>CM057229.1:61811183-62411183 GCA_029891385.1 Erythroxylum novogranatense
ATTGGTCGTACGAAGTTGTCCTCCCAATTTCATTTATCGGCGCCCAAGGGACATGAACGACGCTTATCTAGATGTAATGGCTCGTGCAAAAATATGGCAAACCAGATTTTTTCTCACTATGACTTGAACCCTATGTGGAAGGAAATACAAGAGAATCTTAAATTCCATGAAAAGCACAAGAGAGACCAGATTTATCAGCAGAGTGTTCAGTGCTAAATTTGAAATTTCAAAATCACTTGATCAAAAACGGAATATTTGAGATGTCACGATTTGTTTACGTAATTGAATTTCAAAAGCGTGGATTCCTCATGCTCACTTGCTTCTAATACTTCAACCACAATTTAAGTCGTTGAATCCAGATTCCTATGATCAAATCATATCACCAAATACCTAACTCGATGATAATTCCAGATTATATTCTCTTGTCATTAAGCACATGATCCACTGGCCCTCGTGGGTTTTATGAACAAGCAAAGCCCTTCGCATGAGAAATGGTGTATGCAAAAGTCATTACCCCAAGGATTTTACCTTTCACCGTCCATGCATGAAGACAGCTATCCGCTATGCTATAGACGAGAGATAATGGAAGAAAAGTTAAAATATCCGCATATGAGGTTGATAATGATGGGTGGTTCCTCATAACCTGCATCTTTCCGATGTTGCTTGACCGCCACATTAATGTTGAAATATGTTCCATCTGGAAGCTTGTTAAATATTTATACAAATATGTATTTAAGGGCCACGACCTTGTCAACTTTAGCGCCAACGACCAAGAAACCAGTCTCGATATCGACGAAATCACAAATTTCAAGAAGGCCGTTGATTTCACCTCAAGCTTTATGGCGATATATGAATTCCGCTTGCAGAGATTAATCCATCCATCTATATACTCCAAGTTCACCTTCCGATCAACAACTGCTTCCTTCGCTAAAGATGCTAATTTGTCTTATTTATCGAGGAATATTGACTTCTCCAAAACAATGCCGACGGAATTTTTTAGACCAATTCAACAAATCAAAAGGTCGCAGTAAATTAAATGTCAGATGCGATTTCCTCAACATTTTGTTTGGAATCAAAAACAAGGACGGGTCGGAAAGAAAGCGGAGAAAAGTGATAGGACGATTAGTCACCGCTGACCTCGAGAAGGAGAAAGGTATACTGAGATTATTGCTCAGAAATGTTAGAGGACCAACGCCGCTTGACAACTTGTTAACTGTTGATGGTGAAAAGGTGAACTGCGTGGATGCCGACCGCAATTAGGATTGTTAGCATCCGACTCTTACATACAACAAACACTTGACGAAGTCATATTTTAAATGCCAACATCCCTCGATTGTTATTTGCTACACTCTTGTTTCTATTGTTCACCCAAAAACTTAGGAACTCGGGAAACTTTCAGAGACCACCTTCCTCGACTACCTATATGCTTATTCATCCTCTAATACGATACATATGATGATATTACAAAAATGACTCTTCAAGATATCAATAAATCTCGAACAAATGGGAAAAAGCTTAATGATTATCATTTCACCGAACATGAATTTCTTATCGATTATCACCAAGCAAAATAAGGAGGTAGAAAGTGAGATGAATATAGAGATTGATGAACAGACTTCTTATTACAATCAAAACTAAACAACCAAAGAAAGCACGATTTGATTTAATAATGAAATCGCTCACTTCAACGAGTCAAGTTATTTTATCGATGGTCCCGGGAACAGTAAAACTTTCTTATATCGAGCTCTTCTTGCAAATTTACGATCACAGTAGACACATTGCAATAGCAAGTATGCGACATCAGCGTTCAGCGTCAATTCTTCCCAAGCAGTAGGACGACTCACTCAAGATTTAAAATCCCCTTGATTTATCAAAGCAAAAGTTTGTCGATTGAGCAAACAAAGCAAAGTGTTGCTAAATTGATATTTGAATCCAAATTTTATTTTATGGGACGAGGCTTCCATGGCAAAACGAGAAGCCATCAAGCATTTAATGGTTTACTACAAGATATAATGAACTCGATCAGCCTTTTGAGGTAAAATTGTTGTATTTGGTGGTGACTTTCGCCAAACATTGCTAGTTATTCACCAAGCAACTAAACAACAACTCATTGATTCAAGTCTTCTAAATTCACATCTCTCGCAAAGATATCTCTAAACTCTGCTTAACGACAAATATGAGAGCTATCTCAAATCCACATTTTGTGATTTCTTATCATGGGTTGGAGAAGGCTCAACCAATGGATGAACAAGATCAAATATGTTTACCAGATGAACTCATTATTCTTACGACAACAAGGATGAATCTGCTCATAGGTTGCTTCTTTTTCATTAAATTACATACTAATCTTTTTTTGCATTACGATTATACTTTCCTAATATACAGTTGTGCTTACTAGGTTACTGGAAAATGTTTTCCCTGACCTAAGCTTATATTCATCCGACCCGTATCAGATGATAAACAGATGCGTGCTATGTCCAACGAATAATTGTGTTGATGAAATTAATGACATCATGATTCAAAAATTAACAGGAGATTTGCATTCATATGTGAGTTTTGACAAGACGGTTGATCGCAGACATCAAGCTGATTATCAAGATTTTCTCAATTCTTTGAACCCTAAAGGACTACCTCCTCATAAACTTTTCGAAAGAAGGCTCTCCAATTATGCTTCGAGAAATTTAAATCCAACTAAGGATTATGCAATGGAACAAGGTTGATATGCGACAACTAAAAGATCATACAATTTCAAATGAAATTGTTTTGGACCTCACAAAGGAAAATCATTTTATACCTAAGATTCCTTGCAATCTCCGGAGAACGAAAAAATGGAATTCCTTTTATCGTAACACAATTTCCAATTCGTTCTGTTTTGCAATGACTATAAACAAATCCCAAGGTCAAACACTTGATCATGTTGGAATTTATCTCCGCAACTCGTATTCTCACACGGACAATTATATGTAGCTCACATCGGCGCGAACTCCTGAATTAGTTAAAGTTCTTATTATTCCCGAACTTTTCAATCTTTAGACTTCAAAAAGACAAGGAATATTGTTTTCCGTGAAATTTTGAATTAGTCAAATAATAAAACATCAAATTTCCTCACAAGACAAAGGTATATTATTTGTTTGTTGTCTCGAGTTCACATGATTTGATTTTATAGGCATAATTATTTGTCTTGCTTGACCATCCAACATTTTCTTTCAAAGATGGATAATCGCTTATCGATGAAGAATATTTTGCACGGAGCGCAATCATGGTCTTGTCAAGTGATGGTCCAACAAAACAACAGTCGTTGTTTCTTAATTCACCGACTAAAAGACAAAAGTTTGTCTTCTGCGATTCTCGTGTATATCAATTACACTTTTTCCTTTCACATTTTATCAACTTACCTATCAATAATTTCTTTATAATTAACGGGGATCGTAAGTCGAGGGTATCATATTCAACAATGATATACAAAGAATTGGAGACATCTTACGGTAGTGTCAAGAATATATCATTTCTAATGCAATTGTCAAATCAATTCTTCAAGATCAAACTGAAAATTTGAACATACAAAGGGATTCTCACAAGTCGCACGGTCATCGAACTCCGCTACACAAGACGATGCAATCATCCTCTCGATTTTCAACTTACGCCTTTCCAAAGTCTTATGGATTATGTGGACGACAAGCAAAAATCATTGGTTAGATGCTTAATATATTTTTCATACAATCTTACAAAACTTTCCACTTTGTGATTACATTAATGTTTAACACATGATAGATATTATAGCCGTAGTTGAAGTGTTGGAAAAAGATGTCGTCAGAGACTAAAAGCTTCAACTCGTCCAAAAATTTGTTATCATAAATAAAGAGTAATTCTCACTCTGTATCTTTGTTACTATTTTGTGTCGTAGATGAACAAATTTTACATCTTCTCGTTATCTCTTGTTTTTTTAGGGAACAAGCGCTTATACTATCGCTTTGAATTGTTTTGTTGAGAACGAGGGCGTAAGATTATGGAATTACTTCACTCTCATCCAGCTTATTGTTTGCACGAATCTCAAAGTTAATTTCTTTAACGGTATTTGTTCCTTGCTCATAATAACACATCTTAATCTGTCCCTTTTCATTCTATCTAAAAATCATTTTGAAATGTTAGTCATTGCATTGTCAACGTGGTTCGACTCACCATCCTCGCTTGAGCCACCCATACAAGAAGTTGCCGATCTCAAAATTGGTAATCCATTATGTTACGCATAACCTTTCTAACATTTTGTTACAAATTATATAGGAATTTTAAAATGTCTTTCTTTTGTCGCCTATATAAATATTATGTTACAGGCACAACGAAATAACAACCACATCAAAAACCTCGTCGCTGGAAAATCTTACTTTACATATAATCCCCAGATATCTTACGGATCTCACCAAATATCACCAAGATCATGTCTTTAGATTCTACCCCTAAGGTAATCACATCTCAGATATTCCAAAGGACATATTGAATTTGAAACTTCTTCCTCCTAACATTGTTATCAACTTTTCCTTAGATATCATGGATTGAAGCCAAAATTTCCTTTCAAAGACATTTTACAAAAATTTTGGTATATGGCATGCAACCAATGCTTCCGGTCTACAATTCTTTGATCTGAGTTCTCTTTACTTGTAATTCTTGTGAGAAAAACGCATGCAATGAGAGCCAAGGTTTCGCTTTCTATTTGCAATCTTCGATTTGTTGCTTATTCCTTTCGTGTCTATTCCATATTTTTCGCATGACTTTTTACTTCCATGTCGCTCGCACTACTTTTTTGCCTACCCTACTATTCTTACTTTATCGAAAGTGATGCCGATACGACATGGATTTGACCGATGACACCGAACTATAACGGCTTCTATTTTCTATGACCTCGCCGAGAAACTATTAAACTTAACCGCCGAAGCAATGAAATATTACAATGAGGTTATATTTTCCTTCCTTCTTTCATGTACATTTCCAGCTTAATCACCAAATATTTTCAACTAGTTATTTCACCGACAATGGACATTTTTTCTTCTCGTTATAAGAACATGGATCTTCCTCGAGAAAGTCTACGCACAATTGAAAAGCGATACCTTTCTTCTCCACGTGAAGCCGATGAACACTTTCGGTCTGCAGTCGTCGTGCAACGATTTATCGTTGTTTATCGCCGAAAATTGATGTCGATGAACTACAAGAGAGCTCGGTTCCACCACTCTCGTGTGCTTTTTATTCTTACTTTATCTTGATTTTATCTATAACATCATCTTTAATTATTTCAGATGTGCCATTTAGTTTCAATTCATCTCCCTTATATCGCTTGCTTAATATATATTGATTTTTGATATTTTCGGAAAAATCCTGAATCTTCTTCATCGCCTAAACTATGTCTCAAAAAGGTTTCCGATGTCAATACCACTTGCGTCACAAATGGATAAGCTCACAAGAAAATAATGTACGCCGCAATCGACGCCTAATCTGCTCTGAGATACTCGTCGTAATAGGAAAAACCCAGATTCTCATAACTTTCGACTTGTATTTAAAACTTTGTTTCTAATCGCTTCTTCATTCTTTCTTCTTTAATGTTGAAAGAAATGCTTATTTAGTGGAGGTCCAGAGCTAACTCAAACTCATTCTTGCATATGCTTCCGTGTGCTTTGTCGTTCATTTGTGTTGTTAACTTCGTCTGTGTTGTTAACTTCGCCTCAGGTTGTAAACTTAGTCGGTGTTGTGAACTTCGCTACATGTTGTTAACTTCGCCTGCGTTCTCGACTTCGTGTGTCTTTGTCAACTTCGCCTATGTTTGTATTTCTTCGCATACTTAAATGCGCTTTTACGACTTCGCTTATTTTTCAACTTCGCCTGCTTTTCCGAGTTCGCTCATTTTTTCAACTCCTCTGCTTTTCTCTTGCATCGATAAAATCCAAGCTTCGCTTTCTTTGTGAGTCTCTCCAATAATTAGATCTTCCGGATCGAACTCCTATACTTCCAATCTTTTTCAATACACCGGTATCCGGAAAATCCTCAATGTCATCTTACTCAGCCTCGATGATGGAGTTTCTATTATATCATCTAATTTCTTTGAACCGCCACTCACCATGTCATCTTCCTTATGGGGTTGGCAACTATCATCATGAAGATGAGTGTCCGCAAACATTCCCGACAGATGATCTCTCGAAAAGTCTTCAACACCTTCGCCAAATAATGACAATCAACCAAGGTGTTGAAGATTTTGCACAAAATTATCTGTCAAGATAACAACATTCTTCTTCGTAATATGGATGATGATTCACGAATCGCCGTCTGCTCTTGCTTTCGCTTTTCTTCTCGGTTTCTCTTCGCACAAATTATGTTTCCTTCTTTTAACTTCCTCTTGTTCTTCTTTATTTAAAGCGGTTCACTGATGTCATTTCCAACTCGCTTTAAATTTCAGCCATCGATTCCTTGAGTATACGAATTGACTAATCCTTCTTTGAAACTATTCTTTACATGTAAACTATTTTAAACCTATCTCAACGCAAATCCTTCCTGTTTCACTTTATCATCTTGCAGTACTGCCCCACGCCTCCCTGTACCTTTTTAACTAAACTTTTCAACCCTTCTCCCCTTTACCTTCATTAAACAAATTCCTACCCTGTTCTTCGGTCTTCTTCTTCTTTAACGATATACATCATATCCTTCATTGCAAGAACATAACAACAATTAAACTTACGCCATCTATTTCAACCAGCAAAGAACATATAACTTTCTTAAAAAGAATGTTTGGAACAGTTTTACAGTAAAAATAGCAACAGTTGTCACTAATTCAGACAATGCGTTTCTGGACAAACTTTTGTTCCTTTAATTGTAATTTAGCTTATTCTGTAACTCACAAAAAATTAATCTTCGATTTAACTTGTATGTATAACTTTCGTCATAGAATCGCTTATTTATTCTTTCTTCTTGAATCTTGAAAGAAATAGTTATTCATTGACTCTTACCTTGTTCTTCGAGAGCTTCATGAAGATGATGGACTAATCTTCGAGAAGAAGAAGCTTCAAGATGATCAATAGAAGACATCCGATAAGTCGTACCCATATATATATATATATATATGATAACAAATTAGACAACAAAACAAAACATAGAGAATACAATAACAACTTCTTCTTCTCCCTATTTGTTATAATAAGAAGCGATTAACGGTGATGACTCTGCGATAAATTCATCGGCAAGATCTTACGCATATCTATCATCCCGGCTGCATGTCTGCTATCATCTTCTCCATTCGATTCATTATTTCCTTCGTTCTTTGACTTCGACGAACTTTGTACTTCATTATGCGTCGAAGGCAAAGAAACTTGATCATCATCTGCTACGAGTTCTAGAGACGTAAGTGTAGTATCATATGCGTCGGCGATTGGATGTAGTCCTCTCGCTTTCCTTTTGACCCACCTTCGTTATCTTCTAACAAGCCTAACTTCTTCTTGACGATAAACTCTTTCAACGAAGGTCCTCCACATGATTTTCTCCTTCCATTGATCCGCATGTGTGAGCTCACTTGAGATCTCGCAACTTGTTGCAGGAGACTTCTTCGTAACTCCTCCCCATCATTCCTAACTTTGTTCTCGTAATCTTCATTTCTACTTGTTGAGAATCTTCAAGTCAATTACATTTATAGTACCTAAATTGATAGTGCTTTTTACAGCACTCGAGGTTTTTCCCACTTCCAAGACGTAATTCCGATTCTCTTAAAATTTTGTCAATAGCATGCCAGTCGGATAAATAGTTGTATGTTTCATTTGTTT
Source organism: Erythroxylum novogranatense (assembly GCA_029891385.1). NCBI lineage: Eukaryota > Viridiplantae > Streptophyta > Magnoliopsida > Malpighiales > Erythroxylaceae > Erythroxylum > Erythroxylum novogranatense. Next base: position 61,818,977 of record CM057229.1, read on the forward strand.
CACCATATAATGAAATATCGAAATGGTAAATTTAATGGTGTGTGGTTCAAAGATAGAATAAGCCTTTGCTCATCGAAGGTAGTTACCAAGTGTCTTGAACTCGCGTTCTTGATACGATGCAAAGCAATAGAATCGCATGAAGAACCCTAGCTTTCAAAGACCGCACTTGATGTCTTCCTTTCCGATGGGTCATTCACCCATAAAGTCGCTTACTAACATCTGCTTCCTTTAAACCGCCCATTGTTATCCATTTTGGATTGGTAGAAAGCTTTTCTCCAACTACCGAACATCCAAATCGACTTCTCAATTAAGTCCATTGTAACAATAATGGTAACTCCGCTCACCGCTGACACAATAGTCTTTTCCACCATCTGTGCATACTTCCAAAATCAAATACCTGATTTGGATACACATCCTCTCGGATCGCAAGAAATTTCTCCAACCGGCTCCAATAATCTACAGTTCGATATCCATTGTATCTCTTCGTAGAGATTCAAGTCCACATGCCTTCCATACATCATAGCTCCTTCCATTGCTTCGATTTGAAAATGATTCAGATACTCGTTCTTCAATGGTTATCTCGCTCGATAGGATTTTGAGAGACGAGAGATCAAATGCCTCAAGGCTAATGGTACTCGAACCGCTTCGATTTGAGGTTATATAGTGGGTCTTGTCAGCGTGTTCTAGACTTCGCTGGGATTCTCAACACTTAAATTTTCCTTCGAACTTTCCTTGTTCCACAAGTTACCAGTGTAACTTATCGCTCAACGCCACATTACTCGACGCTCTTTTAACTCGATTCTAGCTTATTAAACCATTCGATGAAGAACGGTTGAGCTAAATCGCATTTAAATCTCAACATAGTTAAATATATTATAAAATCAAAACCAAAGGGCAATATTTCTAGGCCAATAAATTCATATTTACGTAAACTTGAAATGCATTTAAAAGTGACAAGTGGACCGAGAAGGAAAACAGACGGAAGTTGAAAAGGCATTTAAAGCAAAAGTAGACGGAAGCAAAAGCAAAACCACAACTTGATCACTTTCACATCTGCTTTTACAGTATCTAATAATCTTCTAACTATTATGATAATGGCAATTCCTACCAAATGCCAAGGACGCTTCAATTCATAGCTAATAGGTTTCTCACGTACTACTCCTCGATGATTGACCTTCTACAATTATTTTCATTTTACGCAAGATGAAGACGACGAGAACAGATTGCTTCAATCTTGAAAGAACCTGTTATTCAATTGACTTTTGTAACTAACTCAAACTGATTCTTAATTCACACGTGCTTTGCTTTCTCTCGCTTTCCATCGTCCGCTTTTACTCCGCTACTTTTGCACAACTTTCGTGCTGCTTTAAGCTCCGTTTTGCTTCCATCTCGCTTTTCAACTCGAGTTTGCTTTTAAAATTCCGTCTTGTTTTCATCATTATTTGTACTTTATCAACATCATTTATGTCAAGTCGTTTAGACTTAAAATCTCTTCTTTTTAATCGCATGATTTCTTCCATCGGTAGATTGACGTTCAATTAATAGGCATAATGTCAAACATCGCAATACCAGACATGTAAATAAACACGAGAAAAGAGATTAACGCTTTAATTCATAGGTGAGACCGTCATAATTTTTAATTGTGGCAAGGAAAGACACGCTAACCCCAAAATGTATGAACCGAAGACCTGTTTTTCTTGTATCGAATAATGTTCTAACCGGTATAATAATGTCGATTCTTGCCAAAACGTATTCAAGAAGTAAGCAAACATGAATGTAATTAGAGAAGAAGAGCATCACAAGAGACACCGACATTTCAAGAAAATTTGATAACCACAGAAAGGAGAAATACAGATCGAAATGCACCCAAACCTTTGTCATTAGTAAGACTTACAATGGATAGAACTTTAGCTTCGGTCTAGATAATGCAAAGAACTACCGTAGAAGATTCTAAAATGGCCCATCCTAGAACTTGAAACACAAATGACTGCTTTTATTTTTGTTTACACAAACATCAACATCACTTAATTCAATAAATACACGATTCTGATTCTACATCAACAATATTATTACAACTTAACATAGTTGAAACCCGAGTCGAACCCTTCATGTCTCCAAAGGTCTTTGTTTCTAATGCTTCCACCGCAGCTTTCATACGCTATTCCCATCCATGGCTTTTGCCATTTCGTTATAAGCAAAGATCCATGCTTCTCTCTCGACTCCAATGCATCTTCACCAAACTCTTCCGCACAAGCGGCTTCAATGTCTTAGCCTCACAACAATTTAACCCGCTTCTCTAGCACAAGAAGCATCTCTTTCGTTCATTCATACTTCTTCTTTTCTCGACTTAAGGCGGTTCTCGAAACCTCAAAAGTAGCTATCTTTGCTTTGTGTTGGCGTAATCATTGTCAAATAGCATCTTCTTGCATCATAGATGTCAATGAGCTTTTCAAAACATGTGTCTTACCATAGACCCCTCTATTTGAGCAAGTTTAGATGAGAGGTGTATGAATTCCTTTACACCTTCAAAGAAATGCTCATAGTCTAATGATAGACGCCTAAACGTTTCAAAAGTCGCCTCGCAATATTTTGCATCTCCTCATGATCAACCATATTCATGGATTCAAGAATGCAAAGCACCTCACCATATATTTTCGGGATAGAATCGATACACTAGTTCCTCAGATGGAGTTAGAAGAATCTGACCTGTGAAGATTTCCAAAGAACTTCTCGTGAAACCCGATCAACCTTTGCACTCCTTTAAAAGGAACAAGTACCTCAAAGAGTTCGTTGATACCAAACTCGTCATCCTCACCACTTGAATTATCCAAATCAAGTGAATTAGTCAGAAAATAACAAAGTAAAATGTGAAATTTGATTACGTAAATAGAATAAACAAAAGAAAACTGAAATGTTACCAAAGATAGAAGAAACCATGATCTTCCTCACAAACACCACCGAGGGTAAATCTATGGGATTTCGATTCACTAGAAAGAATGTACATTAGTAAGATTGATAAGAATTCTATGCATGCATTAACAACGTATTATTAGTTGATGGTCTAAAGCATAACTTGATAAGTATTAGTCAATTATGTGATTCTAGTTCGAAGTTACATTCAACCAAAATTTTGTGAAGTCGTAAACAAAGATGGTACAGTGGTGGCTGTCACTTTCGACCAAACCTAGTGTCATGGTTAAGCAAGAGACAAAGCTCGATTGCATTATCAATCGCTGAAGTGAATATATGTCCGCCGCAAGTTGTTGTTCACAAATATTGTGGATCAAGTATCAATTGGAGGACTATTCAATACAAGAGGAAGAGATTCCAATATCTCGCGACAACACCACCGCCATCGACTTCGAAAGAATCCAATACAACATTCAAGGGTCAAGCACATAGAAGTCGACATCATTTCTTGAGAGATTACGTTCGGAGGAAAGTCGCTACTGACGCTCGTGGAAACAAAATATCGATCGTGGATTTCTTCACAAAACCACTAAGTGAAGATCCCTTTAAAGAAATCGACGCAACCTCAATATGGTGATGCTAACGGACCATTCATCCGGTTTTCATGAAGACCGAATGATAGACGGAGGAGTTAACGGGCATTCATCCGGTTTTCATGAAGACAACAAAGACAGACGGTGGAGTTAAGGGCGTTACGGTTTGGATATAAAACTTCTTTGACAAAAAGAGTTTTAGCGGGAAAAGTCACAAATCATCGAGAAGTAGAATCGTTCTAGAATTCACTATAAAATCCCTAAAACTGACCTTTGGGATTTCTGCCGAATTCACAAATTGTTAGTTCTCTTAAATCTCTGTGATATTTCTTCAAGCAAAGTTCCTACTCAATCAGAATCAGCAAGATGAATGTCGTTTATTTTGCGACTTGATCCAGGATCAGGATCGGGAAGATTGGTAAACTTCGAACAACTCAGAAACGAAGAGATGGATATAGAGCCGCAGATAATCGCGGCAGGTTGGAGAAACTTCTTTGAAGTACGAGATGAAGTCTATCTCAGAGAAGTTTATGAGTTCTGGAAGAATACTAAATCAGTAGATAATACAATCGTGTCGTATGTAGACACACACTCGGTTATAATGTGAAGAGTTCTTGGAGAAAGTCGATGAATGTCCGATGGATGGAGTTGACTCACTAACATGACGAAATGGATGACTAAGCTTAAGATGAGCGAAGATGAAGTTAGTCGTCAACTTTATGGACAAAATAACCTAAGTGAAAGGAGAGCCTCTTGGTCGGTACCAAAGGCAAGGTATTGTTCATGTTACATGTGATCGTGTTACCTAGATTAGGTTCACGACATCAAGTCACTATCTGGATGAACAATGTATTTTCATCTTCTCGAATCATCACCCAATAGATTTACCATTTTGATTTTTCAGTACATGGTAAAATCAATAAAGGATACAAACACTAGTCCGTATGGGATGCTGTTGACAAGAGTGTTCAGAGAATCTGGCATCAGATTGGGTTGGGCAGTTAGACAGAAGATATCTATTAGAAGCTACATCGATTCAACATCAATTACGAAAATGGGTGCGAGACTTTCGACGTAAAAGGAGCAGAATCGCCAAGGAAAGCAACGATTGAGGCCGAGCGTATACAGAAGCAGTCTCCTATGAAGGAAACAAGAAGTTCACATTCCGAGGAATCAAAGTCGGAGGTGTTCGAGTTTTTGAATCGGTGACTTGAGCGTAAAGGGAACCTCTACCGAGTGACATTCCAAAGAAAGCAAGAAGGTTACCCAGGCGAAAACTCAAAGCGAAAGAAGCCAAGAAATCCAAAGACTCAAGCCAATCAGAGCATTCTCAACTATAAGGATCAAGAGCTACAAAGTCCCTGTCATCAATCCTTGAAAATGATTCGAAACTTCACCGAGGAGCCGGAGGAAAAGGAAAGAAGAACCTGGAAAGATGAAAACGCAACCTAAAAGGTCACCAAGGCGAAAGAAAATGAGTCCGAGAAAGGAAGGAAGTCCAACAACAAAACCAAAGTCTAAGAAGGCAAGACAAGAAAAGACTGTTGTTGATACTAAACAAATGTCTGTTGATGATACGGCTGATATTGCTGAAGTTAATGTCGAAGTTATTACTGGTAATCTCAAGGATACTCACACTGTCCTTGACAATCCAATTTTTGAAGAAGTAGTTTCTACTACTTTTCAGTCTTCATTTGTCCACAAACAAATTGCTACACATGTTATGAGACAAAAGGTTACTCAGAAAGTAGTAAGTGTGATGACTAGTGTTCCATCCGATCTTTAACTTTTCAAAGAGAAAGTTGGGAACACAGATTGGTTATTCTGAGAGGAGAAGAAGACCAAATCTCTCATCATCCGAGACAAACCAAAGAGATTTGTGAAAGCCTTCTTCAAATCACTTGAATTTGATTACAGCATTCTACATCTGTTGGATAGGGGTTACAAGAATTTCTATGATCAACTGAAAAGAGTTGCAAGAGAACCATATCCACCAGAACCATTTGGAGAGCGTCTGACTTCTTATCCAATACTGGACAGTACAGTAATCAAGGTGGTACCTGATTTACAACCACCAAATTTTGTGGAACGCAGGCGTGAAGAGAAACTGAAGCTGAAAGTTCAACCAGAACCAGTTTTGGATGACATGACTTCGGATCAGATTGCAGAAGCAGTGCAATTGATTGATGAAGCATGTGAAGAGAAAAGAAGTCGAAGTTCTATCTGCATTTATCAAGATCCAGGAACAAGCCAAACTAAGGCTACAGCAGATGATCCACAGGGAGGTACTATCAGAAAGGGTCAGTATTGTTCTTTTCTGATTGGCAAGTTAAAATGTTCTTCTATTGTTTTACGCAACATTCTGCAAAATCGACCTCTGTGGGAGATCAACTCAATTGCAGAAGCTATGCCTTGGCTTGGAAGTACATATCTACGTATACTTGACTCCTATGATCTTGATATTCCTGATCGAGCTGTATATGTTCCTCCGCCTCTCCTACAAATTATTGAAACACATGTCTCAAACGTGGAAGCTTATACAACAACAATTGTCATTGTTGAAAAACAAGTGTTGAGATGTAATCCTCGATTTGCAGATAAATCGTCGACTCTAAACAAACAAGTTCGAAACTTGATAAGGATATGAAGAAGGTTAAGAAGATCTGAAAAAGTTGGTGAAGCGATTAGGAAATAATTTTGATTAATAACAAATAGCGGGAGAAGGAAGAATGAGGAAGAATCAATTTGAAAGGAAAAAGGTATTAAAGATGAAAGCGAAGTTATTTTTTATTTACTCATACTTCGTATATTTGAAACTTTTCATATTCCTCTATTATATCAAAATATTTGTTATCATCAAAAGGGGAGATTGTTAAGTCAAACCACACTTCACGTATTTAATAATTTTGATGACAAACAAAGAAAATATACAATGAAAAGTAGATAGGCGATGAACAAATGAAAAGTAGATGGACGCAAGAGAAGTAACAAACAATTTGAAGGAGAAAAATCAGCGAAGCAAAAAGCAATGAGCGAGAAAAATCAAGAGAAGCGAAAAACAAATGAAAGAAAAATCAATGAAGCAAAAAACAGTAAAGTTAAAAATCAATGAAGCAAACACCGATGAAGCTTTACAACAAAAGGATTTGAAGCTTTATAAGAAAAAGCGACGAAGCTTCATAAAAGAAAAGGGCGGAAGCTTTACAAGTGAAAAGCGATCAAGAGAAAAGCGGCCGATACAAAATCGATTTTAACAAAGAAACATAAGTTTTAGTTAATTCACGGACTCAAACTGAATAACCGTTTCTTTCAAGATTCAAGAAGCACATATTCAAGAAACAGTTGAAGACCCGACTAAGTGAAGATCGCTTTAAAGAAATCAGACGCAACCTCAATATGATGATGTTAACGGACCATCCATCTGGTTTTTCATAAAGACAAGACAGACAGACGGAGGAGTTAACGGACCATCCATCTGCTTTTTTTATAAAGACAAGGCAGATGATTTGAGGAGTTAACGGACCATTCATCCGGTTTTCTTTTTAAAGACAAGACAAAGGAACAGTGGAATTAATGGCGTTAGGCGGTTTGAGACATAAAACTTCTTTCACAAGGAAAATTTAAGAGGGAAAAAGGCTGTCGTCAGATCATCGAGAAGTACAATCGTTCTAGAATTTGCCATAAAATCCCTCAAAACTGACTTTTGGGATTTCTACCGAATCGAGAAATTGTTGCTTCTCTGAAATCTCTCTGAAATCTTTTCAACCAAGTTCCTACTCAATCAGAATCAGCAAGATGAATGTCAAGCCTATTTTGCGAGTTGATCCAGAAGCAAACTGGGGAAGATTGGTAAACTTCGAAGAACTAAGAAAGGAACAAATGGATATAGAGCCAGAGATAATAGCGGCAGGTTGGAGAAACTTCTTTCAAATACGAGATCAAGTCTATCTCAAAGAAGTTTATGAGTTCTGGAAGAATACTAAAGCGATGGGACGATACAATCGTGTCATATGTAGAAACACACCTGTTATAATGCGAAGGAGTTAGTGGAGAAAGTCCTTTGAATGTCAGAGGAGTGGAGTTCAACCTTTTAACATGGTGAAATGGATGACTAAGTTGAAGATGAGCGAAGATGAAGTTACTCGTCAACTTTATGGATGAACAACCTAACTTGAAAGGAGAGCCTCTTGGTCGGTACCAAAGGCAAGGTATTGTTCATGGTTCTTTGTGATCGTGTGTTACCTAGAAATAGGTTCACGACATCGTCACTACCTGGATGAACAATGTATCCTTCATCTTCGAATCATCAACGAATAGATTTACCATTTCGATTTTTAACTATATGGTAAAATCAATAAAGGATCTGAACACCCTTAGTATGGGATGTTGTTGACAAGAATATTTAGAAAGTCGCATCAGTTGGATTGGGGAGTTCGACGGAAGGTATCTGCTTAGAAGCTACATAGATTCAACATCGATTGCCAAAATGGGTGCGAGATTTTCAGATAGAAAAGGAGCGTAGCACCAAGAAAACCAACAACCGAGGGGGAGCCAATATCAAGAAATCCTCATGAAGGGAACAACATCACATTCTCGGGAACCAAAGTCGAGAAGTGTTCGATTCTTTGAATCGGGTAACTTAAAACGTAAAGGGAACCTCTCTTGAGTGACATTCCAAAGCAAGCAAAAGGTCACCCAGAGCTGAAATCGTATGCGACAAAAAGAAGCCACTCAATCCACACATCAAGCCATTCAAAGCATTATGAAGGCGGAGATCAAAAGCTACAAAGTCGTTGCCATCAATCCTTGAAAGATTCGAAACTCAATCTCAAGGAAGTGGAAGAAAAGAAAGAAGAACACGAGAAGAAAAATGCAATCTAAAAGGTCACCGAGGTTAAAGAAGATGAGTGCAAGAAAAGAAGAAACTTCAACAACAGAGACAGAGTCTAAGAATGCAAGGCTAGAAACGATCTATTGTTGATCTTGTTGATTTTATTGAAGCTAATGTGGAAACCGCTCTCAAGATAGTGTGGAAGTTATTACGGGTAATATTAAGGATTCTCACAATGTCCTTAATAATACATTTTTTGAAGAAGTAGTTTCTACTACTTTTCAGTCTTCAATTGTCCATAAACAAGTTGCTACACATGTTATGGGACAGAAGGCTACTAAAAAAGTTGTGAATGTAATGACCAATGTTTCATCCAAGTATTTAACCTTTCGAAGAGAAAGTTGGGAACATAGATTGGTTGTTACAGAGGAGAAGAAGATCAAATCTGTTATCATCCGAGACAAACCAAAAAGATTTGTCAAAGCCTTCTTCAAATCAGTTGAATATGATAATGGCATTTTACATCTGTTGGATAGGGGCTACAAAAACTTTTATGATCAACTGAAGAGAGTTGCAAAAGAACCATATCCACCAGAGCCATTTGGAGAGCGTCTCACTTCTTATCCAATACTGGACAGTACAGTGATCAAGGTGGTACCTGATTTACAACCACCAAATTTTTTTGAACTCAAGTATGAGAAAATGAAGCTGAAAGTTCAACCACAGCCAGTCTTGGATGACATGACTTCGATCGATTGCGAAGCGGTGGCCGATTGATGAAGCATGTGAAAAGAAAAGAAGTGGTACCTCTATCTGCGTTTATCAAGATCCGTGATCAAGCCAAACCGAGGCTACAGCAGATGATCCACGAGAGGCACTATCGAAGGGTCAATATTGCTCACCGATTGGCAACTCGTAATGTTATTATACTATTTTACGTAACATTCTGCGAAATCGACCTCATGGGAGATCAACTCAATTGCGAAGCTATGCCATGGTTTGGAAGCACATTTTCACGATACGTGATCCCTTTGATCTTGATATTCTGAACAAGTCAGATATGTTCCTCCACCTCTCCTACAAATCATTGAATCAAATGTCTCAAAAGAGGAAGCTTATACAACAACAGTTGCTATTGTTGAAAAGCAAGTTGTTGAGACAGAATCCTCATTCGCAATTGAATCATCAACTTTAAAGAAGCAAGTTGAAACTTGATAAGGATATGAAGAAAATTAAGAAGATGCTGAAAAAGTTGATGAAGCAGATTGGGAAATAGATTTTTGATTAATAACAAATAGGGGAGAAGGAAGAATCGAGAAAGAAGAATCACCAAAGGAAAAGCGACGTATGAATATTTTGTAAAAGCGAAGTTATTTCGATCTCTTAATACCTCAGATATTTTGATACTTTTCATATTTCTCTAATTCACAAGTATTTGTTATCATCAAAAGGGAGAATGTTCATCAAACCGGACTTCACGTATTAAATAATTTTGATGACAAACAAAGAGAACTATACAACAAAGAGAAATATACAAATAAAAAGTAGTATGCATGAGAAAAATCAGTGAAAGGAAGAAAAGCGATTAAGCTAAAAGAAAAGCGATTTAAGCATTTTACTGAAAAAATGAGACGAAAGCTAAAAGAAAAGCGGAAGCACTTTACTTAAAGATGATTTAAGCTAAAAGAAAAGCGAGCGGAAGCAATTTACTGAAAGATGAGAGGAAGCTAAAAGAAAAGAGCGGAACCATTTTATGAAAGATGATTTAAGCTAAAAGAAAACCGATTTTAAGCTAAGCAAAAAGCAGGCGGAGCTTTTACTAAAAGCGATGCGAAGCTAAGCAAAAAGCAGGCGGAAGCTTTTTCAAAAGGCAGGCGGAAGCATTTACAAAAAGCGGCGGAAGCCTTAGGAATGTAAAAGCACCGATACAAAAAATCGAGGCGGAATCAATTGTTGTGTTTCTCTCTAACCCTTACTTTATCTAAATCGTACTTTTCATATTAACAAGTTTTAAACTAGTTACACATTGACTTCGATAAGTGTTTGAGAGAATAAGTCATATCTCTAAAGGGTTAACGATAAGTTTATCACAATTCAACCCGCCCTTCTTGTGCATCTTGATCATATTATTGCTCAATACATTAACGTGTAATTTACTTTGAAGAATTGTAATAATAGATAGCATAATATAAATCGCTTGGTCTCGTTTCCGGTTCCTCGACATCATGTTCAAGTTCAATTTACATTAACATCCAAGTACGAAATCTCGAAGTCGCCGCGTCCTCCATTGTTTTCCTAATATCGTGGTCAATTCTATTACAATTCGAAGTTTCCTACTCAAAGCCCATAATGTTTTATAGCAAATCTGATGTAGTTCGTCAAAGCTCGTTACTTCTCGACAAGAAAATTGAGCTTAAATACCCGCTTTTCTCATTAAATGCCTTTTGTGCTTGATACATTTGTGTTCAGATCATCCGCTTCTCGTCATCTTTATGTCTTCGTCTCGACGTTTGTATTCTCCATGCTAATTAGCTACGGATGTTGCCTTGTTCAAGTTCAATTTAGATGAATGCTTCCTACTTATATCTTCGCCTAATTTTCTTATTGTCAAATACAGATTGTTAACTTCGTCTACTTTTTCAACTCCGTATATTTTAACTTCGCTCTACTTTTCATCTCCGTCTATATTTATAACTTCGTCTACTTTTCAATTCCATCTATTTTAAGTTCGTCTACTTTCTCAACTCCATCTGCTTTTCTCTGCTTCCTCTGTCTTGTCAAGTTAGTATGTTAGAGTGAGGAAAAGGCATTTATGGAAAACCAACCAGAGCAAATCACGTCCGAATTAACAAGCAGGACGATAGAATAAGCAAATCACCTCCCAATTAAGAAGCGAGACGATAGAAGTGAAACGACCAAATTCAGATATTGAAAATTAAAATGCACTCAAGTAAGACATAAAGCACAAAAGTTAGAGCATAAAACTTTCAAAGCGATATGTCTTAAACTAGATGATTCCTCCTGATAATCCTCAAACCTCTGCTTTGACAGAGGAGTTCCTTTCTGACATGAAAAAAATATATGTACAAGGAAAGAGAATGCCAACTCCCTCTCCTGTTCAACTCCGTCTTCTGTTGAAGTTCCCTCGCTTTTGATAGCTCTTACCCAAAAACTGATTCACACATTATGAATGACTACAAGAAAGATCAACATTGTTACAATCTTTCCATTAGATTATCTGTCCAGTATAACAACATTCTTCATTCAGTGCTTGCTATTTTCTTAGAATCTGCTTCTTTTTTGTACACAATCTTCATACTCAAACAGGCTTTGAATCTTATTTTTGCGTCTCGCTTGTCCGATTCTTTCCACCATTTTTCCACACTTAATGCTTTCAACTGCTTCTTGATTCTTCTTTCTTGAATCTTTACAGAAACGGTTAATCAGTTGACTTCCCTAACTAACTCGAACTGACTCTTGCATCTGCTTCTTAATTCTTCTCCTGCGTCTGTTATTCACGTCTTCATCTGTTTTACTATTTGCATCTGCGCTCGCTTAGTATTCGCGTCTGCGTCTGCTTTATGCTGCGTCGCTTTGTTGAAGATTTTCCACTAGATTATCTATCGATTATAACAACCGCTTTTGCTTTCATCTACTTTTGAACTTTCGTCTGTTCTTCTTCTTTAAATACGCTTTTCAACGTCTTACTACTTGAGCGTATTTTTGCTTCTTTGAGCATGTTCTTGTTCTTCTTTATTTAAAGCAGTTCGGTTGATGTCATTTTCAACTCCGATTAAATTTCACTTACCAATTCCATAATTCTTCTTGGAGTATACGAATTGACTAATCCTTCTTGGAAAACATGTAACCCCATAAATCTACAAAGCAGATATCGAGACGTCTTTGCGTTATATCGAATAATCTTCTAACCGCTATAATAATGTCAAATACTACCAATAACGTATTGCAGAAGTATTTTTCTTCTTTCATCTGCTTTTCAACGTCTTACTACTTCAACGTATTTTTGCTTCTTTGAGCTTGCTCTTGTTATTCTTTATTTAAAATACTTCAGTTGATGTCATTTCCAACTCGGATTAAATTTGACTTACCAATTCCATAATTCTTCTTGAAGTATCTGAATTGACTAATCAAATCTACAGCGGATATCGAGACGTCTTTTCGTTATATCGAATAATCTTCTAATCGCTATAATAATGTCAAATACTACCAATAACGACAGCGAAGTAAACCAACTAGGAAAATCATTTGGAGTACTGACCTTTATTTAATAGTACGCAACTCTTCAAGTCTCACCTTCCATATGGTCCCCTAACAAATCTATATTTAAACTTTATATCTTTTCTCCTCTAACTTCGGTCAAACAATTCCTGCCCTCTTCATTTCCCTTCTTCTTGTTTAACCTAAATACACCACATTCTCCATTCCAGAAAGATAGCAATAGTCAAGGTTATAGTCGAATCATAAAGATAGCCAATGATCTCAAAGAAGTAAACTTCCTGACTAGGAAATTTATGAAGCACACATTAAAAAACTTATAGATTAACATATCTTTATACTGCAGACGTCAGTAGTAGACATATAAATTATTTTTATCTTATCTGAAAGAAAGTTATTTCATCTTAGTTCTTCTCCCAACCGATGATTATTTCATTACATTTTCAAATTATTTTTTATTTAACTGTCATCTTAAATTTTGCCCTACGTATAAATTCACTGGGCATTTTCACTGCGCATTTGCGCGGTGTTAACCTGCTAGTCTTTCTCTTAAGTCTTTTGGAAGAATCGAGATTCTCCTCTCTTAAACGACAACCATTCATTTTATAAGTTGCCATGTCATTTAAATGGTGATTAAAAGACCAAAATGCCCTTGAACTTTACTTTAAGGCATGCTTACTTGCGGGTCTGATTTGCATCATCAAGTTGAAGGAATTTGTTAAAACTTCCTTTTAGAGAAATGTTCCTCTCAATCATACAAATACAACGCCACCGACCGCGCTCAATTCGGATCACTACACCAAAAGTTATACGTAAAATAGTGCGGGTATATCCATATTCTAACACATTTTCCATGTACGATTATTTCCATCCAGAAATTAACATTCTTAATCCCAAAATTGAAACTCTATGTCTTCATAACAATTGTAGCCTTATGTCTCTAGTTAAATTCAAAACAAGAATCGCCTCATTTCGATTCCCAGATCAAAAATTATGAAATAATAAACAAAAGTCGGATTGGAGAAGGAAACTAACAAGGAAAATCAAAACGGCGTCGCATGGTGGAGTCAAAAAGTACCAGATGGAGCAAAACAGTGCTATTGGCGAGGCGAGGGCTCGCTCGCCTTGGCGACGCGTCGCCCTAGCGACGCGAGCTGGACGTTCGCCATCGCTAGGGCGATGCGTCGCCCTAGCGATGCGAGCTGAACGCTCGCCATCGCTAGGGCGATGAGTCGCCCTAGCGACTGGGATACTTCATTATTCTTTTTCTTTTTTTTTACATGTAAATCCGAAACTTCCAAAATTCATAACTCTTAATCCCGAAGTCCAATTTTGACAAACTTAGCCTCTATAGAAAGCTTAAGAGAAGCTCTTCATCTTCCACGAAGGACATAAAACTCAATTCGACTCCTAAGGGAGTCCATTTTCTGGTCAAAGATACTATCCTCTAATATTCATGCTAAAACCATAACATAAACTTGTAAAAATCATAACTTATTATTCCGAGATCGAAAAATTCTATACTTTATATCGAAATAAAGATCAAATCACAATATTCAATTTTTATGAAGAACATCAAAGCTAAATTAACTTTTAACTAGGTTAATTTCTCAGTCAAAGATTCAGTCATACTTAAAGTCAAAAGTCAACCTTATCAAACATGAACTTTGATGATCATAACTTTCACTCCGATATCGAAAATTGCAAACTCTATGGCTACAGAAAGCTCTTAACATAACCTACAAGTTTCATGTAGAATATTTTCTCAAATTTTGCCTAAATCAAAAGTCAACTTCTAAAGGCCAAAAAGTCAACTATTTCATAATTTTTCATATTTTCACTCTTTTTCTCATTATTTCTCGATTTTTAACTTAATTTCAATCAACTCATCCACTTAATTTCATAAACCATACCAATTCACTCAAAACCCCAAAGATATCAAAATCAGATCATTTCTTTTCTTCTCAATATTCTTTAAATTTTAAGTCATCTCTTATACAAGACATACACAAAGCACTCCTTAAATTTCATTTTCATAATTCAAATTTTCACTCAAAGATCGGGGCCAACAGAAATAACCTTACAATGCGCCCTCGTTTGTTTTTATTATTTAATATCACTTGATTTAATCATGTTTTATTTTAAATTTCTAGGTTTTCTCTGTTGATGTTATTAATATATTCTTACCTTTAACCCTCTTTTTCTCTTTTGATCTTTATCAAACTAACCAAAACTTAATCTCGAATCTTGGTGAAAGCAAGGACAAATAAAAAGCTAACAATAAAAACAAAATAAAAGAATTTAAAAGATTACGAATAATTGTAATAGAATATAAAGTCTAGTTAAAGTTTTATGTGGACAATAATCTTGAATTTCAAATATTTTAAGAACATTTACAAAAAATTTATAGTTATTATAATGAAATTATAATTTTCAAAAAAAGTTAGGAAAGTAAAACAATGGAAATTTTGTTTTCCTAATAATTGTTTATAGACTCCATAAACATATTTGAACAAAAAGGAAGATGTGAAGAAAAATGTAGGAAGGAAATAATGAAGGAATTAATGGATGCAAGAAAAAGAAAAATAAAGAGGGAATCAAGAAAAACAAGAACAAGAAACAAGAACAAATAAAAGATTGATATAACTTAATTTTAGAACTAAAACTCTAATACCAAACTGTGTCAACCCTAATGATGAAACCTTGATTCCGGACACACTTGATTAATAATCAAGCCCCAAAGAAACTAAAACTAGATTTAAAGATAGAATGTTGACTAATGATTATATTAAAACACGAACAAAAGTATAAAAAAAATCTTAACCAGTTGTTATGAAGAAATAGTACTAAGATTATAAGATGAGTTGAATGCGACAAATAAGTAACTTAATAAGTTTGAAAAGTTGTTTGAAGAACTAAATATAAAAGTCTTATACTTGTTGGCCCCAGAACTTTTTTCTTTTTGAATAAGCATGATTTAAATGATTTTTGAGGTTTTGATATATTAAATTTTTCGAGTTAATTATTATGTCAAAGTTAGTAGGATTTATTGAATGGGTAAGTAGAATTAAAGTGTTAAGATTATAAGAATGTTCAAGGGTGTTTTTGGCAAGATACTTAAGGATAAAGAACATAAGGCATATAAGGAAGGGTAAAATGGACATTGCACACTCATTAAGGGTAGGATTAGAAGAGGAAAATGTGGTTTTACATTTAAGAGAAGGAGAAAATGTGAATTGGGACAGAAGAAGAGAAACAAGAAAGAGAAAGAAGATAAATTTCGGTGGTTGAAAGAAAAGAAGAGAAAACAAACTAGGATTTCTATTTTCTTAGCCTTCAAGAGAGATTTTGAGGTTATTCAAGAAGGAAAAAAGGTAGAGAAAGAGAAGAGCTTCCATTTGAGCTAAAGATGTCTTCATTTGGTGAAGAATCAAGGAAATCAAGAAAGACAAAAGAAACAAGAGTAGAGACATGTTGAGCAAGCCTATAAGCAAGGAAATCAAGTTGGGTACATGTTTATAATAGAGTAAATAAACCACTAGATGTTTTCTTTGAATCAAGAAAGTTTAATGATTTCAATTTTGTCATAAATGTTACATCTTTCACTTTTTGAATGAATTAAAAATCTGCTATATATTTGATATATGAATTGTGTTAATATGTGAAAAGATTTTGAAAATGAATTTATGTGAAAAGATAATGTTTTCATAAATGTTTTCGAAATATCTCATGTCTATGAAAAGTCAAGATTCAGAAAAGTACCATTTTAGGCAATATGTTTACAAGTATATGAAATCAAGTTTCCAAGAATGTGCCATTTGGGCAAATGGTTTTCAATTCATGAATTACATGTTAAGTGGGTTTGGTGTAATCCATTCAAGAATGTCACATGCACGTTGACCAAGTTAAAGGCTTCTTCTGCATGCTCACTAGTGGAACGGAGCTCCTTCATGGACTCCTTCAAGTTTACGCCTATGCAAAATCACTATGCGGGATTGCGATAGTGCCTCAAGTTTACGATTACACATGACCATTATGTGGAAATATACATAGTTCGTCATGTTCATGGATTTACCCAAACCATTATGATGTGCTTATGATCTGTGAACAAGTTTGATGCATTCATGTTTATAGTTTATAAATTTGACTACACGATAAGAATTCGAGAAACATGTGTTTTATGAACTCAAAGAGAATTTTCTGCGATAAGTTAATGCTTTCAAAGGTTTTGCTTGTTTTTCGTTATAAACTGTTACCCACGAGCTTTCAAGCTAACCCTCCCCCTTCCCATTTATCCCATCTTCAGGTGATAGCTAAGAGACCAAGTGATCAAGAGCCTAAGGGCATTTCTCCAAATTTGCTTATTTTGTAGTTTAAGTTGATTTTGGGAAAGCAAGAAGTTTGTTTGTTCAAGGAATTTTTGTAATTTGAGATTTTGAGACAATGATTGTAATGTGGCTTAGAATGCCATTAAAAATTTATAAAACGTTATTCTTTTGATGTTAATAAAATGTGAATGGTACATGGATGATGTAAGTTGAAATTAGATACACGTGAAGAAATCAACTTGAGTTGATGATTTTGGAACATAAAACGTTGATATATATATGTGTATGCATAAGCGAGATACAAATGAGTTGAGATTTGAGAGTTTAATGAAATCATTTTGGTAGCTGAATGGTTATGCTGAGAATATTCCAAGTTTACATAGTGCAAAATTTCAAGTCTTCCATAAGATAAAAATTTGTGTTCTGACTTTACGGCAAAAATTTGGATTGATCTAGGATGAATTTGACAAATTGTCTTTATGGAAGTTGTAACTTGTCTTTCTAGCTTTTCAATGCTATAAAATATGAAATTTTTAGATATTAGAGTCAAAAGTTATGGTCTTTATAAGTAAAGATGCTCAGGAGTACAGGACGTATTGTCTGGTGATGATGTATCGTCTAGTGAGGACGTATTGTCTGGTGAGGAAGTGTCGTCTGGTCAAGACATATCGTCTGGTGATGACGTATCGTCTGATGATGATGTGTCGTCTGGTGAGGATGTGTCGTATGGTGAGTATGCTTCGTCTAGTGAGGACTCTTCATCTGTTGAGGGCATATCATCTAGTGAGGACGTTTCATCTGGTGATGTCATATCGTCTGGGCGATGAAGTTATATCGTCTGGTGCATTATTCATCTTGTATCGTATGGTCCCACTTTTGATCCTGCAGACGATCGAATTTGTCTTTGAGGCCTTCATGAAAGTTGTAGATATTGAAGTTCTCTTTCAAACCGTCCAAAAAACACCTTAATTCGATGTTTCTAAAGAAAGATATGCTAATTGCAAGATATCTTCTGTGTATTATTCATAACCTTCTTCTGATCACTGTTCATCTTGTATTGTCTGATCCCATTTTGACCCTATAGATGATAGAATTTGTCTTCAAGGTTTTCATGAAGTTGTAGATCTTGAAGTCCTCTTTCAAACTAACTAAAGAACACCCTAATCTGATATCCCTAGGGAAAGTTATGATAGTTTTCCCAATTCATTTGACCCTTCATCCGGTTTCATCTAACCCTATCGTCTAGTCTAATTCTAACCCTTTAAATGACAGAATCTCACTTCAATGTCTTCATGAATATTGTTGATATTGAAGTTCTCTTTCAAACCCTCTAAGAATGACCTTGATTTGATATCTCGAGAGCAAGTTCTGCCATTTGTCCCAAATAGGTTCAATATGATGGAGGACGGAACCTTATTTGATTCCTTCAGCACAATCTTTGTTATCCGACCTCCAAATGAAGTGATTCTTGAAGGAATAGATCCCAACACACATTGTATTATCTCTCCATAAAAATTGGCAGCATTCCGAATTGATTGGAAAAAGGCTTTGATTAAAAGAAAGTAAATGAATCTGTTGGAATAGTATGAGCTGATGTTATTTTATTGAACATGCTTTGGCATTTTGAATATGTCTGGATTTGTAGTGTTCCAACTGAGATAATTTCCAATGTGGAGTAAACTAGAGATGTAGGTTTACAAATTATATGAAGAGGTTGAATTCTAATTCAGCCTTTAAGATGTTCAATATCTAGATGGAAGTTAAGCGTAGAATATTTGCTTCAGTATAAGAATGATTCAGAAAATAGGCCCCAACACTTACGGTATCAGATAATGAAGATGAGACGAGGATGACTAATGATGGTTAATTGGAATAATCATACATGGTAACAAGTACAAGCACACATTTTAGGACATCCCAGTTGGGCTCTGGAATCGGGGTCCAACACTTGTGTTAATAATTTGATATATCTAACTGAAAAAGAAATAGACCTTTAATACTAAATCACAAAGTTAGGATTTCAATACTAAAACAAAAACAAGGATTTTAATTGGGCTCTAGAATCGGGGTCCAACACTTGTGTTAATAATTTGATATATCTAACTGGAAAAGAAATAGACCTTTAATACTAAATCACAAAATTAAGATTTCAATACTTAAACAAAAACAAGGATTTTAATTGGGCATGGTTTGGGCCATATCTGTGGGCTACGTTGTATTAAATATGGATATTTTAACATTATAAAGCACAGTTTAGGATACATTTGTAATTAAAGACTATGGATCTCTTGTTAACTTTTGAATTAAGACATAGTCTAAGTCAAACATATGGTTAGAGATTGTGAATCCCCTAATGAACTTAATAATTAAGACATGGTATAGGCCACACTTATGGTTAAAAATTGTAGATCACACTATAAATTTACAAATTAGTACACATTACAAGTTATACTCATATTAGAGACTATGTCTCACCTTTATGTTACCAAGCAAATTACACGCATTAATACACGAACATGTAGGAGGTAATGTTCACAACAAACTGTTCTTTCTATGTGGCTAGAATCAAGTTAAACAAGGTTTGTCCATTAATTTGGCTTAATTTTACATATTAGCCACTTCTCATACCACTATATATATGTGTGTGTGTGTATGTATATATCGAATTATGCAATTACTACTTCTTAATGTACAATTAACCTAATGAAATTTATTAAAAACAATTAATTTATTAGTTATCATAATACCTACGATGTCTCTATCTCTAGATCTAGAGTATTTATTCTCCCGAAGACATGGATTCTACTTATCCTTTTAGTCTTTCATATAATCCTTAAAATTAAATCTATGATGGTTAGACATAGATTCAAGAATCAAGATCATAAAGAAAAAATTAATGTAACCAATAAAAATTATGCATTAATTATTGAAATATCCCATATAAGTTACATCCTTACCCATAACTAGGATTTAATTCATAATAGAACAAAAATCTAAAATAAACAAGGAAGAATGTTAAGTCAAAATGACTTTACATAAAAATGATTTTGATGTATAACAAACATAGTGAGATCAAATACAAGAAAAACAAAAGCGATCACAGACGTATCTGAGGCAATTCGGAGATGTATTTAAGATGGCGTATCTGAGCGAAGTTGACACGAGACTAAGTTGAAAAAATCGATATCTGAGGCCTTGCGAGACAAATCAAAACACGACAAAAGTTTGTCAAAGTAAAAAGTCAACACAGATGCGATGACACAAGACAATAAAAGACGCAGACGCAAATGTAGATCTGACGCAGAAACAAAAGCGGGCGTGACGCAGAAAAAAGCAGACGCAAGAGTCGGTTCGAGTTAATTCTGAAACTCAACTGATTAACTGCTCTTTAAAGATTCAAGATTCAAGAATCAAGAAGCGATTAGAGGCGAAGGCTATAAATACAAGTCAAGTCGGCGAAAACTCAAGTGCTTCTTGCTTTGAAAAAATTACACAAAGCGGCGATTAAGTGCGAATTAGCTGAACGCTATCATACATAATGAGTGTTCAAATATTTTCTGAAAAGAAAAGTTATGCAGATAACTGCGGAGGCTAAGTGTGAAAGAATCTTGGTTGTAGAGACTGAAGAGGCTCGTGAAAGAATCTTATAACGTTTGAAGAGATAGTGAAATCTCGGAAGAAACTCGAGGATCGGGCGTAGCCTACGGTTTAGGGTGAACAGGATAAATCTGCGTGTCTACTACTCTCACTCTATCTCACTTTTAGTTTCAAAGTTGATCTTTATTTACTATTCATATACTTAGCATTGAAAAGTTTGATCAATCAGGATTAATAAGAATTACGTAAAGAATATTAATTCTAATAAGTAATTCTAAAAGATATTCAAAAAGGGGAATACACAATTCAACCCCCCCTTCTCGTGCATTCTATTGTGTTTTTAAGTGCTGTATTAACGTGTGATTCACTTCAAAGAAAATACTGGTAATTGTCCCAAAGGACAATGGTGCTCTCAGTATAATCACTCCCAAAATAATGATCATTGTCATGCTCACCAAAAGGCTATGGAAGCTTTTAACTAATAAGTAGGCTTTATGGTGTAAGTGGATTTACAATTTTTTCATGAAAAAACAAAAGCATTTGGAACTTGGATATAAAAACCTATGCTTCATCAACAATGAAAGCCATCTTTAAGTAGAGAGAAAAATTCATATCCGATTTCATCTGCCTCATTGGAAATGGCAAATCAACAAGCTTCTGACAAGATAACTGACTATTAACAGGTCCATTGGAGAAATCAAGAACTACCTCAACCCTCAAACAACTATTCCATGTTCAGTTGCTGAAGCACTCTCCAACAAGGATATCTTCAGACAAACATTAATCCCCAAGTCTTTAAAATAAGAAATTTTCCAAACCTCCATCAACATTGAAAATGATAACCTCATAAGGAAACACAAGGTCCTTTAAGGCAATTTGGACACATTTCAATGGACCAAAAAAGTATGGTTCAATCACCATCAACCTTAAGACTTCATCACATTATAACGAGCAATGAAGCATAAACTACCAATTGCGGATAAGCTAGCCAAGCATCTGAATCTCACAAATTGGTGTATCCTCTGTAAAAAGGCTAAAGAGAGTATAGATAATTTATACTTTCAATGTGATTTTTTTACAGAAATATGGAGATCTTGCACAGATATCATATTTTTGACACTCCAAATTGTTAGAACAACTTGAAGAATAAATGAATTGGTGCCCTATTATGAAACATAAACAAAACAATCAAGTGGTATTTTTGCTTAACATTGTCATTCCTGGTCATAACTATTTGGGACAAGAGAAATAATAGAATTTTCTAGGATAAGAACCTAAACAATGAACAATTCTACAACCAACTGCTACAACACATTAGAAACCATATCAACATCTATAAACACAAATTTCAAGATATGTAATATCTAAATAGCAATTGGAAATGTGTAAATTGTAGTTCATTAAGGGTAGCATTATGTAATCTCCTAAAGCAAACCCTTGATCGTTTATAAATTTCTTATATTGTGCTTCTTTATTTCCTAGCTCATATGAACTTATACACTTTGATTGCCTTCTAAGGCTTAATCTAATTTATCATTTCTAAAATAAATAAATAAAACATAAGAGTTCATTCTCATAGATCTTGAAATCTTAATGTTTTTTTATTGAAACTTGATGGAATCTCCTTCTTTCTCCGAAGTTCCTCCTATCTTATCCCAAGATGCATAATTTAGTCCCTTTTTCCTCTTTCTTTAACTCTTGGCCTCTTTATCCTTTTTATAACATAAAAACCTATAACTTTTGTAAAAGATACTACTAACATAAGTCAAACATAAGTCTAAATTAAAAGCAGTATTGATATCATATTGCTTATAATTTTTTAATAAATTTCTTTAATAAATCATCTTCAATGTGAGTTCAGGACATAGTTTTGTGTTTATCTCTTGTTATGTTAATGATAATTTAAATTGTGTATCCACGAGCTCCTTAGTTTTTATAACCATCTTATCTTCTTACATAAAACTTAGAGAATAAGGAATAATAATATGATAAATACTATTTTCTCCTAAATATGCATAATGTAAGTGAGAAGGTAATTGTTTTAAATCAAGCCTAAATGTTCATTAAGTAAGTTGTAGGGTTTTAGGCTATCCTTCTCCTAAATCCTTGAAAACCTAAGAAACTTGGCTTTTATATCCCTCTCCTTCAACCTATAAGCACACTCAACAAAGTTAGGATCCTCCACTTTCTCATTGAGTCCTAAAGCTAAACTTGTTTTTAAAGGATCATACATCATAGAATCAATAATGTCCATCCTATAATAAGTGTCACTAAAGACTTGCCATTTTAAGGCCTTGAAAATGTTGAACTCCTTCTGATTTCCCACCCTCTTGTTAACCTACCATTGAGCATATCAATCAGTGCCCTTATAGTGGCCATAAATGGCTTCCCTAAGATGATGGGAACCTCAATGTGATTCTTTATGTCCATTATCAAAAAATTTACATGAAAAATTAATTTTCTTACTTTAACAAATATATCTGCTACTACTCCAATTGGGTATCTAAAAGACCCATTAGCTAGTTGGAGTGAAGCAATTATAGGATTGAACTCTGTTATTCCAAACTTCTTGAAAAGAAATGAAAGCGTAAGGTTAATACTTGCACTTAGATCACATAAATCATTTGTAAATAATAGAAGCACCCAAATGGCATAGAATAATAAGAATCCTTGGATCCTTTAACTTTGGAGGTACTTTGTTTTATAAATATGTATCATACTTTTTAATTAAAGATACCAAAGCATACTCCTCAAGTTTGGCTTTGTTGGAGATTATTTCTTTCAGAAAATATGTATATGATTGCAATTGAGCTAATACTTTAATAAATGAGATGTTGACGTGCAACTTCTTAAAATATCTAAGCATTTATATGTATAGGATTGCAATTGAGCTAATACTTCAACAAATGGGATGTTGATGTGCAACTTCTTAAAATATCTAGGAATTTATTCAAGTTTTGAGGGTATGGAGTGGGTGATAGAGGGTTGTTGCTTCTACTTCAAAACAGTGCTAAATATAGAAGATACTGTCATTGGTGTCATTACTAGTCACTAAGTATAGCCTTTAATTTCCATCTCCTTGTCTTTTTCCCTAAGATTGTCAAACTTTTGCAATTTCTTTTCTTTAATGGCTACAACATCAAGTGTCTTTTTCACCCCTTAATATGAGGATGAACACCCTCTTTTTGAATTTATCTCTGCATTATTAGGAAGCTTGCCTTGACCTTTCACTCACCATCTAGGTTCAATGTTTCATTTTCATCTCTAAATTGTGAATAGAAGCAAAATTTGATTGAGACACCTTATTAAGTCGGCCTATATGAGACTTAAGTTTCCCCAAGTTATCCAACTTCGTATCGATGGAAGACATGTATTTCTTGAGCATCTTTGTCATCCATATGTCCAGTAAAGATGGTAACAATTGAAATAGGGGTCTTTGTTATAATAACCTAAGTGATCCTATAGGTCTGCCCACTCTAGCTCTTTGCTCCTTTTAAGAGAAATTTAGGTGACTTCTCTACCTAAGATTGTAAGTATTAGAAAAAAATATCATTCTTGATGACTAGTTTCCTCCCATAGGCAACCATGTAGTTTGCATCTTGTTAGAGTAGTGCCCTAAAGGCAATCCCCTTTAGCGCATTTTGTTCATAGTCATGTACAGACTTTATGAATAAATAAAGCAAAGGCATATTTCATTTATTTGATGTTCATTTTATTATGAATTGATAATGATCTTTAATCAAATTAATGAAGTCCCTGATACATGACATAGCATGAAGGAAATTATGATGCGATCATACTACTGAGATTCCTATCATGTGCAATTATGTCAAGATCTAAATTATCCTAGTCATAGGATTAACGAGATTGGACATCGTTAATCCGGATGACTAACACATGTCAAACTCCTTGATTGGATCAGCGGTGGATCTCGAAAACCGTAAATATTGAGATATTTAGATTTGACATGTGGATGCTTACTAGTGGTAGTAAGTACATTGGATGACCTGCCACGAGATCATCACATGGATGTCCTATACAAATGTTAGTGATAATCTCATCATAGCAATGGTGCAAGTATCCTTAGACTTGAGGTACTCGAGGATATCTTGATCTTGATTACGTACTTTGACTCCATTCCTTGTCCTTTCGGAGGTCGCTCATAGGGTGGTGATTGGAGTGCAACTTGAGGTATTCAAGGTAATTGAGTAGCCAATAGAGGATTCACCACTACGTGATAGCGAAGAGATACCCATAGCCTCTTATCGGGATCATTACTTTGAAGTCTCTGGCCGGAGCACAAATGTGTCATGAAGAGGGTCTTCGTGGACATATAAAGTAATGAGTCTAGGGCGAGAACTGATTACACTTGACTAGATTTGATCGATCGGTCTAGTAAGAGTTGACACATTGCCCATACTCAAACCAAGTGGGGTATAGCATGGTGAAAGGACGAATTGCACAGAATTGTCTATGGAAGGGTTAAGTGATATGGTTTCATTAGTCAAACCAATTACTTTCCGGTCGATTATCGGGTCATGATGTGTTCTTGAGATACCATTCGTGACTTGCTTAGATTAAGTGTTAATCTAAGTGGCCAACATAACCGGAACCTAATGGGTCACACGCATTAGAGTGACTCGGAGAATCTGTAAAATAGTTTGGACAGAGATCCGATATCTGGAGAGCAATAGGATTAAATGAATCCCGATGAGATTGGGATATGTCCCGATGAGATCGCGACATCGACATTCTTTGAAAAGGGTCTCCGCGATTTTTAAATCGGTGGGGCCGATAGGCGTGGGGTGACCCCAATTTGACTGGACCACTTCAGCAATTATATATATTAATTAATTAAGTAAATAATTAATTAATATATAAATATATAAAGTGATTTCGGTGGAGACAAAAATGGAGATGAGAAAGTTAAGTTTGAAAAGTCAAAGGTAACGATGATTTAGCATTTTAAGACATTTCTTATGTCTTATACGTGGATGCCCATTCCACCATGCTTTATATATGTGTTTTAAGTGTTAAAATACATATGGAAGGCAAAGAAAGGAGGCTTGCACGGTGATGAAGAGAAGAGAATCGAAAATTGCTTAAAGAGTTAAGCATTTGAAACTTGCTTTCAACTTCTTCATCTCTTCCATCCATTTGCTTCTACTTCTCCAAGGCTCCACCAAGATCATTTCATTTGCTCTCCAAGGCTAAGGTAAGAGCTAGCACTCTTTTCTTTAGTCTAGCTATTCCCGGGTCAAAAGAGTTTGTCCCGGTTAGGTTATCCGACCTCTGCGTGGATCTGATTAGAGGCGGTCTCCTTTGGTCGTTATGGTTTGATTGTTTGTACTTACACATGGATCCTGGCTTTCGGAATGTCCGGGACTTAAAATTTTAATTCCGCACCCTGGGCATGTGATGCCCACCCCGGGATTTTCCTACAGTGGTATCAGAGCCACTTGTGTTGTATAAACAGTCGAAATGATAACTAGGTCGGAGTTCCTTTGTGAAGTGAGCTGCTGATGCATGTTATTTGTGTGAATTTCGAATTCAGTATGAGATAGTGTTTTCGAAATTTTCTTGCCCAGATATGTTCACAAGGTATTTTAGTTTATGTCTGTGGAAGCTTGAAATTTATTAATTTGATTAGCTATGGTTTTGCTAATTTTATTCCCTAAGTTTCGGATGCTGTCTTGTTGAACATTTCTGAAACAGGCATGCTTGTAAATTCGATAATAAATTCTAGAAAAATCGTTTTTCGGATTGGTTTTCACCGACACGTCCCTAAGATGTTTGTGAATGTCTCTGTGGATGGAAAATTGTTTTCAAGGTGATTTACTATTTATTTCCGAATTTCTTGTATGCTGCTGGGAATGTTTGTGTTGAAAAACACAGATTCTGATTCGGCTAGATTGCTGAGGTTCAATGAGTTTTTGTGGGAAATAAATCCTGGAAAAATTCATGGAGCATGTTAGGAACATGTTTTAACCTCTGTAATTTTCTCAGCATTTATTGAAAGTGTTTCAATGGTCATTTTGAGCAAAAGGCAGAGCTTGTCAGTTTTGAGAAACATGCTGGGGCTGTTTTGTTTGGAATGATTGGTTGTGTATTTCTCATTTCCAATGCCTTGAATCATTTTTATAGTGATTAAAAATGTGTTATATTGATGTGGTATGCATTCCAAGTTGAGATTCTTGAATTTAGGTTTCCAATAATTTTTGGATGTCGAGTAGGTCACTTTAGCGTCTCGTTAGATTATTCCGTTATCTTGGTTATTTTGGCCGTCGCAATTTTTGTGACAAGTGCCGGAGTAATCTTGATAACGTGTAGCCTACCTAGAGATACTTAGCATGATTATTTGGTGTCCTTGAATTATGTGGAAATCTAGTGATTAATGGTGGATTAATCGGTTTCAAGGTTTTCACATATAGTTAGACTATATGGCATGCATGTATTGATGAAAATGTTTCATTAGCACATTAATATAAAGGATAATATACTTGTTATATTGGTGTTGTGAATTGGAAATGCCTGGATTGAGAATTAGCCGATTAGATAGCAATTCCTAATGCACCACAAACAAGTCGACTTATCTGTTCATAACTCGACTTGTTTGGTGCACTGTAGACAAATAAGTCGACTTGCACATATGGTACAAGTCGACTTGTTACGTCTATGATTGCACAAGTCGACTTACACATGCATAAGTCGACTTATATGAGAGCCATAAGTCGACTTATACATAAACAAGTCGACTTATAACATGCCTCGTGGGATGATGGGTGATTTTGGTATAAATTCAATGTGATTGATCGATGCCTAAATCGAGACCATATAGTCATTGTGACTATGATCCTTGGATGAAATTAATTTGATGAGACCTAAAATCCCTCACTTAAAATATGAAAACTAACGCCTTCCATTAATATGGTAAGAACCGAGTTCTTATAGGGTTGGGTTGTTGAGCTAACCTCAAGCTCACTCTATCTGAATATGTTGAAACCATGAAAATATGATTTTCGGATTAATGGGTCGGTTTTCCTAGAAGCGTTGATTTGTTGAGCTAACCTCAAGGTCAGCGTGGATGAGAGGCGAAATTGGGTAGTGTACATCGGATGTACACGCATCAAGTGTTGATAACCCAATGTATGTGCATACATCAACTTGATGATAGGGCGATAGTTGCATCGAGATGCAATTGGTATGACCGATACCTACCGATTGACCTAAGGTGACTTGTTGAGCTAACCTCGAGGTCATTCTTAGCAATGTCGGATATCGACCCACTAGGTCATTGTGCCATTTTGTTTCTTGGATTCATAATGAGGGTTATGGATTACTGTTGAAACTAGTGGAGCCATATGTATGTCATTTAAGTCCTTATGGTCATAAATTTAAATCTATTCTAACTTTCTTTCTCTCTACGTTTAGGTTGATTGAAGATGTCGACTAGTGTGAATCTTCGCTCACTAATGGATGCAAACAAATTAACTGGACCGAATTTTCTTGATTGGCTGCGAAATCGAGAATTGTTCTCGGATCGAGGATCTAGGATACATCCTTGATTTTCCGCTTCGGATCCACTTCTGAAGGAGCTTCGATGATGATCGGAAGGCATATCGTAAACATCTAAAAGGCATTGACATAGCCACCGCATTATGCTTGCATCGATGTCACCGAGCTGCGAAGCGATGCAGTCTATGGATGCTCACACGATAGTGTTTCATCTTAGAGAGTTGTTTGATGAGCAAGCACGGTCCGAGCGGTTCGAGACCTCAAGGTTGCTCTTTACAACGAAGATGACTCTGGTTCATCTGCGCGTGCAATATGCATTGAAGATGAATGGCTATATTGAGAGGTTGGTCGTCTTAGGTTTTGTGATGGATTACGAGTTAAGTATAGACTTAATTCTTGTTGGTTTGTCGGATAGTTATTCACGGTTTGTGTTGAACTATCGAATGAACCAAATATCCACCACAATTCGAGTGATCAATCTGCTCAAGACAATGAGAACAATTTGTTAAGCAAGATAGCAAAGCGTTCTATTGGTGGGTTCTTCTTCCTCTACTTCCACCAAAAGGAAACAGAAGAAGAAAAGGCTAAGAAGCGAAAGGAAGTGCAGCGAAAGGCAAGAAAAGACCAAAGAGATCGCACCAAAAGGTACCGCTCCATTGCGAAGACCGGTCATTGGGGCGAATCGCAAAATCTATCTGGAACAATCGAAGCGAAGAAGGCATCGGATGCCTCGACTTCTTCGGTATGTTTGTCATTGAGGTTAATCTGCTTCGATCACAACATATGGGTATTAGATACGGTTGTGGCTCACACATATGCAATGATATCACGAGGGCCTCGGGGACGATGGCGGCTCATAAAGGGAGAAATGGACTGCGTGTTGGCAATGGAGCAAGAGTTCTTGCATTAGCCGTAGGAACTTATGTTTTGACACTCCCAGTGGGCTTGTACTTAACTTGGATGATTGTTATTTTGTACCCGTGTTAACAAAGAACATATTATCATTTCTTGTTTAAATAGAGCTGGTTTCCATTTGTCTTTTAGTAACAATGGTTGTTCTATTAGCTCAAATGGAATGCTTTATGGTACTGGTACATTATGCAATGGAATTTACATATTAGATATGTCACATCCGAGTTATGAATGTCAATGACGCTAAAAGACATAAAGAGATAATTTAAAATCAACTTACTTATGGCATTGTCGCTTGGCCATATAAATGAGAGACGATCGCTAAGCTCCACAAGAGTGGAAGTTTAGGGTCATTTGATTATGAATCATATGACACATGTGAATCTTGTTTATTAGGCAAGATGACGGTTACCTTTAAGGGAAAGGGTGAGCGAGCGATTGGATTATTAGACCTAATACATTCGGATGTATGTGGTCCGATGTCCATCCATGCTAGAAGTGGTTGCTGTTACTTCATTACCTTTATCGATGATTATTCTCGATATGGGTACTTGTATCGATGAGATACAAATCAAGCGTTTGAAAAGTTCAAACAATTCAGAAATGAAGTAGAAAAACAACTTGGTAAAAGTATTAAAACATTACGATCCGATCGTGGTGGTGAATACTTAGACTAAGAGTTTTGGATTATCTCGTAGATAATGGGATTTTATCTCGATGGACTCCTCCTTACACACCACAAAGATAATGGTGTGGCGAAAAGGAGAAATCGAACCTTGTTGGACATGGTACGATCTATGATGGGCTTTGCATTACCAAAATCCTTTTGGGGATATGCACTTGAGGCATTTGTTTACTTGTTAAACGAGTTCCATCAAAGAGTTGATGTTACTCCATATGAGATGTGGACTAACAAGAAACCTTATCTTTCTTATTTGAAAGTATGGGGTTGTCTGCTTATGTGAAGCGGACACGGTCGAGATAAGCTTGAAGCAAAATCGACAAATGTTTGTTCGTAGGATATCTAAAGAAACAAGAGGATATCAATTCTACTTTCTTTGAGGAACAAAAGGTGTTTGTTTCAATGCATGCTGTCTTTTAGAGAAAGAGTTTCTTTTAAAAGAAGGCGGTGGGAGCAAAGTTGAACTTGAAGAAGTTCAAGATGCTCGGACAAGCGCGATCAATCGCTTCAATCAAATCGTAACTCATACGAGATGAGGTAGCAGTTCAACCTTCTACTACACACGAAAGTCGTGGGTCAAGTAGGATCGTTCTGCTCCCGAGAGATATGGATTTCGTGGCGAGCGAACAGAATGACGTATTGCTCATAGAGGATGATGAGCCTACCACCTATGAAGAGGTTCTGAAGAGTTCAGAGTCTGAAAAATGGCTTCGTGCCATGAAATCTGAAATGGATTCCATGTATGAAAACCAAGTATGGTCTTTGGTTGATGCACCGAAGGATAAAACCTATAGGGTGCAAATGGGTTTCAAGAAGAAAACCGACATGGATGGTAATGTGATTACCTATAAAGCAAGGCTTGTGGCTAAAGGCTTTCGTCAAAGACAAGGAGTTGACTATGACGAGACCTTGATCGATAGCAATGCTTAAATCCATTAGGATACTCCTAGCCATTGCCGCTCATTATGATTATGAGATATGGCAAATGGATGTGAAGACAACTTTCCTGAATGGAAATCTGGCTGAGGATGTGTACATGACACAACCTGAGGGCTTCATTTCCGAGATGGCGAAAAGGTATGCAAGCTTCGAAATCCATTTATGGATTGAAGCAAGCATCGAGGGTTGGAATATCCGTTTGATGAGACAATCAAAGAGTTTGGTTTCTCAAAAATCCGGATGAACACCGTGTGTACAAGAAGATTAATGGAACTACGATCGTATTCCTTGTGTTATATGTAGATGACATATTGTTACTAGGAAACGACGTCTCAATCTTTGCAATCAAAAATTTGGTTGTCCAAACAATTTGCCATGAAAGACCTTGGAGAAGCAACTTATATCCTTGGGATTAAGATTTATAGAGATAGATCGAAGAGGTTGCTTGGTCTTTCACGATCACGACATAGACAAGGTGCTAAAGAGGTTTAGCATGGAGCAATCCAAGAGAGGGTTTCTTCCCATTACTCATGGGATAACACTCTCGAAGTCCATGTCCCAAGACACGGGATGAGAGGATGCGTATGAATATGATCCCGTATCGTCTGCGATAGGATCTATTATGACGCAATGCTATGTACGAGACTCGATGTATCATATGCTCTAAGTGTTACGGCGGTACCAATCGGATCTGGTGAGGTCATCGATGGTATCAAGAATATCCTAAAGTACTTGCGAAGAACTAAGGATGTTTTCTTGATATATGGAGATGGAAGTCTCAGTGGCGAGCATCTGATGCGATTTTCAATCGATAAGGGCGACTCGAGTCCCAATCAGGTTATGTTTCACACTAAATGGCGGAGCGATCGGTTGGAAGAGTTCCAAGCAGAGGCGATCACGATTCAACGACAGAGGCATAGTACATTGCGGCGATCGGATGCAAAGAAAGGAAGCGCTTTGGATCGAAGTTCATTTCGAACTTGGTGTGGTTCTAGTGTGATGGACCCATCTGATTGTATTGTGACAACAATGGAGCTATTCTTGCAGCGAAAGAACCAAGGTCTCATCACGATCCAAACACGTACTCTACCGATACCATTTGATTCGGAGATCATTGCTCGGGGTGATGTCACGATAGAGAATTCCTGAGCGAACATTCTTGATCCGTTGACAAAGTCATTGTCACGTAAGAATTTTGATTCTCATGTACTCGCTTATGGTATTAGATACCAAGGCGATTGGCTTTAGGTCAAGTGGGAGATTGTTAGAGTAGTGCCCTAAAGGCAATCCCTTTAGCGCATTTTGTTCATAGTCGTATGCACTTTATGAATAAATAAAGCAAAGGCATATTTCATTTATTTGATGTTCATTTTATTATGAATTGATAATGATCTTTAATCAAATTAATGAAGTCCCCGATACATGACATAGCATGAAGGAAATTATGATGCGATCATACTACGAGATTCCTATCATGTGCAATTATGTCAAGATATCTAAATTATCCTAGTCATAGGATTAACGAGACCGGACATCGTTAATCCGGATAGACTAACATGTCAAACTCCTGATTGGATCAGCGGTGGATCTCGAAAACTGTAAATATTGAGATATTTAGATTTGACATGTGGATGCTTACTAGTGGTAGTAAGTACATTGGATGACCTGCCATGAGATCATCACATGGATGTCTATACAAATGTCGGTGATAATCTCATCATAGCAATGGTGCAAGTATCCTTAGACTTGAGGTACTCGAGGATATCTTGAATCTTGATTACGTACTTTGACTCCATTCCTTGTTGCCTTCGAGAGGTCGCTCATAGGGTGGTGATTGGAGTGCGACTTGAGGTATTCAAGGTAATTGAGTAGCCAATAGAGGATTCACCACTTACGTGATAGCGAAGAGATACCCATGGCCTCTTATCGGGATCATTACTTTGAAGTCTCTGCCGGAGAAGCACAAATGTGTCATGAAGAGGGTCTTCGTGGACATATAAAGTAATGAGTCCTAGACGAGAACCGATTACACTTGGACTAGATTTGATCGATCGGTCTAGTAAGAGTTGACACATTGCCCATACTCAAACCAAGTGGGGTATAGCATGGTGAAAGGACGAATTACACTAATTGTCTATGGAAGGGTTAGTGATATGGTTTCATTAGTCAAACCAATTACTTTCCGGTCAATTGGGGTCATGATGTGTTCTAGATACCGCTCATGACTTGCTTAGATTAAGTGTTAATCTAAGTGGCCAACATAACCGGAACCTAATGGGTCACACGCATTAGAGTGACTCGGAGAATCAGAAATAGTTTGAATGTAGATCCGATATCCGGAGAGCAATAGGATTAAATAAATCCCGATGAGATTGGGATATGTCCCATGAGATCGCGACATCGACATTCTTTGAAAAGGGTCTCCGCGATTTTTTAGTCGGTGGGGCCCTAGAGGCAGTAGGATGACCCCAATTTGATGGACCACTTCAGCAATTATATATATTAATTAATTAAGTAAATAATTAATTAATATATAAATATATAAAGTGATTTCGGTGGAGACAAAATGGAGATGAGAAAGTTAAGTTTGAAAAGTCAAAGGTAATGATGATTTAGCATTTTAAGACATTTCTTATGTCTTATACGTGGATGCCCATTCCACCATGCTTTATATATGTGTTTTAAGTGTTAAAATACATATGGAAGGCAAAGAGAGAGGCTTGCACGGTGATGAAGAGAAGAGAATCGAAAATTGCTTAAAGAGTTAAGCATTTGAAACTTGCTTTCAACTTCTTCATCTCTTCCATCCATTTGCTTCTACTTCTCCAAGGCTCCACCAAGATCATTTCATTTGCTCTCGAGGCTAAGGTAAGAGCTAGCACTCTTTCTTTAGTCTAGCTATTCCGGGTCAAAAGAGTTTGTCCCGGTTAGGTTATCCGACCTCTGCGTGGATACCGTTAGAGACGGTCTCCTTTGGTCGTTATGGTTTGATTGTTTGTACTTACACATGGATCCTGGCTTTCGGGAATGTCCCGGGACTTAAAAATTTTAATTCCGCACCCTGGGCATGTGATGCCCACCCCGGAATTTTCCTACACATCTTTATAGTAATTTGAGGTAGGCTCCACATTTATAAATGCATGGAAAAGGTGCCCATATACTACACATATATTAGGCCTCCCTATCACCTATATTTTGATTCATCATCTTCAGCTACTTAGAAATATTCTCTAGTTAAAATGCGAAGTTTAAAGACCTTTGGACCTCATAAAGAGAAGCATTTGATTTCACTTTTACAACCTTAGTTGAAAATTTCTTGGCTAAGGTTTTAATGATGTCTTTGACTTCCTCATCAATTTTCATATAGATAGCTCCTCCTGCAATAGTATTGTTGGGCCCGGGCCTCGTACGTCCGAATCCCCGAGGGAGGGCCCCTCGGGTCGCCCCGGCGTCGGGCGCTCCATATACCGTCGGACCCGATCCCAACATCCATACAAAGACATATTCGATTCGCACATACGTAAACATATACTCATACATACCATCGCATGCATTCTCAACATGCATTTCTATATCTCAAATTCATAAAACATATGTCATTCTCATTCGAAGAAATGCAACAGTATTCTCAAATGCAGCGTAATACAAAGTAAAATGAAATTTCAAAATACAAAAGATGCTCCATGATAAAATGCTCTGAGGGCCAATCAAATTACTAACTTAAGGCAAAGCTCCTAATTAGTGGAAGTTTCGATGCCTCGCCAAGTCAACTATCGTCTCGATCCGCACCGAGGAGGGAGAGTAATGGGGTGAGCTGCTGGCTCGATGGCATATCGTTTATAGCCATTGGCAACGAGCCACACAATCAAGCAATATATATATATATATAATATACATATCACTAGCAAATCATAATTCATCAATTCAGTTCACATTCAATCAGTATATGTCAAGCAATTTCTATTTCTTATCACATCAATCATTATGCAACAAATCTATGAAATCCATCATATCTTATGCTCATCAAATCAATCGTGTATGCACAAACAACTGGCTTAAGAGTTCTGTAATCCATCCGGATAACCCGAAGGTAAATCCGTAATCCATCCGAGTCCGATTTCTCAAAGATCCCGTTGCCACAAGCGGGCAGCCGGGAGAAGGCTTTCAAAAATGTCAACGTGCACGTGACTCCATCCGTAACTCTCTTGCCCAAACAAAGCACATAATCCATTCGATTCATGCTCAAAGCATATCATAATTTCCATTCTTTCCATTGCCATAAAGGCCCATTAATCCATGCATAATTATGATCAAAGCATATTCAGCATCTCTCATGCAATTCAATACAAATAATGTCATATAACGCAAGCAAGCACACATCATGCAATTGCCCATACACACAATAACGATAAACATATTACCCACCTAGTATCGCTGAGTATCAGACTCACTGTTGTCCTTCCTCTCGCGATTGGGTCAAATCAGCTTGGCTCCCTATAATAAACCAAGTTTCCACACAATTAATATCTATAGCAATAATTTAATAAAGCTCAAAAAGCAAAAAGTAAAGCGTTAAAAGTCTCCATCCGATTCCCATCGAAATTCCCGAACTTTCCGAAATAATTCCCGAATTTCCCTTCTTCATACAACTTGTAGTCCTTAATTTCTAGATCACAACGGATCCAAGATCACCTCATTCGGATATCTACACCAAAAGATATCCCTAACAATATAACATCTCAATTTCGGAAACAAGGGGCCTCGCCAAGAACGAAGGGCGCTTCGTCATGACGAAGGACCCGCCAAGCAATGGCGAAGGCTCGCCGCGAACCAAACGTCGCACGTCGCGACATCTCCCTTCGCACATCGCGACGTCTACAGCATTTCACACGCCGCGACAAATAATCGTAAAATTATTTACACGTCGCGACGTGGCTCCCTTCTTCGTTCACCATGGCGTGTTCATACATGACGTCGCGACGTCTGGGTCGAGGAACTCGACTCCGAACCCAGATTTCTGCAGATTTCAACTGCTAATTCCTCCATTTACCACACTCAACACTTCTAAACAATATAACAGGTCTTAAAAGGCATTCCTAAGTCATTCTCAACTCCCAAACACATCAATCTAACGATTTAGCCATATTTTTCGCCCAAAACCCTAAAACATCGTCGATTCTCACATAATCCACAATCTCAATGTTTAAACCCAATCAAAACAAGTTAAGAAGGAAGTAAACTTACCGATTAAAGCTCCAAATCTGTCAAAACTTTCCGAAATCGCAACTCTCTTCTCTTCCTCTTCACCTCTCTATCGACGACGCTTCTTTCTCTTCTTTTCTTTTTTCTTCTTCTTCGTTTCTCCTTCCCTTGTTCTTCTTTTATACTTGCTTTTATTTTAACCTAGAGCAAGATCACCTTAATAAGCCTAATTCCTTTTTCTTCTTAAGTAACTGTCCAAAATGCCCTCACATAATTAATCCGCTAATACCTTATTTAATCTCAATTAACCACATTATCCATAATTCTCTCAATTAATCCGAATTAAGGCACAAATCACATAATAATATCATAAAATATTCGGGCCTAACATTTTTCCCCTCTTAAAAGAAATTTCGTCCTCGAAATTTACTGAATCGTCGAAGAGATGCGGATACTTCTCCAGATAGCGTCCAATGGCTCCCAGTAGCTTCCTCTAGAATGATTCCTCGAAAGGACTTTTACTAATCGAACTGTCTTGTTCACGAGAACCTTGTCCTTAGAATCCAAAATCAGATTGAAGCTCCTCATAGCTCAAATCATCTCATGAATGAATCTCACTAGCCTGAATAACATGTGACGGATCCGATCTATATCTCCTCAACATCGACACATGAAAAATATCGTGAATCTGTGATAACTCCGGAGGTAACGCCAACCTGTAGGCGAGTGGTCCAATCCTCTCAAGGATCTCATAGGGACCTACATACCTCGGACTCAACTTCCCTTTCTTACCGAATCTCAATACTCCTTTCCAAGGAGATGTCTTAAGGAACACTTTCTCACCGACCTTATACTCCATCTCCTTTCGATGAGCATCAACATAACTCTTCATCCGGTCCTGTGCCGCTTTAAGCCGCTGCTTAATCAGATTGACTTTCTCAACAGTCATCTGAATCAAATCTGGTCCTTCCAATTGCCTCTCTCCTTCTTCATCCCAACAGATCGGAGTCCTACACCTCCGCCCATACAATGCCTCATATGGAGCCATCTGAATGCTCGAATGGTGCAATTGTTATAAGAAAATTCACCAACGGCAAATGCTCATCCCATGCTCCTCGAAAATCCATCACACACGCCGAAGCATCCCTCAAGTGTCCGAATAGTCCTCTCCGACTGACCATCCGTCTGAGGGTGAAAAGCCGTACTAAAATTCAGCTTCGTCCCTAAAGCTTCCTGCAAACTGCCCCAAAACCTCGAAGTGAACCGCAGATCTCGGTCTGACACGATCGAATCCGGAATCCCATGCAGCCTCACTATCTCATCGATATACTTCTTTGCCAACACATGCAAAGAATCAGTCTGTCGAATCGCCAAAAAGTGGGCTGACTTAGTCAACCGATCAACAATCACCCAAATGGCATCGTGCCTCCTGCTGGTCCTAGGCAATCCCATCAAAAAGTCCATCATCACTCGCTGCCACTTCCACTCCGGAATAGGCAACGGCCTCAACTTGCCCGAAGGTGCCTGGTGTTCAGCCTTGACTTGCTGACACACTAGACACTTACTGACGAACTCTGCTATATCCCTCTTCATGCCTTTCCACCAAAAGTGCTCTCTCAAATCCCGATACATCCTAGTGCTACCGGGATGCATGGTGTAAGGCGCATTGTGTGCCTCATCCATAATCTCATCCTTGATCTCCCGCACATCCGAAATACACAACCTACCCGTAACTGTCATAAGCCCATCATCCCGCACATCTATCTCAAAAACTTTGCCATTCTGAATCTCATCCCGAAGCTTGCTCAAATCTGCATCCTGAACCTGCAAATCCCTGACCTTTTCCTTCAACATCGGTCTAACTCGAAAATTAGCCAGAAGACAATCCGGTTCTTCCTGTGTCAAACTTATCCTAAGCTTAGCCATCTCTTCCAATAAAGGAAGATAAATCGATCGAACATGAGCAATCGACGACTTCCTGCTCAAGGCATCCGCCACAACATTGGCCTTGCCCGGATGATACTCAATCAACAAATCATAGTCCTTTAGTAGCTCTAACCACCTCCGCTGCCTCAAATTCAATTCCTTCTGACTTAGCAAATACTTCAGACTCTTATGATCAGTGAAGATCCGAGTTTGAACTCCATACAAATAATGCCTCCAAATCTTTAAGGCAAAGATCACCGCTGCTAACTCCAAATCGTGCGTCGGATAATTCAGCTCATAAGGCTTCAACTGCCTCGAAGCATAAGCAATTACCCGATCTCCCTGCATCAAAACACATCCGAGACCCTTCCTCGAAGCATCACTATACACCGAATAACCCTCATCACCCGATGGCAAAATCAAAATTGGGGCACTCGTCAATCTGCGCTTGAGCTCCTCGAAGCTCCTCTGACAATCCTCACTCCAATCAAACTTCTGATTCTTTCTCAACAATTTCGTCATCGGAGCGGATATCATCGAGAATCCCTCCACAAACCGTCTGTAGTAGCCTGCCAAACCCAGAAAACTCCTCACTTCTGCCACATTCTTCGGCGCTTCCCAATTCACAACTGCTTCTATCTTCTTTGGATCCACATGAACTCCTTGCTCTGAGATCACGTGTCCAAGAAATGAAACTTCCCTCAGCCAAAATTCGCATTTCTCGAATTTGGCATACAACTCATTGCTCCTCAAAGTCTCCAAAGCCATCCTCAAATGCTCCTCATGCTCCGATCACTCTTGGAATACACCAATATATCATCAATGAAGACAATGATAAATTGGTCCAAGAATGGCTTAAACACCCGATTCATCAAATCCATAAACGCTGCAGGCGCATTCGTCAATCCGAAGGGCATCACCAAAAACTCAAAGTGCCCATACCGAGTCCTGAAAGCAGACTTCGGCACATCCGACTCCTTGATCCTCAACTGATGATATCCCGATCTCAAGTCGATCTTTGAAAAGACTCTCGCTCCTTGCAATTGATCAAACAGATCATCAATGCGAGGAAGCGGATACTTGTTCTTCATCGTGACTGATTGACTTCACATAGTCCACACACATTCTCAATGAGCCATCTTTCTTCTTCACAAATAGACCGGAGCTCCCAAGGCGAAGAACTTCGATCGAATATACCTTTCTCCAATTGCTCCTTAAGCTCCTTCAATTCACGAGCCATCCGATAAGGCGGAATCGAATCGCCTAGTACCGACACAAGCTCAATCGAAACTCAATCTCCGAGTGGCGGTAGTCCCGCAATTCCTCGGAAAGACGTCAGAAATCCGACGACTTGGAATATCCTCCGACTTCCCTCTATCGACTCTAGAGTCTATCACATAAGCCAAAACGCCTCACAACCCTTACTCATCAACCTCTCTGCCGTCAATGCTTGAAACAATCTCAGGCGGACTCGCTTTCCGTCCCCAAGAACACTACCCTTCCGCCATCGCCCAAATCAAATTCTCATGTCTTCGCCATAATCCAAACGAGCATTGTACTTTTCAAAGTGTCCATACCCAATATCACATCTAATCCACGATCCTTAGTGGCATCGATCTACCACTAGAAGTTCTCCACCAATACGAAGCTCACATCCTCTAAACACCGACTAATCACAATGTGCTTTGCCAATCGAGTACTCACCATCGCCGGAGTATCCAACGGACTCATGACCAAATCACACACAGTCTACTCGACGAAACAAACGAATGAGTAGAACCGGATCAATCAACACAAGCACATCATCAAGAAATAAATGGGCCATACCGGTGACAACATCCGGAGCGGCCTCTGCATCCTCCCGCCATAGCAAACACCTGGCTGGTGCCTCGCCTCTCGGTCTCCGGGAAGACTCGCCCTCCGGCAAGATCGAACTACCTACCTCGATCCACGATCCTCGACCCATGGTCTCTGTCCTCCTCGAGTCGGCATCGACCTCTCTCTGTCAGGAGGTTGAGGACACTCTCGACAATGTGTCCCTTTACCCCACAGTTGAAACAAGCTCTGTCGATCCAAGCACTCTCCTCTATGAGGTTTCCGCAGATGCTCACACGCCGAGATAACCGATCTATCTCCTCTCCTCTTCTACCGCTACCCACCGTCAAGCTTTGGTGAGAAACAGAGAGAAGTCCTCATCGGCCTCTGCGGCCAGCACCATGCTCCTCTCCTCTCAATAAACAGGGAAGCTCCTAGCACTCCTGTCTCGCATAGGAGCACTAGTGCTACCTCCTCTCCTGGACTGATCTCTACCCTTTCTCTTCCTGTTTGCAGCACTCTTGATGTTCTCTATATTCTCAACCCTCAGAGCTGCCTCAACTAGTCTTTGAAATCATCAAATTTCGCACAATTACCTTCTCTCTGATCGCCAAGTGCAATCCCGACTCAAATCTGCGACATCTGGCAGTCTCGCTCAACATCGATCGGAGGCATACCGGATAATGGGTGAACTCAGCCATACTCAAGAATCGTCATATCCTTTGAGTGAGACTCGAAACTCCCTCCGCTTCACTGGACATAAACCTCGACAAATATTTCTTCTTAAAAGCGACCACAAAATCCTCGCCAAGCCAACCCTCTCGGCCTCATCTCGATCGCCCGAGACGGTCTCCCACTAATGCAGAGCATCCCCCTGGAGCAAACTGGCAGCATACACCACTCGCTCATCTGCCTCACAATCCATCTGATCCATCACCCGCTCGTCCTTCGTAACCATGTCTCGGCTTCCTCAGATCACCGTCCCAAAGAAGTCAATCGCCCGTATTTTCTCGACTTGTCGAACTGCTTCCCTCTTCATCGGGTGGTGCAAAAGGTGTGGCATCGGCCCATAGCTTTGAACAAACGCTGAGTAAACGCTCAAACATCCTCGGATCAAATCGGGCACTTGCTTCTGGCGAATCGGCGACTCCTGAGTCGGCGAACGCATGGGCTCACTCTCTAGCCCGATAGAAGCCTCAACATGCATTGGGGCTACAGACTCATCGGTCCTCTCCTCTCTCGTTGGAGAGTCAGTACAATGCACTGCACTTGCCTCCTCGTGTCCTTCTACGAGGTGGCATTGTACTCCTTCAAAGGTAAACACTAAGGATTAGCTATACGGCAATCTATATGTATGCATGATATGCATGTCACGTAATGAAATCAATTAATGCAACACGTCGTCATATATCACACAATCCTATATGCATTCTAAGCCAAGGACACCTAAACCTAGGCGCTCTGATACCAAACATGTTGGGCCCGGGCCTCGTACGTCCGAATCTCCGAGGGAGGGCCCTCGGTCGCTTCCGGCGTCAGGCGCCCATATACCGTCGGACCGATCCCAACATCCATACAAAGACATATTCGATTCGCACATACGTAAACATATACTCATACATACCATCGCATGCATTCTCAACATGCATTTCCATATCTCAAATTCATAAAACATATGTCATTCTCATTCAAGAAATGCAACAAGATTCTCAAATGCAACAGAATACAAAGTAAAATGAAATTTCAAAATACAAAAGATGCTCCATGATAAAATGCTCGAGGGCCAATCCAAATTACTAACTTAAGGCAAAGCTCCTAATTAGTGGAAGTTTCGATGCCTCGCCAAGTCAACTATCGCCTCGATCCGCACTTTGAGGAGGGAGAGTAATGGGGTGAGCTCATGCAAGCTCGATGGCATATACGTTTATAGCCATTGGCAACGAGCCACACAATCAAGCAATATATATATATATATAATATACATATCACTAGCAAATCATAATTCATCAATTCAATTCACATTCAATCAAGATATGTCAAGCAATTTCTATTTCTTATCACATCAATCATTATGCAACAAATCTATGAAATCCATCATATCTTATGCTCATCAAATCAATCGTATGCACAAACAACGGCTTGAGAGTTCAGAATCCATCCGGATAACCCAAGGTAAATCCGTAATCCATCCGAGTCCGATTTCTCAAAGATCCCGTTGCACAAGCGGCAGCCGGAGAAGGCTTTCAAAATGTCAACGCACGTGACTCCATCCGTAACTCTCTTGCCCAAACAAAGCACATAATCCATTCGATTCATGCTCAAAGCATATCATAATTTCCATTCTTTCCATTGCCATAAAGGCCCATTAATCCATGCATAATTATGATCAAAGCATATTCAGCATCTCTCATGCAATTCAATACAAATAATGTCATATAACGCAAGCAAGCACACATCATACAATTGCCCATACACACAATAACGATAAACATATTACCCACCTAGTATCGCCGAGTATCGACTCATCATTGTCCTTCCTCTCGCGATTGGGTCAAATCGACTTGCTCCTATAATAAACCAAGTTTCCACACAATTAATATCTATAGCAATAATTTAATAAAGCTCAAAAGCAAAAGTAAAGCGTTAAAAGTCTCCATCCGATTCCCATCGAAATTCTTAACTTTTCAAACAATTCCCGAATTTCCCTTCTTCATACAACTTGTAGTCCTTAATTTCTAGATCACAACGGATCCAAGATCACCTCATTCGGATATCTACACCAAAAGATATCCCTAACAATATAACATCTCAATTTTGGAAACAAGGGGCCTCGCCGCAATGAAGGGACGCTCGTCGCGACGAAGGACCCTGCTCACCGCGGCGATAGCCACGGCGAAGCGAAGGCTCGCCGCGAACCAAACGTCGCACGTCGCGACATCTCCCTTCGCACGTCGCGACGTCTACAGCATTTCACACGCCGCGACAAATAATCGTAAAATTATTTACACGTCGCGACGTGGCTCCCTTCTTCGTTCACCGCGGCGTGTTCATACGCACGTCGCGACGTCTGGGTCGAGGAACTCGACTCCGAACCCAGATTTCTGCAGATTTCAACTGCTAATTCCTCCATTTACCACACTCAACACTTCTAAACAATATAACAGGTCTTAAAAGGCATTCCTAAGTCATTCTCAACTCCCAAACACATCAATCTAACGATTTAGCCATATTTTTCGCCCAAAACCCTAAAACATCGTCGATTCTCACATAATCCACAATCTCAATGTTTAAACCCAATCAAAACAAGTTAAGAAGGAAGTAAACTTACCGATTAAAGCTCCAAATCTGTCAAAACTTTCCGAAATCGCAACTCTCTTCTCTTCCTCTTCACCTCTCTATCGACGGCGCTTCTTTCTCTTCTTTTCTTTTTTCTTCTTCTTCGTTTATCCTTCCCTTGTTCTTCTTTTATACTCTCTTTTATTTTAACCTAGAGCAAGATCACCTTAATAAGCCTAATTCCTTTTTCTTCTTAAGTAACTGTCCAAAATGCCCTCACATAATTAATCCGCTAATACCTTATTTAATCTCAATTAACCGTCATTATCCATAATTCTCTCAATTAATCCGAATTAAGGCACAAATCACATAATAATATCATAAAAATATTCGGGGCCTAACAAGTATCAATTAAGGTCTAATATGTGAGAGTAAGACGTTTATATAAAAATCACATAATCAATTGAAATGAATATTAATGATGCAGATATTGGCCAACCAAAGCTCCATAACTCTCTTAAGCTTTATGGAATGCTCATCCCTCATTTTATGCAAAGCTTTGAATTTTGCATCCTAAGCTTAGTGATTTTATATGAAGGAAAGAAATGCATCATAATGGCATAGTATACATGGTCCCAATAATGAGTCAATATTGATTAAAAGAAACTAGGTCATTGGTCATCTCTAGCATAATAGGGAAAACATATCATTCGCAACTCATCTTTAGTAAGATCATTCCAAGGAAGTCTCTAGATCATAAAATAAAATTCTTTATTGAAAGTGATTATATCTTCCCCAAGTAATCCATTAAAAGTAAGCAATAAGGGAAGATGGACTTGTTTGAGCTCGTAATTCCTTTTCCTCTGACTCAACCTACTATATGAAATATTAATGACTAATATCTCAATGTCCCTTATACGAATTCTAGGTGGTTGTTGTTCCCCAATGCCAACAATGACATT
Source organism: Erythroxylum novogranatense (assembly GCA_029891385.1). NCBI lineage: Eukaryota > Viridiplantae > Streptophyta > Magnoliopsida > Malpighiales > Erythroxylaceae > Erythroxylum > Erythroxylum novogranatense. The sequence goes on from CM057229.1 coordinate 61,862,701, forward strand.
ATTGTTGCCACCATCATTGTCGATGTTTCCAATATAGTTCTAAGTTGTGACCTTCTCTCTTCTTCTTCTTCTTCTTCTTCTTCTTCTTCTTCTATAGTTTTCTCTACAAGTCCGCTTAATTCTAGGGTCAATAGGAAGTAAATCATCTATGTTTGCACTTCTGAATCTTCTATCTCTTATCAATTACCAGAAATCAATAAAGGAAGATAATATTGAAAGAAAGATAAAATTAACAAAATAGTAATTAAAATAGTCCTTGACAACAATGTTAGAAACTTGATCACTTTTATTAGCAAGTGTATATGATCAAATTTATTAAGCTTAAATATAGAGTATTCCAAGTAACCTATCATTATATGAAAACTAGTTAAGTACTAAGTTTATCAATCATAGCAAAGCAATAAAATTAAACAAGATCTAATTAAAGGCAATTAAATTACTTACCTAACTAAAGTCAGGTGATTAACTATCAAGAAAAATTAACATGATAAAATGTTAGGGTTTTAAGGTTCACTTAAAAGGAATTTCAATTATTAAGAAAATTATTTATAAGTGTTGAAATGTTATTAACCTAAGATATCTATGCTCTATCTCTCAATTACACATGTATATCTAATTAAGTAATTACCACCTCTCAATGCACGATTAACCGAATCAAACTCATTTAGAGTAGTTAATATATTAGTTACTACAATAGTCTAAGATATCCCTATCTTTAAATCTAAAATGCTTATTTACCTAGTGTATGAATTATAATTCTCTTTTTAGTCCTTCATACAATCTCTAAGATTAAATCCATGATGGTCAGACATAAATTCAACAATCAAGATTAAAGAGAACAAATTCAATCCAAGTAATAACTAATCATGTATTAATAATTGAGATATCCCACATAAGTTGCATTTTTAACCTTAACGATAGATTTAGTTCATACTAGAATGAAAACCAACAATAAACAAGGAACAAAACAAAAGACAAGAGCTCGTTCTCGTGAATCTAGAAATGCTGAATTACATAATTAAATCTTAATGGAATCTCCTTCTTTCTCCAACATTCCTATTATATTGTTCTAAGATGCTCTAATTTAGCTCTTTTTTTTCTCTCCCTTTTGACCTATGACCTTCTTCATCCTTTTGTACCACAAACCCCAAAATTTGTGTAGAAGATATTGCTAATATGGGTTTAGTAGGGGATAATGTTAGTGTTGTGTTGCTTAACATCTCTTTTTAAAATTTTTGTAACAAATCACTATAATATGGATCCAAAACATAGGTAGGTCTTGCTAGTGTTTAGCCCATATTGCATTAATGTAAATCATATGTTCGAAGCTTCATCTCGAGAATATGAGTATTAAAGATATGAATATAGACACAAATATGTGTAATGTTGAGAACACAAGTACCTATTTAAGGTGTGTTTGATCATATGGCAAATTCTCTAAGAAACATAACACACTAGGGTGAAACAAAGGTGGGACATTGTATTGTGTTATTGTTGTGTTTAAGAAAATGGGTCCATGTTAATGTCATGTTCCTCCAAAATTATGTCAAAAATTCTCCAAATTAGCTCTAACTTGCTCGAGTTCAATTTTTTCTACATTTGAGAGATAGAATAAAACCTAAAATCAAATTATAAGGAAAATTATATACCAAATCCTATAGGAGCCATCAAAATAAAAATAAAATATTCTTAAAAGCATGCCAAAAACATAGCGTAACTAGCACTTTTCACTTTATAATCTCACTAACACCATCATACATAGTGGCATGCATAATGTTTAAGAGCTAATTTTTCTCATTCTTGGAGAAAATCTTATATTTATTGCCGATGACTTTAAAAAATTCCTTAGCACCCTCAATATTTGGGATGCTATCATGTATAAACTCCTCCAGTTGATAATCATGATCATCATAATTGATTTGAGTACTACCGATCATTATAAAACTTTTGTCATCGGCAAAACCCTCAATAATAGATTTAGTATGAGAGTCATCTCTCAAGACTAGGTCCAATTTTAAGATCGTTGAATTTATTATGAGAGAGTCAACTTATTATTTTTTATTAGTCTTATTAAACTTCAAGATGACAAAGAATTATGGATTGCTCAAAGCTAAAGAAAAATCATAAGAGCAATAATAATACACATATAATACAAGATCATGTTATTCACTCTTTCTTCAACATCTTATAAAAGTGGTTGTTGAATGATAGACCACTAAGCATAAAAAATGGACTCATTCACATGTAAAAACAATATATTAAATGTTACAATCAAATGTGCCATTCAATTTATGATAGTAACATTGTATTGATTCATAATATTCAATGGATTCGTTTGATCAATTTAAGCATCCCAACAAACAATGAACGTTTGATTATTATTGAAGAAAATAATATCAATAAAAACATTATAATTCCTAGACTTATGAAATGTAAGCTCATAAGCACACAATATTCAATTACATCCAAAGTATGATAAAAATTAACATTATCAAAATTCTATATTAAACATATGAAAACTGGTCAAAAATACATGTAAAGTTATCTAAAATATGTCAAACTTATCATGTGAATAAATAAAATACTCAACTCAAGAAATTGTAATAAATAAAGCATACCAAGACACTCGTTTCAAAATAATAACAATGACAATTTTTTCTTTGATTAACAAAACTATAAATATAGAAACAGGGAAAAGTTATAAATATTCAATGATGATATAATTGTAAATTCTCATTAGTGGTAGAATTGTAAATATCCAGTGGTAGTAGATTTGTAAATATTTAGTAATGACAAAATTATAAATATTTATAATGACATAATTGTAAATACTTTATCTTCAAGCTCTAGATAGGTCATACAATTTGTTTATAAATAGTGGCCGGACTAAGTGACATATCATTGTCGAAGGAGCCATTTCTGGCAATCTTAAATGATTTTTTCTTCCTCCAAAATTAAGTGATTTATAACATTTTCCAAACAAAATTTACCCAAAAAAGATATCAAAAGCTAAAAGTTTCATACCCAAGGAGTTTTTAAAATTGATTTTACCTATTTTATTAAAAAATCTTATCCAAAAAGTATGTAAATAATTGTTTGAATGATACAAAAGGTGTTTATGCCCTAAAAATACTTTATTCATTGTCAGTAAGATTTTTCAAAAAGAATATAAGAATACGACATGCAAGATCACAAAATTAGAAAAAAAAGAGAGAATGACTTTAAAGCAAATGGAAACGAGATTTAATACCAAATGATGAAATTTGTATAACTAAAAATAACATTAAATTAACAACATCAATATACCTCAATCAATCAAAATAAAATTTCATAAATTTCAACTATGTATAAATGTAATGGATATTGATTGGAAGTTATGATTAAACTTAGACAAGTTTGTTGAACAGATCTAAGATCCTATATTAACGTTAACAATGTAATATTCATCCCATAAATTGCCCAAATATCACGTGCACATAATTTAAACATTATCTTTAGATCAATACTAATTTATATTAATTAATATAATGGTCAGTTAAGAATTAGAAGCCAAAACACTGAAAATATCATATTAGAGTTATAAATTAAAAATTAAAGGACTAAATTAAAAATAAATTTATATTTAAATATTTTCAAACACAAAATATTTTAGATAAAAGCTATTATGTCTAATAATAAAATATTTTTAATAAAAATCTGATATAATATTTGTAACTTTGGTGGTTTGTGCAATTTCCTTTTGTTTTAAAATCACCAAGGTGTCGCTGCAACCATAGCTACCATGACACTTCACGGTTGAGAACATTTCCTGTATATTTTACAATTCCATGTTTTTCATTTGGATTTCCTAAGAAGTTTTCAAATGAAGCTCATCATGAGGTCCACCTGAACGTCTTAGCACTGCTTACATATCCACAATTTTATCTTCTGCAGAAGCATTTGTCGGCTGTTCACTTGAAGGGAATATTGTCACTCATCACTCAAAAGAGAAGTCCAGGGTCTATTGCCGCCGATCAATAACCCACCTCATCAGATATTTTCCTTAGCACGTTGCCTGAAAATCCTGCTGCTGCAGCAATTCTCAACTGGGCTCTTTGGGTCTCGGAGAGAGGTGATTGGTTGGAGTTGTGGAATTCAAAAGTGTTACCGATGGATCTTAAAATGTGGCGGTTCCTTCACAGCATTAATTGCGCCGGTTTCTAAGGGAGAAAGGGGTGAGAAGTGGAACCATCAACAGAACAGAAGTGGATCTTTACATGTGGCGGTTTCTTCACAGCATTAATTCCGCCGGTTTCTAAGGGAGAAAGGGGTGGGAAGTGGAATCATCAACAGAAGTGGCGTTTTCTTTAATGGCCGCAATTTACTTGGATGCTCTTTCCAGATTCAAACTTTTCGTGTTTGATTTATCCCTTTTCCAACAAAAGAGCGATACAAATCGAGTGTAAAACGAAAAGAAACGTTAACTCAAGGAGTGTGGTTGAGTGGACGGAACTAAAGGTCAAGAGTTCGATCTTTGATTTTAGGTATACAGCAGCCTTAAATCTTTGGGCCAACTGTCCATCCTGTGAGGTACCTACAAATCAGGGAATTAGTCACTGGGCCTGCTAGTGGATACCTGATCTAGGACCAAAAAAAACAAACGTTGCCCTTGTCTACAGAGTTTGGTGCTTGTTCCCATTCCTAATTCTCCTTAACTAACGCTTGGCACCATAAGCCCATGACAACACCAATGTGCAAATTTTCCATTTCTACATCACCAAATTTACCTATCTTCTGCAATATTTTTTAGCCTTTCCATCTCCTCAGTGTTGAAATTATTCGAGGCAAGCGACTGTAAACAAGGACTATTGGTGTGCAAAGGCAATGGTAACAGATTGGGAAAGTAATAAAATCATAAAGAATATAACAATAATCAGAAGATGAAACAGGAAGTGGTGCTCTTGAAATCCAAATGCCATTCCAATCACAAATCCTACACCATACAGAGTATCAAGCTATAAATGAACCCTTCTAGAAAGATTAAAAGGAAAAAAGCAACAGACGGATTGGAGTGAAGGGGCGAAGTCACTGCCAAGAACTATATCTAATCTAAAATTGAGGTTCTTTGTTGAAAGCAATGGGGGAAAAAGGAAAAAGAATGAACAGGTGCTCCTACAGACGCCAATCAAAACATGCAGAATATGCAGGCATTCACGTGAAGGCATGGAGGGAAGGAAGAAGCCATATTAACAGATCCATGGCTAACTCTCACTTAAGCCTCTTCTATTCGTTCTCTCTACCTATAAAAGGAAAGAAAATCATTCCAACTTCAATCAAATCTGGAGACAAACTATGAGTTTCAAAGATCCTGCTACAGCTTAATTCTTAGATCTATAACCAATTTACCTGGTCTTAGAATTGCCAAGTGTGAGCTCAAGATCATCCGATACACATTCTTCATGTATTATTTCTCCTTCCCATGGTTTTACTACGCCTGTTGCATTACAACCAAATGCAAACTCAGCTGCAATACTATCTGCCATTGGAACATCAGCAGTCTGATCAATCCCAGCAGGAACTGCAGGAGAACATGTCCCACTTTGCCCTGGAGTCCACATGCGTGACCCTGCACCTGACAATGCATCCTCTCGGAAGCCAAACGGGTTTCGGGAGACAAGGCTAAATGTTGGTGATGACGGTCCACTTTGAGGAATCTGGATACCAGCAAACCATCCTGAATCTGGCAGGACCTGACGTCCAGGACTTGGTGGAGTAGAGGAAGGCATTGACGAAGGCAAGAAAGAATTATTCTGTCCCAGCCACGATGGGGTAGCAGCTGGTTCATCCCAGTCATTTTTAGTACGGGGAGTTCGGGAAGTTGGAGAGCTCAAGGGAGGGGTGACTGGAGCGCTTATGGAGCCACTGTGAATATAAATATGATGCGGGTGCTTAGATGAGGCTGATGAAGAACTAGATGAGAGCGTTTTCAACCAGGGAATAAGGGAATTGGCATCAGCATTGCAACTAGCATTGGCAACATAACGAGATGATACAGGACTAGGAAAAGAAGATGAAGCAGGACTTGGGTTATAGGATGCACAGGGACTAGGTTGATATGATGAGCATGTACTAGCTGATGTAGACCCTCCGACAATGTCCATACGTTCCACAGGCTTGCATCCCTATAGAAATACAAACAAATTAAGGGGAAAATCATTCACAAATTGTATATGTTTAGCAGGCAGATATCCTGGCACGTGACATAACGCAGATAACAAAATGAAAAAAGCAACAGTTTGCCTCACAAGTATGTTTCTGGCCAGTTTGAAGATTATGGTGACCTCACATCTTACAATCACTTGAAAAATACTTCAAGGCACTCAATCTCTAAAGCTCAAATTCATGTACATCATTTCAATTTCTCATGAAAGATTCTGTAACAACATTCAGCATTTAGGAGCTAGAGTTGTAATAACAAAAACAACTCTATCCTTCAAGCAAGTCGAACTTAAAGAGTTAAGTATCATCCTGATCACAATCAAAAGATTTGAAGGAGATTTTCAGAGTGCAGGACTGCCACTGTGGCAATTAACGTAAAATTTCCAACGTGGAAGCATTACCCAGTAATCTCTTAACTCCTCAGTGCAATTAAGAAATGAGTTATATCTTCATGTATAAACAAGTCTATTTGCAGAATCAACTATCTGTCTCTCTAGAATTACTAGAGATAGTAGCCCACGTGATAACTCAAGTAGCCTCAAGGCTTGAGCTCAGGGGTTTAATTCCATTCCTTCCTGTGTCCTAAGCCATGGCCTAAAGATGATAACAAGTCAGTCCCCACGTGTGGAAAAGAAATCTCCAACCACTGATAATGCATCAGTTCCGTCTAACTTCATCACCAAACTTATCAGTTGATTCAAACCAAGGAAAAAATTAAAAGAGATCAGAAAAGATGTCTATATCTAAGGTTTAAAATAATTTTCATGCGCAAATGGCAAGCTCCGAAACTTGGAACCAGTCTGATAGCACAGAAGTCAGACTAGGTGAGTAAGAAATGGGGATTGAAAGCTTTGGTAATAGGATGCCTAGTTCACATGACAAATTGTTGTCTGGTGAAATGCCATGGGCAGCAATTGTGTCCACTATAAACGTGTCCACTTGTATTTATTTGATCTTGTCTTTTGGAAATAGAAGATGAACAAGACATTATCAAAGTTTTGCTGCATTTCATTTTCAGACATGTTGATAATAGTTGATTCCTACCCAGGTCTCATTCCAAGTTTGGTGGGACTCCTGCCCACCTCTCAGAAGACGAATATCATTAATAGCTAAGATACCAAAATTCCCGGCTTTATCAAGCAATAAGTAGGAATCTTCCGCCACAAAGGCTTGAAAACAAGTGGAGAAGAGAAGACCGAAGGGCACTAGAGTAATTGCGACCCGACAAAAACTTTGTTAAAGACAAATTAATGTCAAAAGATGAAGTTATCAGTGTACTGCACCCACGACACGCCATCTTCCCCCACATGTTCCCATTACAATAATCATACTCAAAGACACCCCCTAACCACTCTTATGTCTTAACACGCTTTATACCCTTAAAATATTCCTAAACTAAACATTCCACGAAAAGGGAATCCAAGGATTTGATATCTGCCCTCCCCGTTCAAAACCCAGAAAAAGAAAAAACAAAAAAGAAAAAAGAAAAAGAGAGGAAAATGAAGACAGTCATTTTCAACCTTCCAACAACAAACATTAATTAAGCAACAAATTAGGTCTAGGTCAACACCGAATACCCAGTAAACCAAGTCGTCTCACGCAAGAGTGAAACATGAAATGCCCCAAATGACCTTCGAGTTAAAATGAAAACGAACTAAAGAGACAGATTTGGGTTCACGAGAAAATGCAAAATTAGACAATCAGTTGCATTAAAAATCAAAGACGATTGAATGATGAAAACGCCCTCGGATCAAACGGAATCTGGACGGGTCATATTGTTCACAGGGGAAGGACAATTTGGTGAAGAACATGCTGTCCAGGTTTACTCTGCTCTTTCTCGGAGTCCCCTGTCCCCCATGTTCCTGCTAATAGATCGAAGCATAACGAATCTTTGATCCCATGCTTCCGTGCATTTTAAAAGTAAAAGGCCACAAACAGGGAAAAGGTCGATTATACTAAGACAATCTCAACTCTCCATCACGACTCTCGCTATTATTCTCTCATACAACCAGTGCACGTTTGCACACAATTAAAAATAAGAAAAATCAGGTGCGGCTCCAACTCTTGGACCAATCAGATATAGATCTAATTAAAAACCGATAACCAGAAACCACCGGCGCAAGTTATCGTCGTACAAAATAAAGAGCTAAAGTGCACATTATGCTCCATCAACATACAACTCCTTGCACAAGCAAAATCAAGAGTAGCCACAAGTTGTTGTTTAAGAGTTACCTTTCTATAGGTGGTGCCATCTTCTTCAACGGTCCAGCCAGCTTCGCTGCAAAGGGCTTTGAGGACTTCATTATTGTCGCAGTGCTTGGGGAGCTTGTAGTTACCATAAATTCTTAGTCCGGCGAAGATTTTTGCGGCGATCGCTCTCCTCCTCCTTTCTCTTTTTTTGTTGTTCTCCCTCTCCTTCCATGTCGGCATTCTTGTCCCCGATGTCATTTTTACTCTCAGTTATCTCTGCTCTCGAAGAACCGTTGCTTTCGCAATGATTTTTTTCGCCGGAAATTTTCTTGGGGAACAAACGGAGTGAGCCTGGTGAAATTTTAAAATTGGCGGTTCTTCTTTTCTGGTGTTTTTCGTCGGGCTTAGGGAGGAGAGAGCTCTCACTAGCTAGAGCGGGGTGAGTTGGAGAAGGTGAGATAAATAGAAGCAGGTCAGGAAAAAGACCTTAGGATAACATGTTATAACGGAAATGCCACAAAAGAAAAGGCTGTATTCCGAGATCACGGCGCTGGCACGTGTTCAGGCTTTTTATAAAAGAAAAAGGAGAGGGAGTCCCACCTTGGCGACGGAAAACGACGTCGTGTACGTATTGTCATTGTAACATGGGACTTTTAATAATACTATTGCAAGTGCGGTTTGATTCGGCTCGGTTTGACCAATTTACGGATCCAATTAGTTGCCAGCGATTCTTTATTTTATTTTTTTTGCTGCTACTTGCTTTATATTTACCAAAATAATTTGATAATTGAATTTCTCTTAGTATTTACACAGACTAATTAATATGTGAATTAAGGACAAAATGATTTTATCGAACAGAAATTAAGAATACAAATGAAAATGTAAAAGAGATGATATTTGAAAAGGAAGATTGCTAATCTTTATTATGTAGATTCAATATATACTAAATTTTATAAAATAACAAGATAAGTTTATACAATTCAAAGATAATTGGATTGTGTCTCACTATAACTTCCCCTCTAAATATCCTTAAAGGAATACATTATTGATATTTAATTGATACACCATCCAATTATTTTCAAGAGTTAACCGGAGTATTAGTTAGACTGTAATAGGTTTGACTATAAGGTTGAATGTCAATACTAAGTCTCTATGTAAATCATTTTACAATGAGATGTAGCTTATACTTGATTTAGGATAGCCACTTACATTTAATGACATTACGAGATTTCTATTTTGAGTACTAATTCCCATATTTGGTTCTGCAAAAGTGCATTGCAAAATTTTTATGCTTGTTTATGAGTAAATGGTATGGAGTGTGGAGATAAAAATAAATTTTAGTTTATAAATGTTGTTTAGGAATGAGTTGTGATGCAAGATTGAGTTAGTTAGCTTGGAAAGAGGGTTAGTTAGTTACTAAATGGGATGGGGGCGGTTGATGTCTGTGTGCTTGGAATAGATGGAATGTCCAATATATTATACTATTATATAAAGTGGTAGTAAAATAAGTGTTACTTGAACATATAACATTGTTAAGCTGGCAGAATGAGAGTAAACTTGCCAATTGAACTACATAGATTGAGTAGTCACATATTTTTTTATGAAAAAAAGTGGAGGAGTGAGGCTTTTTTTTTAGTTAAAAAGTTGAATATATTATAACTGATTAAAAGGGTTACAAAGCCTTACAATGAAAACTAAAGATATTGACTAGCTTAGACAAATGTACAAAACAAATGAGCAAGCTGAAAACTAGACTACATCATTATGTTTAGTGTTCAATTGGAGTGGCCTTTGTGTTTACTCATAATTCCAGCTCTCTACTTTTGGTTAAGGAAATCATCAGTGCATCCTCCTTGGTTGTTTGCTCAACTTTCAAGATTTTAGCATTCCTCTGTTTCCATTTGGCATATATACAAACTCCTAAGGAGTTGACTGCCTATAGTTTCATGTTCTTGGTAAAATATTTGTCTCCTTGTAGTCATTCTAATATATCTTGAAAGTAGAGGAATTTTTGGTCTAAAGCTAGGAAAACATGTACTATTTCTTAAATCCAGCTAAACATTCAAAGAATAAATGTGATATGGATTTAGTTTGAAACCTGCAGAATACATAAGTTTCCTGAATATGGAGGAAACTCAATATATTTTTTATTACAAGTTTGTTCCTCAAACATAAACATAGCATAAAGGATACCTTGGGGGACTGATGTTTGTTCAACATTAGTTTATCCTATCTCACTTCTCTTTCCTTTCTCCTCATGAATTCTCTACAAGAGTTATTGGAGAAATTATCTTCCAGATATATCTATCTTTAGTTTATTGGTGAGGATTGTAATATGGCAAAATTGAGGTTATCTCCTGTGGATGGTTTACCATTGGTTCCCTACTATCAATTCTTGAACTTTTACATTCATTTGAAATCTTCTTTCACAAAGAACTCTTAATTTGGATAAGAAAAGTGGTATATTTTTTAGCCAATTATCGTAAAAGATTGAAGCTCTTTTCTCATTGCCTATTATGCATATTATCAAGCTACAGTGTCCCTTATCCTACAAATCTAAGATATAAAATCACAATGATTTTGGCAGTCTTTGAGCTCTAATAAACTTTTACCTTTTAACACATATGTGTGTACCCATTTAGACCATAAGGAGCTTTCCCTATTGATTATCATCCATAGTCTTTTAGCTATTTGTATCAGGTTATTGGTTTTTATAGCTTGGATGCTTACCCCTCCTTCATTGTAAGGCAGAAACATATCTTGCCATTTAACATTAGCCATCGTGTTCCTCTGTGTTCTTCCACTCTATAAGAACTTCCTTATCATTTTTTATAAACTTGGTTACTCCTTTAAAAAGCAACATATAAGTTAACCGGTAAATATGTAGAGAACTTAGGACTGATTTGATCAATGTTAACTTTCCTCCATATGATAAATCTTTATTGCTCCAATGGTTTAACCTTTTTTTATATCTTGTCTATCTTAGGCTGACATTCCCTGAATCTTAGCTTTCTGTTAGAGAGAGGGAGACCAATATATTTAATTGTTAGGGTGGATATTGTGAATAATGTGATATTTGAGAGCTTTCTTGCTTCTTCCTTAACACTCATATACATAATTCGATGGGTTTCCCCTCATTGTTCATAAGCCCTGAGTTATTGAATGTGTTAAGTGTGTTGGTAATGATGTGACCGTTTGAACATTGGCTTTGAAAAATATTATAAGGTCATCTACCAACTTTACTCTTCTACATTTGCTATGGTTTGCAAAGTTAGATCTTCTACTAATATTGGACTTGAGCAGCCTAGAGAATGCTCCATATGTATGATGAAAATGTAGGGGGAGAGTGGATCACCTTGCTTTAGCCATTTCCTTCATTGGAATACTTTGTTGGTTCCCCATTCACCAAGATACTAAATGAACTTGAGGTTATACATTCCTTATTTCAGTTGAGAATTTTACAGGGAAGTCAAATGTTTTTAATAGGTGTAAAATGAAAATCCAATTGACACTAGCAAAAGCCCTGTTAAAATCAATCTTAAAATCACAATCTTTTATGGCTCTCTTTCTACCATAACTCATGAACAACTTTTGGGTCATTAGAATGTTATCTCCAATACTCCTCCCTTCTATGAAGGCATTCTAGGAATGGAAAGCTAGAATAAGACTTGTTGCAAGAACTCTAGAAATGATTTTATAAATGAAATTACAGTATCAAATGGATCTATAATCCTTAAGATAGTTGGCATTATTAGATTTAGGCACTAGATATATACAAGTCTTATTAATTTCTTTCAACAATTTACCATTGGCAAATAATTCTTTGACTACTTTGATAATTGTATGCTTGGTAGAGCTCCAAGTTTTATGGAAGAAGAATCCATTAAATCCATCTAGCCCTAGAACCTTCATATAATTAAGCTTAAAAAAATTTCGCTCAATTTTTTTAGTAGTTATAGATTTTCATAAGCTATCTTTCATCTCATTTATGAAGGAGTTATGTAGAAGGAGCTAAAAATATATGTTGAAGAGCTAGTGGCCTGCTAAGTTCCAAGGATATTCTTGAAGTGGCCTGCTATAGATTTTCACTATCGATGTTCCACTTAAATCTTACTCTTTACCTTAGTATGGAGTTGTGAATGGATACTGCCCTTTTGTATTCATGCATTGTAGTTCTCTCTTTCTCCTTTAGATGAGCATTTGAGGGATTTAGATATAGGGTATTATGTATTTGTAGAAGCATGGATTTAAGACTTCCAACCATTTTAGAGGTATTCATCTCATTTTTGATAAGTTCCAATTTTTTTTACTAATTGATATTGTTTGCTGCCTTTAATCCCCTCTTGAAGACTTTTGTTAATGGCTTTGTTGAATCCCTCTTTTTCTATGAGAAAGTTATTAAAATTGAAGGGATAGTTCTTCTTGCCTCCTTTATCCATTTGTTGACCAATAATTAATAAATGATCTAAGGTTCTAAGGGCTTCGAAGGTAGTTTTACTCTATAGGAACTTGTCTAGCCATTCACTATTCACCATTGCACAATCTAGCTTTTTCCTCAACATATATTAGGAATTTTGGTTATTGCACTAGGTAAAGTATCTTCCTTCCATCTTTACATATGTTACCTCAATTTGTTATGCACAATCACTTAAATCAGTGGTGTAGGAGTTTGATCTAAAATTACCTTCAACTTCATTTCTGAATAATACATTGTTAAAGTCCTCAAGGATTTTGTAATGAATTTGAAGGTTGATTTGGTATATTATCTTAAGTTTAATTGGAAACATAAAATATTTTTAAATATAAATTTGTTTTAAAAATAAAACATCACTTGAAAGAATTTTTTTTTATGAAAAGTGTTAAAACACAACCATTGTGATATGTTTAAGAGACCAATATAGATATATGGTTTAAACCTTGGTTCTAATTTAATGGTAGTATATGGGTAAAGCCATGGGTAACAAACGTAATCAAAAGAAGGTTCACATAAAATTATAATGTTGAGTTTCACTAAATAATATTTAATAAGGAGATTTATTATGCAAATTTGGAGTTGGTAATATGTTTATGAGATAAATTGTTGGTTGACAAGAAAAAGTCCAAAAGTTGCGTGTAAAAGAGTTACAGTTATTTTTTTATAATTTGTATATATCTGTGTGTAGCCATGGCAGTATGGCTACCCTTTGAGGTGTATATATGAGAGAAATAAGGTGTTCAATTTAGGGTCATTCCTAAAGTTTTACAAGCCTAGGATAAAGAAAAAAGAAGGGTCCAATGAATCAATAATATGAAAATATGTATCGTCTAATGAAAACACAAGATTTAATTCCCGTACAAACTTTTTAAATTAAAATGTTCCTTATTTTATGGTCAAGATTATCCCAATTTTTAGGATCATAAATATTCAATTGAGAGATTGGATGCTCGTCTACCCTTAAATTTTCTAAATTAGATGCACTTGATACATGTTTATACTTACTCAAATTGCTAATATTCTTATGACTATGAATCTCATCACTTAAATATTCATTAGGATGTCCAAAACTATCTTTAGATAATTTCTCATAATTTTCACTAGAAGAGCCACTCTTTTAACAAATTCATTGATACTCCTTTTTAGGATACTAACTATTCTACTCTCTTTTTTGTTCACTTCTAAACAAATGCTTTCTAGAAAAATCATGTAAAATAATTATAATGTAATTGAACTAGAAAAGAAACAAAAGCACATGTATAAAACTGAAGAAAAAAACAAGTAGGTGCAACAAAACAACAATAACTCGACCATTTATCACAAAGATATATCAATATTATTATATATCTACAACAAAGAAAAACAAAGAGTCAAATTTAATATCCTATATTAAAAAAAACAAAGAGTAAACTTTTATGATAAAAGCTATCAAACTCAAAATTTATTTTGATTTTCAAGTAATTCTAAAACATAAAAACTAATAATGATCCATTTTCACTAAAGAGAATAGAGATTAATATCAATATCCTTATTATAGAAATATTGAAACTAGATTTCATCAATAATTTACAAAATTAAATTTATATATACAAAATTAATCGAACCTATAAATTAGAAAATGATAATTATGATTGATAAATGAAAGAGAAATAAATTACAATTAAAGAAGGAAATAAGAGATAAAAACTATTAACTATGATATATGTGAACCCTTTGAAAAAACTATGAAATATATGAAATGAAAGATAAAATTAACTGAATAAACTTCAATTCAATTGAAATTATACCTAAATTGTAATTGACAAATATCACATATAATCAAATTAACATATTTCAATTTATTGGGATAAAATGCAATTGAAATAGGAAATAAAAGAAAGATACATTATATTGAAAATGTAATTTAAGATTCAATTCAAAATAGAAGATTGAATCTAGAGTGAAAAAATTTTATACTCTCAAATAAATTTTAAAATTTTACCCAATCTTTAGATATAAAAGTTATTGAGAAATCTAAAGTTCAAAGCAGAAAAAAAAAGAGAGAAAAAGAGAGAGGCTAAAAAGAATAAATGAGATGCATTTCTTACCTATATGGGCAAAATTCTTAAATTTAAGGCCTTCTCTTACTAAATTTTAATTTGAAAAATGTGAATCTTGGCATTTAGCAAGAGCAATTTTATTTCAAAATGCCCACTTTCACCATTATTTTACCTCCCAAAAATAATTTTTCATATGTATGATGATGGACTAAGTTTTTTTTTATTACCAAATTGAGATTGACATTTGCGCCCTAAATAATTTTTTTCAATCTAAAAAAAAACAACTCATTTTATAACTATTTTGCTTAAAATGGAAAACTCTTATATTATAAAATAACTTGTAATTAGTAGGCCCTAATGAGCATGGGCCTGGTGAGGGTCCTTCCTGCTCTTGCTTACAACCTGCCTTGGTTCAATCTTAATTTTATGGAGACAAATTTTTAAAATTTGAAATACAAACACCACTATTAATGTAAAGTGAAATAGTTATTGTTTGAAAATAAATTTCAACTAAAGGATGAAATATGAAGAAAATGTCTAAACCTTATTTTTTTGTTTTTAATATATAGCCAAATATATTTTGAATATCCATCAATAAAAATGACATAAAGTGATTTTTGTCAATATATATTCCAACATTGACATCACTTCATAAACCTTAAATTTATAATAGTCACACATATTAATCATGCCCAAAATTTGTATTATTAATCAAATAAAGATATGCAGTGCTTGAAAGCCTTGTGTTCCTTTCGATCGTAATCAAAGGGTTACATTATGTAAAGGGGTGTAACCTAAAAAAAATTCTAACTTATTAATTAGTTCCAGTCAATTTCTTGGCATAATAACTTACATGTGTCATAAATGTATATCACTTTTCAAAATACATTAAATTATTATGATTTTTTCCTTCTTTGAGGTATATGATTATTTTTCATAAATTATGCATTAGTTTGTCTTGATGGATAATAGTCTCTACTTCCTAAATGCTTGATGTAATTAATCATCAATAAGTGAAGCATTTACTATTATTTTTATTGCATGAATCATCATAGAATGTGCTATATTTAATAGAGGATAATTTTTTCTCAGATACTCCATTATATTATGAAGTTTTAGAAGAAGCCTATTGTGAGAGAATTTCATGATTTTTTTTCTTAGATACTTCATTATATTATGAAGTTTTAGGAGGAGCCTATTATGAAAGAATTTCATTCTCTTTAAGTAACTATGAAACTTATGGTCAAAGTACTTACCACCTCGATCAAATCTAATTGTCCTGATACTCTTATCAATTTGTTTATCAACCCCAAGTTTGAATTCTTTGAACTTTTTAAATGATTTAGACTTTTGTTTCATTAGTATACATAACCATATTTTGAATGATCATTTGTGAATATAATGCAATATGAGTGATGATGATGATTTGTGTGTTTTAACTGTACGCATAAAATATAACTGTAGCCATCATTGATGAGCATGAATTGATCCTACCAAGACTAAAAATACTAATAAAATAATCTCTTTTACTATTGTCTAACTGATAATTGAGGTGATATTGATAAATCATATTTAAAATAAGATAAAATAAATTAAGGATAATTTAATACAATAAAATAAACTAAGATGGCAAAAGGGTGAAAAATCAATTAATAAAACAATGATATCTAAATTTAAATCTCCATAAAACTTCTCATACAATCATGAATTTACTAATCAATTTAATCTAAATTCCATTGGATCATGAAAATTCCTTAATTATGCCAATATCTTTCTTAAGAGAATTGGCTTTTAATCCTAAGTTGTTTAATTGAAATCTTTTCTAATTAAAACCATATAATTGCATTATCAATTTATGAATTTTACTATTAGGTTTACACTAATTTGTAAATTTATATTAACCTATCTCTAAGTTTATATGCAAGTCCTTTTAATTATACTATATCTATTCATACATTGGATTTCTCAATCATAATTGTATGAAATCATACATGAATCAATATGCGGGCAATATTAATTCAAGAATAATCAAAACCACATTATTGAATCTCAGTAAAACTAAAGAATGAATTAAATGAAAACAAAATCACTACTAGGTCCATCTTAGGATTCATCTAATGTAAATACCAAAGAGAAGTTAGCTCATATTAGTAGAAAACAAAACATCAAAACTAAAAAAAAAGTTGAAAATCAAGGATGACTTAATTAAAATCTCTAATAACTTCATTCTAAATTGATAAAACATCTGCTCCAAAGGGGTTTCTTTGGTTATTTCTTGTCATTTGTGCCATTTTATGATTTCTCCTTATGCTTCTTAAGCCTCCTTCTACTTTTCCTCTTAATTTTGCCTTTTCCAGTTGAAAAATTAGGGTTCTAAATGATACATGGACATGAACACAACCATGTTAGTAGTATGTTGATTAAAAATTATGAAACCCTCAAATCTGAGATGAACATAGGCTCAAAATATGAATACGGGCATCAACACGGGTGTGTTGCCTCAGTATGGGCATATTGACATCAACTTGGGCATATTAATGTCCATACATTTTTCAACATCTTTATAACTTGATCAAAACAACTCCAAATCACTCCAAACTTATCCCAATTTGTCCATATTTGCTCCAAGTAAGTGAATTACGAACTAAAAACACAATATGAATGAATTAAATACCAAAAACAATTAAAACACTCAAATAAACAATAGAAATGCACTAATTATAAACTTAAAAAAAGAACATTTAGGTACTTATTAAATTCTCTCACACTTAAGCATTTGCTTATCCTCAAGCAAATTAATTTCATCACTCATTAAACACGTCAGAGATATCTATCAAGATTATTCA
Source organism: Erythroxylum novogranatense (assembly GCA_029891385.1). Classification (NCBI taxonomy): domain Eukaryota; kingdom Viridiplantae; phylum Streptophyta; class Magnoliopsida; order Malpighiales; family Erythroxylaceae; genus Erythroxylum; species Erythroxylum novogranatense. Next base: position 61,880,448 of record CM057229.1, read on the forward strand.
TTCAACTGTAAAGTTAATTAAATTGTTAAGCACTTATTTACTTGTATCAAATTATAAATCAATATACTTTACTCCATAATTCTTCAAATTTCAACTCAATTCACACCATTTCAATTAATGTATACAATGAACATATATGAGAAAAATACTAGTATGTTTAAACATTTCCATACCCGTTATTAAAACAAAAACGCTATACTTAAACAACATAGAAGCATTTAGAAGTTTGTTTGAATAGTCACCTAATGTTTTGTCATGAGGGAAAGAACCATGTCATGAATTTGCTTAGTTGCTCAACTAGGTCACTATCTCAAATGACTACTAACATCACTCTTTAACTTAAATCTTTTTTATCGATATAAAACCAACAGAGTAAAATTATTTATGCTTGTTTATTCAAATTCTATTTTTTTTCTTTTTTATTGTATAGGGTGACAAAAGTGCTAAAGAAAAGAATTCACATTTAACTTAATGGATGTACAAATTATACACAAATCATCATAATGCAAATTAAGTATTCGTTCTCAAAATTATTGAACTAAATTGAAATTGACTTAATCATTAATACTAATAACTATTTGCCCAAAATCAAATCATAATCATAACCAAACTCATAATAAATCTTCTTGATCCACATCCATTAAAAAATTCTTGACTTATTCATTATTATTCTAATTATAACAAATTTGACAAATTTGACTATTAAGTTATACATTGATCTCAATGTACAAAAATACAAGAATAATGAAAATAATGGAAAAGGTAAGGATAACTATTACTCCACTAAAAGTTTGAGATTTCTATCCTTATCCAATGTTGACCACCGATGAAAATCCTGCAAACTACTCAATTAAAACAAAACACCTAATTATTAAATTGCCTCCTAACTAATGCTTCTTTACTATATAAATTCTTTTTAACATGGATCTATAATAAGTGGCTTATTTCCACCCATCCTCCCAAATAATGGTTCATTAGCCTATAAAATAGGTTGCATACTTCAATATAACAATGTTATATGGTAATAAATTATTAAAACCAAGTAAATTTTCTAATGCCTTTTTAGTAATAAAATTGTCAATATAACATGAAATAATAAAACCCTTAGATCTTTGATTAACTCTGACAGTTAGTTCTATGTGAAGTAGAAGCCCCTCATACTTAAGATGATTGTTGATGATTCCTTGATAGCCTCCTTATTTGACTCCTCCTCTTTATCTTCATCTTTCTCCTCATCCTTTTTTTCTTGAATAATAGCTTCCTTATTTTCTTCAACCCCTAGCACCTTTTCACTACTTAAAGTTATTGTATTCATTTTTCTCTCAAATTTGGTCAATATATCTAGATAAAACACTTAGTTTTTTTAATTTTATGGAGGGCAACCTTGATTGAAGTAATAAATGTTATTAGGAGATCTTCGAGATGTTAATACTCCTCTTGTTATTGTTATTGTAGAAATCCAGGGGAAACTTGGGCATTCCATGTAAATTCATGATAACTGCTCCATTATAGATTATATTTATTCATATATAACATGTTTTAAGCAATTTTACGAATATCGTATCGGATTAGGTACCTAATTGGGTATTGGTACAGTATTGTACCAATACTGGTCAATATCAGGTATCATTTCGTATTTTTAAATATATAAAATAGTCCCTGAATTTTTTAGAGATTACAAAATAGTCCATTATCATATTGTACAGTAGTATTGCATACTTTATAAGTTTACATTAACCTATTTTTAAAAATCATAATTATAATTAATATGAAATAACAATATTTTAAAAATATTTTACAAATAAATAATAACCAAAATTAATATAAAAAGACAATTGTCATCATACAAATATAGAATTAAGAAAATACAAAGTATTTAAAATATTATAATTTCACAATATAATAAATAATAATTATATGAAAAATCAAATAAAAGAATAATAAATATCTTTAACTCTTAAACTATTACAATTTACGACAAGAGTTCATTATGAAAAACCAATCAAGTAGAAGTAAGACCTGCAACAAAAATATTTACAATTACATTACATATATAGAATTTAACATATACATCAAATATAAGTATTAAAAGAAGAAGAAAAATAAAAAACTTGGAACTCCATTTAATCATTTAAGGGATGATACCCGTTATAACTGCACTGGCCCTAGCTATCAATTGGTACAAAATTCTCATCATTGAGAGGAGTTTCGTCGTCATCATCATTCAAATTTAACGCACCAAATGACATGTCAATATTTTTTCATCTAAGGTTATTTTCTTAGTCATTTACATCTATCAAATCCAGTTCCTCAAAAACCCTATCTGCTAAAAGATCTATATTATCAATAGAACTTGGATCGATTGATTTAGTTGTGCCATTAAGACTCTTAGTAAATAATAAATTTTAATTATTAGAAAATAATAAGAAATTATATCAAAATTAATAATGATAATAACATATCTTTCTCAAATCTTTAAATTGTAATGAACAAAAACTAAGTCATTCAATCCCGTGTGCTCCAATTTATTCCTTTTCTTGGAATGGATGAATCTAAATGTGCTCCATTTTTGTTCATAACTTATTGCACTCATACATTGACTTAAAATTTAAATTGTAAACCTTTGCAATTCTATAACACCAGTTTCGAATTGATCAAAGAAACTTTAACTCGTAAGGTAATAAAAGTATGGTTATAAACAAAATAAAGTGATAATTAATTTTCAACAAATAAGAAAAAGCAAACAGATAATACCTAGAGAAAGTTTTAATTTTTGTTGAATAGCAATCAACCTTCCGAAATCCCTAACACATTGCTTATAAAGCCCCATTTGTGAGCTAAATAGATCTTGCATCTTGTTATGACCAATAATTGTTGTAATAATTAATAACATTCCTCTATTAACTTTAGCTTCTTTGTAAAATCTAATCTAAAATAGACATTAGGATTCAAAAACGCCCCAGCTACAAACAACGGAGAAAAAAGTTGTATTTCTCATCTCTCATTATTGATTGCAAGATACGATGTGTACGAAGAAGGCCTATGTTTCAGATTGGCCTTGATTTCTTCCTTGGCCCTTTCTATGGCATAAAAAATCCCATTGTTGTCTTGGCTTCACTATCAGCTAAGCGAAGCGCCCTCACTCAAGGTAAAAACTTAGATAACAAATTAGTATTGAGACCAAAATTCTCTATCTTTCAGTATAATTCTAGGAGCCTCCACTTCAGTATTAGACCTAGTATGTTGAAATGCAACTTACTTATTACTTGTGGATATTTGTTTTAACTCTTTCTTCATCGTAACAAAGATTGAAGTGATAAGAAATTTATTGCAAATCTTGTCACAGCAGGATGATATAAATTCTTATTATTGGTAAATTCCTTTCTTATTAAATTCAATACCTATGCATGATTATAGATGAACTTGATCACCTTTTTAGCTTTCTACATAGTCTCTTCAATAATAGGAAAATACCTAGGATCACATATATTCTACAACATTAGGTCAATGTAATGTGTAGCATAAGTAGTCGAAAAAAAGAATTATACTTATTATGTAACCTCTTCCTGCTGGTTTATAAGTGGAATCATTATCAATAATGAACTTAACAATGTTTTCTAGTCCTACTTCATTCACAACTTCATCAAATATCTCAAACAAAGTGTTGGTATTTCTAATAAGGCCAGATGCATCAATGGACTTCAAAAATATTGAGCCATTTGTAGAATAAACCAAAAAAATTAATAACAGGCTCTTGTCTCCTATTTGTCCAGCCATCACACATGATTGAACACCCAAAGTAGCCCAATTTATTCTTCTTTCTGCGAAATAACTTATAATTTTAGAACCTGTACATCTCAAAAGTTTACTTCTTAAGTCATTATTCGTAGGAGCTTGGTATCCTGAACTGTAAGAGGTTATTGCATCCATCATAGGTTGATAATAATAAGAATGAGAAGCATTGAATGATGAACCTGTATCATACCACCATCTAGCTACTGCTATATTGATATTGTGAGTTGCATTTCTTGATTGCATTGCACTACGAATTGAAGATTAGGCTTCATGAGTTATTCGTGGTGTAAAAAAAACTAGTCACCTACCTTCTTCTTTTCCTCACACCAGGTCTAGGTGTAACATTCACTTCTTCCTGGGCCTGGGATGGAATACGACTATTATCACTACCACCTTCAACATTTCCACAATCATCACGAAAACCAGCAAACAAACTTCTACTATCAATTTCAAAATTCAACATTTCGCTTCTATCTTTCTCATGTTGATATTCTTCAAGTAATGTTTTCATTTGTCGCTTCACATCATAACTTACTTTTTTACAGGGTTTACATCTCCTTTAATCCGAGCTAAATACTTCTTCAATTGGGTGATTCCTCCACCTTTCAAATGCTTGTTACAAAATAAGCAAATTGTATGAATTTGTATACCTGGGACCACTGTAGCATGATCTCAAGTTGGATCATTATATCTTCCTGAAGCAATTTGATCAAGAGTACTTGAACATCCTTCCATTTATCTATAACAATAAATGAAGATATTAGTTTTGTAAGAAATTAATTCTATAGTCATTTCATCAACAAAATTAGTAGTGCTAAGTCCTTTATAAGGCAATGCAGCATAAACAATGTCTTTATATTCAACCTAAAGAAGTAAAGATTCATAAACTAGAGTAATATTCAAAAATAGAGAGACTTTCCTATTAGAGAGTGGTAAATTCATACTAAATTTAAAATTGACGTATAGTATTATGCTTTGTAGTCTTGAAGGTTCAAAGATTTAAGATGATAACTTAATGAATCCAAAAAATTCAAGTTATAACTTAAACATGACTTAAACATTCCTAACTTCACTTAGCATGTTCATCTTTATTCTTTTTTTTAGGGATATGATCATTTCCATTGACATATCTTCATAAACCCTTGATAAATATCTTGAAATGGAATGCACAAGTTAAGTAATTTTTTTCATTAAGATGAAATAAGAAACTTTCACACTTATCCAAAGACATAATGTCGAAGATGGAGAGAACGGGAGAGAGAATGGAAAGTGTGAGATAGTGAGAGAAAATGGAGGTGAGTTTGAGAGAGAGAGAAAGGGAGAAAAATGCAAAGGTAATAGAGTGCAGATGGGTTCAGGGTGGGGGGTTTTAGGTTTTTTATTTATTTTTGCTAAATAATCCCAAATTTTTTTTAAAACTTATGGTACCAGCCGGTAAACGACCGATATTTTGAATATCGACCGATACCAAATGAACATTCCCAATACTAGCCGGTACCGACAACTTCAACACCGTTCTATTTTTTGACTAATATCGACCGGTATGGAATGATATTATTAAAAACACGAAATTTAAGGGTAATTCTCTTTGCGAATTGGTTGCCCTTACATATAGTCCGGTACTTGACATTCATAATTAGGGAGGACCTCTATAAATGTCACAATATGCCATAGATGTCTATTGAGCTTTTGATTACATATCATCATACCTCTTATTCCAAGCTTCTAATACTATAATAAATGATGGCATACTATATTCTCCTAGAGAATAATGTCCTCTCCATCCATCCATTTTGTTTAGTAGCTATGATAATGAATAACTAAATCTTGAAAATAAACACAATATCAAAAAAAGAGTTCCAAAGATAAACAAACATTAAAAAACGCGAAAGAAAATTAGTGGTTAGATTAATAGAAATCAAAGGTTCCTAATATCCTAGCTCTTGACAATGACACCAAAAACTTGATTGATATGGATTTTATTTATTTTAACTATAAACATATGGTGTAATTGTAGATAACATTAATGAGTACAAGTCGATCCTATAAGGACTATGAGCACTAGTACTAACTCTTTTCCTATGATCTAACCAACAATCAAGGTGATATTAAAAAATCAAATTTAAAATAAAATAAAATAATTTTAAGACAAGTCAATATAATCAAATAAACTAAGATGGAGAAAGGAGAGAAAATCAACCAATACAACAACACCCCCTGGAATTTGAATCCCCTAGAATTTCTTATGTGATTATGATTTTACTAATCAATTTAATTTAAAGTCTATTAAACTATGGAAATTCCTCAATTTCGCTAATATCTTTCTCAAGATTATTAATAACTAATCTTAGGTTGATTAACTGAAATCGATTCTAATTAAAGCTCCTATAATCACATTAATTAATTTATAAATTTAGTTATTAGGTTTAACCTTAATTTAGAAAATTTAGCTTGCCCTATCTCTAAGTTTGTATGCAACTCATTTCAATTATACTAGATCTACTCATACATTGAATTGCTCAATCTTATTTGCATGAAATCATATATAAATCAACATACTAGGAATATTAATTTAAGAATAATAACGAACACATTATTAAATCTCAATGAAACTAATGAATAAATGAAATTAAAATAAAGTCACTACAAGGTCCATCTAGGGGTTTATCTAATCTAGATACCAAAGAGAATTTAACTTATACTTACAGGAAACAAAATATCAAAACTAAAGAAAAAGTTGAAAATCAAGCATGCCATGATTGAATTTCTTAAAATCTCTAAAAACTTCACTCTAGATTGATGAAAATATGCTCTAAAAGGTCTCCTTAGTTGTTTCTAGTCCCTTGTGTCATTCTAGGGCTTCTACTTCTATTTCTCGAGCCTCCTTCTTGTTTGTCTTCTTAATTTTGCCTATTATAGTTTAAAAATTAAGGTTCTTGGTGGGACAAGAGTATTAAAATTGTCATATTGGTGGCTTGTTAATTAAAAATCATAAAATTCTTGAATTCATAATGAATATGGACATCAATATGGGTGTGTTAGTCTCCAACACTGACACGTTATTGGCAGTGTAACTCTCTAAAACTTTTTAACCACTTATTTTCCATGAAAAATGTTAACATGTACATGTTGCCATCAATATAGGCATGTTTACATCAATATAGGAATGTGGTGCCCGTATACTTTTCCAACGTCTTTATGACTTAGTCAAAATAGCTCCAAATTACCTCAAACTCGTCTTAAATATTTGTTCCCTTTGCTTCAAAAAAAGTGAATTACAACCTAAAAACATAATATGAATTAATTAAGTATCATAAGCAATAAAATACTCAATTAAACAAGCGTAATGAACTAAATTGTCACATAACAAATTTAAGGTTGTGCTTTATCTCTTACCTTAGTGCCAACTGATACTTGTTTTTCTTGACACAAGCTTCGTGATAGTTCTAAGTGCAAATTTAGGAGAAAGTATGGGAAGATTAGATACCAGCCTCATAATTGCCTTTTAGCAGCTATAAGTCTGTCATTCTTATTTATAAGATGCTCAATAACAAATATAAATGCGTTAAGCATCATACTAAGGGGTAGATTTTTTCCAAATGCGTCTTCTGGTTCTGCACCATCCTTTCACAAGTTTAGATTATGTCAAATATTTTCAGGTTGTAGCCATCCCGAGATATAAATAGGAAAAAAGGAAACAGGCGTGCTAAACCTTGCAGTTGCAGAAGAGGGTTGTTAAGATTCCTTATATGAGCCAAATTGACCTAAATAGGCATGAGGCTGCTGAGCCTTCCTCAAGCATGACCATATCGTATGCTTTCTTATTTTACTTGATTTGTGTGAGTGAGTGGTAGTTATACCTCAGAAATAAATACAATCTATTAGAGCAAATTGGTACATAAATTGACTAGCGGACTACTGTTCACCTGAAGAAGCGGCTGCCACCACTTTAAACGGCGGGGGAGCAAGAAAACATCCTTGTTTCAAAGTAGTCAGTACACTAGAGGTTCTATTATATACTGAAATCTTAATCCCTCCTAAGCCATCGAAGCACAGACGTCACTCCATGACAGACTCCGACGAAAGACGCTTCTTTCCATATTACTCTTGATATTATTATAAATTAGTGAAACTTCCCTGTCTGAATGAGCTTTGCATACAAAAATCCATTGGTATTTGCACAACTAACCAACATACAATTAATATTTTGCGATTTTACATTTTAATCTCATATAATTAGAAATAACTAGACATTCTTTCTCTTTTCGTCTAATTTATATGGGTATCAGAGATCTAAGTTAGAACTTCTTGTTATTAGGGTTATATTTTACAGCTTTTCGGTAAAGTGAAAAAGGAATCTTAAAAATAACAATATATAAATATGTACAATTTAAAAGTATATATTTATTATTAAATAAGTTATCTTAAACTTTTCATTGTGATACAATATAATGAGTTGCATCAATTCTTAACATTAAGATTATAAAACAATTAAAAATTCAAATGAAAAATATTTAAAGAAAAAAATCTCCTTTGCTCTTTATAAGTATTAAGATTATAAAACAACTAAAAAATTAAATGAAAAAATATGTAAAGAAAATAAAAATCTCGTTTTGCTTTTTGTAAGTGTTAAAAGTGGACTAAACCCTATGGCCTCGTTTGGTAGACAATCAATCAGCTATTTTGTTTAGTTAATTGGTTGTCTTTAGTTGTTTGGCTCTTCAAATAGCTACGAATATTGTTTGAATAATAGCAGATCCGATGATTGATTTAAGATAAACAACCAAAAATGAAAACGCTCTTATATAGGAACGTTTTCATCAATCGACGAAAATTTTAATTATTAAAAGTCAATTGTACCTTTTAATTGAGGTTCCTAGATGCATAGGTTTTAGGAATAATATTTGTTCTTATAATTGTTTTATGTAGTTACAGATTATAAATAAAATGTTGACATTAAATGAAATGAAAATAGAAAAAGTTGCATAAATTTTTCATAGATGATGAAATGGTATAGATAAACATGACTTCTTTAAAATCTAAATTCTTAAAAAATATTCAACGAAATACTAAGATATATAATATTCATACCCTTATAATTTTTTAAAGTCATATCTTCATAAAACATTTTACACATAAACCTTATGGCCTCGTTTGGTAGACAACCAATCAGTTATATTTTTTTAGCTTATTGGTTGTCTTCAGTTGTTTGACTCTTCAAGCAGTTACGAAAGCTGTTTGAATAGTAGCAAATCCGATGACTGATTTAAGATAAACAACCAAAAATGAAAACGCTCCTATATAAGAACGTTGTCATCAATCAACCAAAATTTTAACTATTAAAAGTCAATTGTATCTTTTAATTGAGGTTCTTAGATACATACATTTTAGGAACAATATTTGTTCTTATAATTGTTTTATGCAGTTATAGGTTAGAAATAAAACCTTGACTTTAAGTGAAAATAAAATGAAAATAGAAAGAATTGCATAAATTTTTATAGATGATAAAACAGTATAGGTGAACATGACTTTTCTAAAATTTAAATTCTTATAAGAATATTCAACGAAATACTAAGACATATAATAATCATATCCTTATAATTTTTAAAGTCATATCTTCATAAGTCATTTTACACATAAACAACTAATATTAAACAGTTAATTTTACCAAATATCTCTAACAAATAGATAATAAAATCTGTTGATCAAATCAGCTGATATAATTAACTATCAACTAACATTTAATGTAATCAGTTAATTACTAAACAGGCCTTTGTCTCATTTTATTCTTTATAAATGTCTGAAATAGGCCTTATTTTATTTTATATAAAAATTAAGAGAGATTCTACTTTATTTTTTACGAGAGTAAACTTTGAGTATATGCCGTTCTCGCTTTTGCGTAGGGCGGAGCTGGAATTAAGGTGTAACTAATGTATTTTTGCTAAATAGTTGTATTCGTTAACAAAGAAAAGAAAAGGAGGGAAATTAGTAATAGAAAGGTGCGAAGTACTCTCTTCGTTACCGCTCAGGACTAGACTAACCGCCTACAGCCTATTTATATTATCCATATAAAAAAAATTAAAATTTTGTTAGTTATTATGGTTATTGGATTTTTACTCACTGTCGGTTGGTGCTCTGTCTCCGGCTTATCTTTTTTTCTTGTTTTGTTGTAAACAGAACCTTAAGACTTTTCTTATGTCTGTTTTCTACTTTATAGACGAGAAAAAGGAGGATGAATCATGAATTGTCAAATAGGTAGGGTTGGGGTGTTTCTGAGGGAAATTCCAACTGCTAACATATATTCAAGTACTTGGGATTTTGTTGTTTTAGATATAATTACACCAGCACTCAACTCTTGCTTTTGATAATTATGAAATGAAAATCCAGTTTTCTCGCCTGTATTTACTTTTTGGGGGGTGGTTTTGATTGAAAACTGGCAAGTGGCTCCTCTTGAATTTTGTTGTTTTGGGTTGATTTTTTGGTCCTTTGGGGGGTTTTGGGCGACATCTTCAGTCCTGGGTGTCGTGATTTCTAAGAGATTCAAGGATAAAGGAGCTTCCTTCAATCAAATTATTGTGGAGTTTGGGATTTAGAGGACGATTCGTTGACTCTTTGGTATTCAGCTCTAGGAGATATAATACTGGTCTTGTTTGGAATTCTGGGAGAGCAAGAGGGTTTTATTGGGTTTTTTCTTTTCGATTTTGATCTAAAGGTTGAAGTTTGAGGCTGAATTTCAAGCGTTGAAATTTGGGTTTTCGGGGAATTCAGGGATTGTGGAATTCTCCTGGGGGATAGAAGTGTTGTCTGGATGTTTTATGTATGAGGGGTTTTGGTACTGAGAACAGGATCGGACTTTGATCTTTGACGAAGGTAGTTCTTTTTGTATTAGAAGGGCAGTTGATGGTGTGCTTCTGATTACATACTGGGATTTTAAAATGGATGAATCTCACGCCAGCTCGACTTCGCTGCCACCTTTCCTCGTAAAGACTTACGAGATGGTGGATGATCCTTCTACAGATTCAATTGTGTCATGGTGTGGGAGCAATAACAGCTTTACTGTCTGGAATCCACCAGACTTTGCAAGGGATTTGCTCCCAAGATTTTTCAAACACAATAACTTTTCAAGCTTTATCAGGCAGCTCAACACATATGTAAGTCAAATCGTCCTCTTGATACCTTTCTTTCTTTTCATTTAATGGGATTTTATTGTTTAAACATTTCTGTATGGTATTATGTGTGGGCCTTTGCTTTCCTTCGCTCTCTCTCTCTCTCTCTCTTTTTTGGGCGGGGTTTTATGTTGAATGTGTTGTTTCTGTTTCCTACAGGGTTTTAGAAAAGTCGATCCTGAACAATGGGAGTTTGCCAACGAGGATTTTATCAGAGGTCAACCACACTTATTGAAGAACATCCACAGAAGAAAGCCCGTTCACAGTCATTCTATGCAAAATATACACGGGTCTAACCCATTGACAGATTTGGAGCGGCAGAGATACAGGGATGACATTGAGAGGCTTAAACATGATAAACAATTTCTTATTTCACAGATACAAAGCCATGACCAAGAACGACAAGGATTTGAACTGCAAATGCAGGTTTTAAAGGAGAGGTTGCAACAAATGGAGCAAAGACAACAGCATATGCTGTCTTTTGTATCACGAGTCTTACAAAAACCAGGACTTGCCTTAGATCGCATGCCGCAACTGGAAGGCCATGACAGAAAGAGAAGACTACCCAGAATTGGTTATTTCTATGATGAGGCAACCATGGAGGATAATCAGATGGCAACATCCCAAGTTTCAGTTAGAGAAAACGCAGATAATGCTGCTCCATCAAACATGGAGCTTTTCGAACAATTGGAGTCTTCCCTGGCATTTTGGGAGAATATTGCTCTTGAGGCTGGTGACCCCCACCTTCAAAACCATTCCATCGGAGAATTGGATGAATCTACTAGCTGCCCAGACAGCCCAGCTGTTTCATGTGTACAACCTAATATTGATGTTCGAGCAAGATCCCCCAGCATTGACATGAATTCTGATCCTGGTGTAGCTGTTATCCGAGAATCAATACCTGAAAAAGAACGTGCAACTGGAACTGCTCCTCCTGTGGTTGTTGGTGTCAATGACATATTCTGGGAACAGTTTTTGACTGAGAATCCTGGTTCAACCAACACCGAAGAAGCTGAATCAGAAAGAAAGGATAGTGACAGTATGAAAAATGAAATAAAGCCTGGTGATCATGGGAGATTTTGGCGGAGTATAAGGAATGTAAATAATCTTGCAGAACAGATGGGGCATCTTACTGCTGCGGAGAGAACTTAATACTGCTTAACTTATTTTTCCAGTTTTTGATGTCCCAGAACTACAGATGTAATAAAGGTAGGCGAGATGTCTTTTATAGTACAGATGTTTGATCTTTTATGTGATCTTATTTACTCAGATATGCCCTGTGCTTGTTATTTCAGGTGATTTGACCATTACATGCTTAGTGCAGACTTCTCACTGAAAATATGAATCAGTTTCTCGTTTGTTATCTAACTGGAGCCAGTAAAGTATTATCTATGGGTGAAATATTAGTCATTTGTAAAAAGATAATTTTGAATCATAATCTTGTGATACCTACTCATTTTTTTAACAACATTTTGGTTTATAGTGTTTTCCTTTTTTCTGGAATTTGATATTAAGTGCCTTGATTTGGTTCGCTTTTGAATATCAGCTGTCAGATTGACCCTTTTTTTTTTTTTCGTATAATGCATGCTGTTCATTTTGGTATAGACTACAGATTATTTATAGTTTACTTCATTTAAATCTGTTGTGCTCTTTATAACTTGGAAACTTGGATTTGTGTTTAGCTTATCAATCTAACTGCCTGCAGAAAGGGAAAATAGATTGAACTTCTTTTTGGGTCTTGTCTTTTTATTTTTTCCATTAACAAGTCACCTGAAGCTTAGGAAATGATGTGTACCACATCAGTTTTCTTGAAGGGTATAGAACGCTGATATTATTGTTATAGATTGCACAGCAAGGATTGTATGGCGAAATTTATTTATTAGCAACAGTTAGATAAGGGATATCTCCACTCAAAGAAGGGCAACTTTGGGAAGAACGAAAGGGGAAAAAAGGATGTCTACTTTCAGGTTGATACAATTGATGGTGTAGTTTTTCTGGCAGTGAGTGGTACATTGTACATAAGGGCAATGTTGACAGTGCTCTTCAATTCATCCCCCAGCATAGCAGCTAAATGATTGATTGTTACTAATTTGATGAATGGCTGTGGTACTGAACTTTGCAAGACCACTCCGCTGCTCAGGTAATGTTTTGGCTGGTAGAACGTTCAATCATGCCACGCTATGCCATTGTAGCCTCTGAAGGTTATTCGTAGAAAATTGAGTCATAGACTTTGCTGAATCAGAATGTTTAGCTTTTACCCTTGTGTTGGTCGTTACTAGTCGTAGACTTATTTTGTGTTTTCGTGGACTTGGTTGAACCTTGTTGAGTGCAGTCAAAAGACGCATACCCGGTCCATATGTTTTGGCAGATAATGAGTCAAAATCATATTTGGAGGCGGCGCTATGTTATAATTGTCTCTCCTACAAAGAAAGCTTAGGTCTAAGTGGCGGGCGGTTGGTTGGTTTGTTTGCATTTGTTAGGTGGAAAAGCTTCCAGTTGGTCTCCCTTGTCCCTTATAAATAAACTAGCAGGTTAATATTGCGCAAACGCGCAGTGAAAGTGTCCAGTGAAGTTATACACAAGGCAAAATTTAACATGAAGAAGAACTAAAATGAAATGACTTTCTTTCGGATAAGATAAAAATAGTTTACATGTGTACTACTGACATCTGCAGTATAAAGATACCTTAATCTATAAGTTTTTTAATGTGTGCTTCATAAAATTTCCTAGTCTCGAAGTTTACTTCTTTGAGATCATTGGCCATCTTTATCATTCGACTAGTTTCATACATCTCGACGTAGCGAAGTCCATCTGAACTATTATGTGCCTTTTTATTCCGCGCATGGTATTGGATAAGTAACTCATCTAGCTGATTTTGACGATCATATGTCTCATTTATGGCATTTTTCAAATATCTTTTGCGCTCGAAATAGATGGAATTCATATCTGGCATTAAAATAACGAAATTAGTGTATAAATGTGATAATTATTTCACAATTTTATTGAGAAGGAAGAATAAGACGAAGGTTGGGGTGGCAAAATACAGCACAGAATAAGGAAGGAACCTATAAAAAATGTTGCGTAAAGATAAAGAAAGGGTTTTGTTGACATTATAAATTGAAAAAATTAGGATGAAAAAAGCAATCGAGAAAGAATCGATTCTTGACGAATCGGCCGTTCTTTGTTTGTTGAAATAGAAGAAGTAACCTTGACTATTGCTATCTTTGTGGAATGAAGAATGAGATGTATTTAGGTTAAACAAGAAGAAGGCAAAAGAAGAAGATAGGAATTGTTTGATTGAAGTTAGAGGAGAAAGGATATAAAGTTTACATATAGAGTTGTTAGGAGACCATATGGAAGGTGAGACTTGAAGAGTTGCGTGGTATTAAATAAAGGGTAGTACTCAAAATGATTTTCCTAGATATAGGCATGATACAACTCACCAAGGCAATGGAGACTTGAGGATGCCAATGGGTCCAATTACAAGGTCGCGCTCCAACAAGCTCAAAGCACAATTTCAGATTTATGTACAAGCTTTTGTTTCACAAGAACTTCAAGAAGTTTTGTTGATCAAGCTTGGAGAAGAGCTTAGGAAGACACCAAAGTGTGTGTGCACATTGGAGGCTTCAAACCAAGAGGGCTAACACTTAGCCAATTTTCACAAGCACAAGTCTAATCAATGGGCTTGGGCTTATTTTATCTTATAAGGGCATGTGGACTTCTTTTAGGCTTTTCATGGGTGATTTGCATTAAGTGTGCATGTGCTTCATTAAAAAGTCATGTGCATGTTTTATTTTAAGGAACCAAGCTTGTGGGCCTAGTTTAAAAGCCCAATTAGCCCTCTTAAGTTAGTCTTCTATTTTGTGGTTTTCTTATCCTATTTAGACAAGGACTAGTCAATTTTAATTAGTTTTGAAGCCCAAATCCATGTGGGATTTATTCTTGGCAGATTTGTTTCAAGAAGGCCTTTTGATATTTTAGGCTTTCTTTAGGGTTTTAGGTTATCTTTGTTAGGGTTTACATTGCAAAGGGTATTTAAACCTTTGCTTTAGCCATGAACACGAGTTTTAGAGATCAACAAAATTAGAAAGCATTCTTCAAGAGAGAATTGAGATTCTTGCTTGTTTTACGTTAAGGATTGATTCAACTTATCAAGTAAGTTCTAACTTGTGGCGTTAATTCAATTCCTACAATCTTATACTCTTTGTTACCAATTCCTTCTTGTTTTGGGGTGAAGGGTCTTGTTAGATTGATTGAATTTAGGTTTGGGAACAATCATTGAAGCGGAGGTGATCTAGACATTGATTCTAGGTTGTTGCTTGTATCATCTTTGGTATCAAAGCCTAGGTTTTAAATTCAATCTTTATCTTTAATTTTCTGTTTGTTCTTGATTATTATAGTTAGTTCATCATTAAAATTCGAAAAAAAAGAAAAGAAAGAAAGAAAGAAAGAAAATCAAGAAAATCAAGAAAGAAGAAAGAAAAAGAAGAAAAGAAAGAAAGAAAGAAGTAAAAAAAATCAAGATTGTGAATCTTTGTGAGCTTGAGTTGATTTGCTTGCAAGATTCATCAAGAACGAATCTGATCATTCAAGAATTCTCTAAATTCGTTTCTTTATTATTCAAGATTCATCAAGAACACATCCTTCATTCAAGAAACTCATCAAGACTTGTTTTCTTGCATCAAGAAACACTTTCTTGTTTCAAGATTTACGTTCTTTGATATAATTGCATATCTTTAAGTTCTTGAGTAATTGGGGCAGATTGGAATGTTTTTGTTAATTCGGGTTTAGGGTTGAGTTTAATTCCTAGTTTCGTCTTTTCTTGCACTCTTTGGTTGTTTTTTTTTGTTTGCTGTCCTTTTATTTCCATTACACTTGAATTGAGTAATCTTGTTTCATATTGCTCAATTGGCACCAAAAATCGTTCACATACGTTTTCTCCATCTAGTATGTGTTTATTTTCATCTTCATTGTTTTCTTTACATTAAATTGCATCTAGCTTTGTGTTTTTCTTCCTTTATTTAGGTATTCATTGCTTTCCTTTTGAATTACGTTGCTGTTGTGCTTATTTGGTTGGTAGTGATTGATCCGGACAAGTAAAACTGTGTTAGAATCTAAAGTGGTAAAAGGCAAGAGTGTGTAAGCTCATTTGAGGGTAAAAGCCATCTTCTAGAATGAAACACGAGGGTTTCAAATCTGATTTAGAGAGAAACACGTGAGGGAGTGTGTGAGGAGCTATTCTAACGTGTTTTTGCAGGTTTTACATCATGACCAATTCAAAGGATAGTAAAGGTAGTGACAAGGATGAAAAGAATAGTGAGGCTGATCAACACACATTCTTTACTTTGGAGGCTATGCAACATCAATTCCAAAGGATTGAGAACATGTTCGGGGATGTCAGTGATAAATTTGATAGACAAGATCAAGCCCTTAGGAATTTACAATGAGAGGCTTCATCTAATGGTGCAACAAGGAGGCAAAATGCTAGGGAACCAACTTCTGTGCGTTATGAGTATGAAGATGAATATGATGATGTGGAAGATGAAGAAATTGTGTCTGAAGATGAAGAAGATGATTTGGCTTCCATGCCTGAGTTGAAAGATTGTTCTGATGTGGAAGTTGAGGATGCACCTAGGGGTGAATTACTTGTTACTAGGCGAGTTTTGAATGCTCAAGTGAAGGAAGATGAAATTGAGCAAAGGAAAATATTTTCATTCCGGATGCCTAGTAAATGAGAAGATTTGTAGCCTTGATCATTGATGGGGAAGCCGCACTAATGTGGCTAGTACATTGATGGTAGAAAAACTAGGGTTGAGTGCTTGAAACACCCTAGGCCATACTGATACAATGGTGAATGACATGGGGAAATCAAGGTAAATAAACAAGTCCTTGTATCTTTCTCCATTGGAAAGTATTCGATCAAGTACTTTGTGATATTGTACCTATGCATGCTAGTCATTTATTGCTCGGTCGACCTTGGCAATATGATAGAAGAGTATTACATGATGGTTTTAAGAATAGGTATTCATTTACTATGGGAGATCGAAATTTGTTCTTGCTCCATTGGCACCCAAAGAGGTATATGAGGACCAAATGAAATTAAAAGGAGTATGGAGGCAATGCTACAAAGACAGGATGAAAACTTCAAGAAAAGCATGATAATACAAAATTGAAGGAAGGTTGAGAACCTTGCAAAAGGGAGCGAAATCTAAATCAAAAGAAAAGAGAGAAAGTGAGGCCGAGGTGAGAGAAGAAAAATGGAGAAAGAGGCCTCAAAAGAAATTGAATTAAAAGGCCCAAATGAGAGAAAGGGTAGAAAGAAAGAAAACTTCTATGCAAAAATGAGAGATGTAAGGGTTGCTTGTGTGGAAAGGAGATGTTTGTTTGTACTTTTATGCAAGCAAGCTTTTTAATGAATCGACCTTGACCCTTGTTTGTCTAGTAGTGTTGTTTATCTTTTGCAGGAGTATAGAGATGTTTTTCCTGAATTCTTGATTCACACTGATCATGAGAGTTTAAATCATCTTAAAGGCCAAGGTAAGTTAAATAAAAGACATGCTAAGTGGCTGGAGTTCATAGAGACATTTCTATATGTTGTGAAATACAAGCAAGGTAAAGAAAATGTGATCGCTGATGCATTGTCTAGGAGGTATGCTCTAATCTCTTCTCTTAATTCTAAGTTGATTGGGTTTGAGTATATAAAAGATTTGTACAAATTAGGTTCTGACTTTGCTAATGTGTATGATGCATGTGAACAAGTTGCTTTTCAAAAGTTTTATAGGAATGATGAATATTTGTTTAGAGATAATAAACTATGTATTCCTACTTGTTTTATGCGTGAGATGCTTACTAGGGAGTCTCATGATGGAGGTTTAATGGGACATTTTGGTATTGCTAAAACACTTGACATATTGCAGGAGCATTTTTATTGGCCTAACATGAAAAAGGATATTGAAAGAGTTTGCTCTAGTTGTGTAGCGTGTAGGCAAGCCAAGTCCAAGGTGCAACCACATGGGTTGTACACGCCTCTACCTGTCCCTATTAGTCCTTGGATTGATATATCTATGGATTTTGTGTTAGGATTGCCTAGGACTAGGAAAGGACGTGATAGCATCTTTGTTGTAGTTGATCGATTTAGTAAAATGGCTCATTTTATTGCATGTCATAAATCGATGATGCTACACATGTTGCTGATTTGTTTTTAGGGATGTTGTTAGATTGCATGGCATTCCTAGAACCATTGTTTCAGATAGGGATTCTAAGTTTTAAGTCACTTTTGGCGTGTTCTATGGAATAAATTGGGAACAAATCTTTTGTTTTCTACAACTTGTCATCCCCAAACAGATGGACAAACCAAGTGGTTAATAGAACCTTAGGATCTTTATTGCGTCTTGTTGTGGGTAAAATTTGAAAGCTTGGGAAGATTGTTTGCCTTTGATTGAGTTTACATATAATAGAAGCATTCATTCTTCTACGGGTTATTCTCCATTTGAGATTGTGTATGGTTTTAACCCATTAACTCCATTGGATTTGCTGCCTTTACCCTTGAATGAGATTGTTAATGTAGATGGGTAGCAAAGGGCGAATTGGTTAAGAAAATACATGAGACAACCTAGGCAGACACATTGAGGAAAAGAACAAGAAGTATGCTCAAAGAGCCAATCAAGGTCGTAGGGTGATGAAGTTTGAACACGGAGATTGGGTTTGGGTGCACTTCGGAAGGAGAGATTTCTAAACAAAGGAAGTCTAAGCTTGATCCTAGAGGGATGGTCCTTTTCAAGTGCTTGAACGCATCAATGACAATGCCTATAGGTGGATTTGCCAGAGAGTATAGTGTTAGTGCTACTTTTAATGTTTCGATTTATCTCCTTTGATAATGTAGGTCTTGATTCGAGGATGAATCCTTTTGAGGAGGAGGAATGATACAACTCACCAAGGCAATGGAGACTTGAGGATGCCAATGGGTCCAATTACAAGGTCGCGCTCCAACAAGCTCAAAGCACAATTTCAGATTTATGTACAAGCTTTTGTTTCACAAGAACTTCAAGAAGTTTTGTTGATCAAGCTTGGAGAAGAGCTTAGGAAGACACCAAAGTGTGTGTGCACATTGGAGGCTTCAAACCAAGAGGGCTAACACTTAGCCAATTTTCACAAGCACAAGTCTAATCAATGGGCTTGGGCTTATTTTATCTTATAAGGGGCATGTGGACTTCTTTTAGGCTTTTTCATGGGCTGATTTGCATTAAGTGTGCATGTGCTTCATTAAAAAAGTCATGTGCATGTTTTATTTTAAGGAACCAAGCTTGTGGGCCTAGTTTAAAAGCCCAATTCGCCCCTCTTAAGTTAGTCTTCTATTTTGTGGTTTTCTTATCCTATTTAGACAAGGACTAGTCAATTTTAATTAGTTTTGAAGCCCAAATCCATGTGGGATTTATTCTTGGGCAGATTTGTTTCAAGAAGGCCTTTTGATATTTTGGGCTTTCTTTAGGGTTTTTAGGTTATCTTTGTTAGGGTTTACATTGCAAAGGGTATTTAAACCTTTGCTTTAGCCATGAACACGAGTTTTAGAGAGATCAACAAAATTAGAAAGCATTCTTCAAGAGAGAATTGAGATTCTTGATTGTTTTACGTTAAGGATTGATTCAACTTATCAAGTAAGTTCTAACTTGTGACGTTAATTCAATTCCTACAATCTTATACTCTTTGTTACCAATTCCTTGCTGTTTTGGGGGTGAAGGATCTTGTTAGATTGATTGAATTTAGGTTTGGAAACAATCATTGAAACGGAGGTGATCTAGACATTGATTCTAGGTTGTTGCCGTATCATATAGGCAAAAACATAGGTCAGCTATTAATTGAAACGTCAATCTATGTTTTGATCTTAGGTTTGTTTACTTCTGCAATACGTTATTGGTAGTATTTGACATTATTATAGCAGTTAGAAGATTATTCGATATAACGAAAAGACGTCTCGATATCTGCTTTCTAGATTTTGGGGGTTACATGTTTTCGAAGAAGGATTAGTCAATTCGTATACTCCAAGAAGAATTAGAGAATTAGTAAGTGAAATTTAATCGGAGTTGGAAATGACATCAACTGAACTGCTTTAAATAAAGAAGAACAAAAGCAAGCTCAAAGAAGCAAAAATGAGTTGAAGTATTAAGAGGTTGAAAAGCAGACGAAAGAAGAAAAACAGACGGAAGTTCAAAAGTAGACGAAAGCAAAAGCAGTTGTTATACTTGATAGATAATCTAATGGAAAATCTTCAACACGTTGGCGAAAAAATGACAAAGAAGGGTCATCTGTTGACTGATCTGTGAAAAAATGGTGGAAAGAATGAGACGAAGCAGAGAAGCAAAAATAAGACGAAGTCAGGAAAGCAGATAGAAGGTGAAAAGCAGACGAAAGAAGAAAAGGAGATGGCAGTTGAAAAGTAGACGGAAGTAAAAGCAGACGGAAGCAAAGGCAGACGAAAGCAAAAGCAGACGCAAGCAAAAGCAGAGGCAAGCAAAACGAGACGATGATACACAATTCAAACCGCGTTTGAGTTTGAAAATTCTGGACAAAAAAGAAACAGATTCTAAAAAAATAGGCAGGACTGAATGAAGAATGTTGTTATACTGGACAGATAATCTAATGGAAATTCTTCAACACCTTGGTGAAAAAACAACAAACATGGCTCATGTGTTGACTTATGTGTGGAAAAATGCCGGAAAGAACAATAGGAAGATTGTAACAATGTTTATCTTTCTTGTAGTCATTCATAATGTGTGAATCGGTTTTGGGTAAGACTCAAGTGTCCTTGTCTATAAGGTACTTCATGGGTTGTGTCTGAGATATGCTACTGCTTTTGGATCGTTGAAGTAGAAATAATGATGAGACAAAGCAGACGATGAAAAACAGACACAGAAAAAGAGAGGGAAGCTATTGAAAAGCAGACAGAACTTCAAAAGCAGACGGAGTTGAACAGGAGAGGGAGTTGAAAAGCAGACGGAAGCGAAAGCAGACGGAAGTTATCCAAAAGCAAACGGATGCAAAAGTAAATGATGGAAAGCAGACGAAAGCAAACCATCTCGAAATTAAGAACCAGTTTGAGTTAGTTACAGAACTGAACTGAATAACTACTTCTTTCAAGATTCAAGAAGCAAGATTTAAGAACCAGTTGAAGATGAAGGTTATAAATAAGAGTCGAAGTCGACGTATTATTTCGTTTATTTATGTAAATAGTATTTTTCCTATTAGGTATAAAAAAATTCTTGGCTTATATTAATAAAAACAAATATGCGATGAACCGTTATTATGATTATATAAAAAAACACGAATAAAAATCATGAAAAAAAATAATTAGAAAGCAATATTGCAAATAACAATAACATTAGAAAGTGACGAACTATATTGGTAAGGGTAAAGAAAACTAAGACAATTCAATCCCCCTTCTTGTGCATTCATATATTGTTGGACCCCGAACTTTTGATGAAAAATAGAAATATTAAAATTAATTTTAAATGAGAAAGAAATTGGTGAGAAAATTATGAATTTAAGGAAATTTGATGAAATTAAGAAATAATTTATGCGAAAAGAATTGTTTAATTTTTGAGGACTTTGATATTTGAGTGAACTTATATGGATTATGAGAGGAAAGTGGATGAGTTGATTGAAATAACGTTAAATAGCAAGAATTAAAGAGAAAAAGTGTGAAAATTTGAAGAATTTAGAAAGTTTGACTTTTTGGAGAGAGAATGTTTGACTTTGAGAGTTGACTTTTGATGTAGGCAAAATTTGATAAAATGATCTGCATGAAACTTGTAGTTTATGTCAAGAGCTTTTCGTAGATATAAAGTTTGATATTTTTCGATATCGGGAGTGAGAGTTATGATCAGTCAAAGTTCGTTTGAAGTTTGACTTTAAGAAAAAAAAGTTGACTTTTTAATTGAGGCAAAATCTGAGAAAATGATCAACGTGAAACTTGTAGCCTCTGTCGAGAGCTTTTCGTGGACATAAAGTTTGCTATTTTTCGACGTCGGGATTGAGAGATATGAATTTCGGAAGATATGCTTTGTTTTGAAAATGTTATTAAGTATAGATTTGCATGTCTTTGTACTTGAGGCCACTCGTCGTATGGATTTAGTCGGAATTGGAAAAAGTGGCTTTACTGAAAGTTGTAGCTTGTATGTCGATCTTTCCGACGCCATAAAGTTTGTAATTTTTCGATATCGGGGCTAGGAGTTATGAGCGATGAAAAATTGGAAGTCGTTTAGGAAAAGCTGTTTTGGACAGAATCTGTGTTTGAGGTTTTGACTCCTTTAAAGACCTAATTGGATTTTTCTGTTCTTCAGGGAAGTTGTAGAGCTTCCTTTTTCCTTTCCATAGACACCAAATTCGTCAAATTCCGAGTTCAGAATTAAGAGATATGATTTTTGAAAAATTCAGTTATAAGTGGGTATTTAAGGTTTTGAAAATTTTGCTTGAACTCCGACCCTTTTGCAATCTTTTGTTATAAATCTTTCGTCCGACATCCGATTGATTTGATTCTTGAAGCGTTGGATTCCTAAGACAATTGCGTTCATGTTTATGAAGAATTATGATTTTTAGGAGATTAAATGGAAAGAGATTGATTGAACCAAAGTAAGAGATGAGTTATAGGTTATAAGTTGGATAATTTTCTGAACATGGTTCAGTATTTTGCGATTTTCGAGAGATGTACAACTCCGATTGAGTTGATTCTTGAGGGAAAATAAAGTTAAAACATAGGGCTACAACTCTTGTGAAGCGATCAAAATTTAATTTCATCCCTAAGATTGTCAAATTCTAGACTGAAGTTATGTTAAAGTTCAGTTTCGGATTTTGTGCAGGTCAGTTAGTAATTCGGCCATAACTTCTTCGTTTTAGATCCGAATTGAACGTCGTTAGTGGCGTTGGATTCGTATGATCGATAGGAACAATTATCTAGTAGAAAGTTTGTCCAAATTATTTCGTTTAGTTACCCAAAACCAGCACGCAAAGCATCAGATTTTTAAAGAAAGTGAGGGGCATTTTGGTCTTTTTACCCTCACTTAAGTGACATGGCTAAAACTCAAGAGGGATGGTCGTTTTGGAGGCTGGAGCTGTCGATTATTAGGAGAATAATAAGAGAGGAAATAGAAGAAAAAGGGAAGAGAAAGAATCGAAGAGGGAGAGAAGAAGAGAATGAAGAATCGGAAGGTGATGAAAGGTTGGTTTTTTCCATGATTTTACAAGAGATTTTTCATGCTATCAAGAGAAAAACATGAGGAAGATGATGGAAGCTTCATCTTGGGCAAGGAATTTCAAATCAAGAGAGAGAGGTAAGAGAAAAGTGTTAAGTTTTGATTTATTCTTGAAATTTTGATTTAGATTAATTAGAAATGAGGTGGGTTTATGTGCTATGAGATTTATTTAGTGATTAATGAGTTAATTTTGGTTATGGAAAATTTTAGAGAAAGAAAGCTTAGTGAAGAAGATGATGAATAGTGAAATTTGGGGATTTTGAAATTGATGATTTAGATAGATTGAATTAGTGATGAATTTGAGATATCCTAAGTTAATTTTGATGTTTATGCTTTAGGTGAAGTTTAATTTAAAAATTGGTAAATTTGGAGTTTAGGTCAAATTAGGAATTTTGGGGTTTTTGTGAATTATTGGGGTTTTTGTGAATTAATGGTATAAAATCATAATTAAGAGTGGGAATTGATGAAATGTGAAATCAATTTTGAAGAAATTATGTTTTATGAGATTGAATTTGGGTGTATTGGTTTAAGCCAATTTTGAAAATTGGGGATTTTCAAAATTGGAGATTGAAATAGCTTGGAATTATGGTAAATTGGTGAATTCCTAAGTTAATTTTGAAAATTTTGCTATTTATGATGTGAATTTGGATTATTATGGTTTAGGTTTTGTTAAATTGGAAGAGAGAGAGAAGCAAAAGTCAAATTGAAGCATTGGACAAGTTGCTTGCATGGAAATAAGGTGGGTAGTATATTTATTTATTGAATTATAAGCTAAATGTGACTTTTTAAAAATTAAAGAAAGCAATTGTTGAAAAAAAAATGTTTGAAAAAAAAAATGAAAATAGTTGAAATTATGATTTCAAAGGATGAAAATGAGTTTAAGAAATACAAGATTTATGAACTTCATGGGTTTCAAATTATTTGATTTATGATTTAAAGAAATTAGTGCATATTTTGTCATGAATGTGATTATTATGTGATTAATTTGATGCTATGAATTGCATTAGATGATTATGTGAATTTATGTGATTTTATGCTTGTGTCATTTATGACACAATTTGTTATTATGAGATGAAATTAAAAAAATCAAGAGTTTTTGAAAAGTGCCTTGAGCAATCAATTAGTTTTCATTATGTGTTAAGTGGGTTTGGTCAGTCCTTTTGTGAGTCGTTATTGTCTCTACTGTTTAAGCCTTACATTTTACTGCTGCAATAGGCAATGGAGATCCGATTACGGACTCCTTTCACGGCTACACTAGACCGTTATGCGGGAAAGTGTAGTACGTCCTGTTCACGGCTGCACATGACCGTTATCTTGAATGTGCGATGTCTCTGTTAGACGAACCAAACCAATTCGATGTGTTATGTGTTTTGATGTGTTTATAATGTGATGCATTCATATTTAAAGTCATGCATGATTTGAAAAGGTTCGAGATTTTGAGAAATAAGACAAGAAATTTGTAATCATGAAATTTCGGAAGGTTTATGAAAGTTTTAAAAAGATTGAAAATGCGATTTCGGATAAATGCTTAAATAGGAAATTTTCTGAAAAAGTTTGAAAAGTTTAAAAATAAAATATTTTTCGCTTATTGTTCGGTTTATAAATGTATTATCCACGAGCTTCCGAGCTCACCCCCCCCTTTCATCCCCAAATCTATAGGTTTTTACGTAGGAGATCGGATGGAAGACGAGTATGATCACAGTCCGACTTGTGCATGTTCGTATTATGTTTAAAGTTTGATGTGGTATTAGATCTTTATGGATAGTTAGAAAGCTAGTAAAGTGTATTTTTTAGTCCGATTGTATATGAATGGTTTTGCTTGTGGCCAGTAAATGTATAAGATTGTATTGTGTTCGGAATGAGTTATAAGTATGATTATACTTTATGTATGGAATTGGATTTTGAATGTGGTTGGGATTGATTGAGATTTTGAGTTGAGATGGTTATGGATTGAATTTATGAAGTGTTTAGAATTAAGATTGTGTTTCTGCTGGTGTTTGGATGCCGGACGGGAGGTCCGATGTTGCTTTGTGTTATTGCATGGATTACGATATTAAAAGTGCGTTTGCTTTGTTTTAATTTTTTTGGGCTGTCAAAATACAGCCGTTATCTTTAAAATTTCAAAGAAAATTTCGGTAAAATGGGTTTAAAGAAATGAGTTTGAGGATTTATATGAATGTATAAGAAATGATTAAGATGGATGAAGTGAGAAAGAATAGAAATGTAGGGATTGTTTATATGTTGAATGAGTTTGATTAAAGAGAAAGGAAAGAATAAGAAAAAAATATTCGGATTTGAAATGTCGTAAGGTTTCCAACGCGATTATGTTCGCTTCGATCATTTTTCTGGTTTTGGTTCTCGGATGTCGGATCCGCTTTGCTAAGTGTTTGTCTCGCTTTACTTTGTATTTTCCAATTCGATCCGCTTCGCTACCTTCGGTTTGATCTGATTCGGTCCGATTCAAACTTTCCGAGTATTTGTTTCATTCGATGATTCGATTTGTATTCGATTAGCGATTTCTCGCTTTTCGATTTTCCATTTTTTCCGTTCCGTCTTTCGGTTGGGATCCGGTTCCCGGATCCGGTCCCAACATTTATGGTATCAAAGCCCAGTATTATGAACTTAGGCGATATGTTTGTTTCATGAGCAATTTTCGGATAAGTGTCAAAGCCCAGTACTATGGTCTTAACTGGGCACATAAGATTGATGAGAGTGTATAAGGATAAAAATCAATTTGTGAGAATGTCGAGATCGATATTATGATCATACTTGGGCTATAGGTTTGGTAAGATTGAAATTATGAGAATGTGTATAAGTGATATGCATGAGGTTTTGAAAAGAGGTAAATTGATAAGATTAAATAAGTAAGAATTGAGAAATGAAGTGAATGTCCTTGTTATGAATTATATGAAGAACCTAGTGGATGGTTTGATTAAGGTGATGAGTGATGTTTGATTTGAAGAAAGTGTTAATGGACATTGAGAGGAGAATTACATGGTGAATTTAGAGGAATTGATTTCGAATATGCATATGTGAGATGCAACTTTTGAATAATGAGATAAATTGATAGAGAAATGTGTATAGCAATTCAAAGAATTAAGTGAAATGATGATTATGGTCCATATTAAGAGTCATTACGACGTGGACCATTGACTTGTTCAGAATGTTAAGGAAAAATGTTAAAAAATATGGAGTTATAGAACTAGTGAGTTTGATATGATGTTGGATGGAGAAATTGATTTAAGAATTGAGAAATTATGAAGAGATTAAGAAAATATTATGAGAATGAATTAGATAAGAAATATTATGTTCTTAAATGTGAATTTCGAGGACGAAATTCTTTTAAGAGGGGGACAAATGTTGGACCCCGAACTTTTGATGAAAAATAGAAATATTAAAATTAATTTTAAATGAGAAAGAAATTGGTGAGAAAATTATGAATTTAAGGAAATTTGATGAAATTAAGAAATAATTTATGCGAAAAGAATTGTTTAATTTTTGAGGACTTTGATATTTGAGTGAACTTATATGGATTATGAGAGGAAAGTGGATGAGTTGATTGAAATAACGTTAAATAGCAAGAATTAAAGAGAAAAAGTGTGAAAATTTGAAGAATTTAGAAAGTTTGACTTTTTGGAGAGAGAATGTTTGACTTTAAGAGTTGACTTTTGATGTAGGCAAAATTTGATAAAATGATCTACATGAAACTTGTAGTTTATGTCAAGAGCGTTTCGTAGATATAAAGTTTGATATTTTTCGATATCGGGAGTGAGAGTTATGATCAGTCAAAGTTCGTTTGAAGTTTGACTTTGAGAAAAAAAAGTTGACTTTTTAATTGAGGCAAAATCTGAGAAAATGATCAACGTGAAACTTGTAGCCTCTGTCGAGAGCTTTTCGTGGACATAAAGTTTGCTATTTTTCGACGTCGGGATTGAGAGATATGAATTTCGGAAGATATGCTTTGTTTTGAAAATGTTATTAAGTATAGATTTGCATGTCTTGTGTTTGAGGCCACTCGTCGTATGAATTTAGTCGGAATTGGAAAAAGTGGCTTTACTGAAAGTTGTAGCTTGTATGTCGATCTTTCCGACGCCATAAAGTTTGTAATTTTTCGATATCGGGGCTAGGAGTTATGAGCGATGAAAAATTGGAAGTCGTTTAGGAAAAGTCGCTTTGGATGAATCATGTTTGAGGTTTTGACTCCTTTAAAGACCTAATTGGTTTTTCTGTTCTTCAGGAAGTTGTAGAGCTTCCTTTTCCTTTCCATAGACATCAAATTCGTCAAATTCGAGTTCAGAATTAAGAGATATGATTTTGAAAAATTCGATTATAAGTGGGTATTTAAGGTTTGAAAATTTTGCTTGAACTTGACCTTTTGCAATCTTTTGTTATAAATCTTTCGTCCGACATCCGATTGATTTGATTCTTGAAGCGTTGGATTCCTAAGACAATTGCGTTCATGTTTATGAAGAATTATGATTTTTAGGAGATTAAATGGAAAGAGATTGATTGAACCAAAGTAAGAGATGAGTTATAGGTTATAAGTTGGATAATTTTCTGAACATGGTTCAGTATTTTACGATTTTCGGGAGATGTACAACTCCGATTGAGTTGATTCTTGAGGAAAAATAAAGTTAAAACATAGGGCTACAACTCTTGTGAAGGGATCAAAATTTAATTTCATCCCTAAGATTGTCAAATTCTGGACTGAAGTTATGTTAAAGTTCAGTTTCGGATTTTGTGCAGGTCAGTTAGTAATTCAGCCATAACTTCTTCGTTTTAGATCCGAATTGAACGCCGTTAGTGGCGTTGGATTCGTATGATCGATAGGAACAATTATCTAGTAGAAAGTTTGTCCAAATTATTTCGTTTAGTTACCCAAAACCAGCACGCAAAGCATCAAATTTTTAAAGAAAGTGAGGGGCATTTTGGTCTTTTTACCCTCATTTAAGTGACATGGCTAAAACTCAAGAGGGATGGTCGTTTTGGAGGCTGGAGCTGTCGATTATTAGGAGAATAATAAGAGAGGAAATAGAAGAAAAAGGGAAGAGAAAGAATCGAAGAGGGAGAGAAGAAGAGAATGAAGAATCGGAAGGTGATGAAAGGTTGGTTTTTTTCCATGATTTTACAAGAGATTTTTCATGCTATCAAGAGAAAAACATGAGGAAGATGATGGAAGCTTCATCTTGGGCAAGGAATTTCGAAATCAAGAGAGAGAAGGTAAGAGAAAAGTGTTAAGTTTTGATTTATTCTTGAAATTTTGATTTAGATTAATTAGAAATGAGGTGGGTTTATGTGCTATGAGATTTATTTAGTGATTAATGAGTTAATTTTGGTTATGGAAAATTTTAGAGAGAGAAAGCTTAGTGAAGAAGATGATGAATAGTGAAATTTGGGGATTTTTGAAATTGATGATTTAGATAGATTGAATTAGTGATGAATTTGAGATATCTTAAGTTAATTTTGATGTTTATGCTTTAGGTGAAGTTTAATTTAAAAATTGGTAAATTTGGAGTTTAGGTCAAATTAGGAATTTTGGAGTTTTTGTGAATTATTGGAGTTTTTGTGAATTAATGGTATAAAATCATAATTAAGAGTGGGAATTGATGAAATGTGAAATCAATTTTGAAGAAATTATGTTTTATGAGATTGAATTTGGGTGTATTGGTTTAAGCCAATTTTGAAAATTGGGAATTTTCAAAATTGGAGATTGAAATAGCTTGGAATTATGGTAAATTGGTGAATTCCTAAGTTAATTTTGAAAATTTTGCTATTTATGATGTGAATTTGGATTATTATGGTTTAGGTTTTGTTAAATTGGAAGAGAGAGAAGCAAAAGTCAAATTGAAGCATTGGACAAGTTGCTTGCATGGAAATAAGGTGGGTAGTATATTTATTTATTGAATTATAAGCTAAATGTGACTTTTAAAATTAAAGAAAGCAATTGTTGAAAAAAATGTTTGAAAAAAATGTAAATAGTTGAAATTATGATTTCAAAGGATGAAAATGAGTTTAAGAAATACAAGATTTATGAACTTCATGGGTTTCAAATTATTTGATTTATGATTTAAAGAAATTAGTGCATATTTTGTCATGAATGTGATTATTATGTGATTAATTTGATGCTATGAATTGCATTAGATGATTATGTGAATTTATGTGATTTTATGCTTGTGTCATTTATGACACAATTTGTTGTTATGAGATGAAATTAAAAAAAAAATCAAGAGTTTTTGAAAAGTGCCTTCGGGCAATCTGAATTCCGTTTTCATTATGTGTTAAGTGGGTTTGGTCAGGTCCTTTTGTGAGTCAGCGCTGTCTCTACCTATTTAAGCCTTCACCCGGCTGCCTGCAATAGGCAATGGAGATCCGATTACGGACTCCTTTCACGGCTACACTGGATCGTTATGCGGAAAAGTGTAGTACGTCTGTGCTCACTACCGCATATAATCATTATGCTGAATGTGCGATGCGTCGTCTGTTAGACCGAACCAAACCAATTCGATGTGTTATGTGTTTTGATGTGTTTATAATGTGATGCATTCATATTTAAAGCTGTGCATGATTTGAAAAAGGTTCGAGATTTTGAGAAATAAGACAGTAAATTTGTAATCATGAAATTTCGGAAGGTTTATGAAAGTTTTAAATAGATTGAAAATGCGATTTCGGATAAATGCTTAAATAGGAAATTTTCTGAAAAAGTTTGAAAAGTTTAAAAAGAAAATATTTTTCGCTTATTGTTCGGTTTATAAATGTATTATCCACGAGCTTCCGAGCTCACCCCCCCTTTCATCCCCAAATCTCTAGGTTTTTACGCAGGAGATCGGATGGAAGACGAGTATGATCACAGTCCGACTTGTGCATGTTCGTATTATGTTTAAAGTTTGATGTGGTATTAGATCTTTATGGATAGTTAGAAAGCTAGTAAAGTGTATTTTTTAGTCCGATTGTATATGAATGGTTTTGCTTGTGGCCAGTAAATGTATAAGATTGTATTGTGTTCGGAATGAGTTATAAGTATGATTATACTTTATGTATGGAATTGGATTTTGAATGTGGTTGGGATTGATTGAGATTTTGAGTTGAGATGGTTATGGATTGAATTTATGAAGTGTTTAGAATTAAGATTGTGTTTACTTTGGTGTTTGGATGCGGACGGGAGGTCCGATGTTGCTTTGTGTTATTGGATGGATTACGATATTTGAAGTGCGTTTGCTTTGTTTTAATTTTTTGGGCTGTCAAAATACAACAGTTATCTTCGAAATTTCATAAAATTTCGGTAAAATGGGTTTAAAGAAATGAGTTTGAGGATTTATATGAATGTATAAGAAATGATTAAGATGGATGAAGTGAGAAAGAATAGAAATGTAGGGATTGTTTATATGTTGAATGAGTTTGATTAAAGAGAAAAGGAAAGAATAAGAAAAAAAAAATTATTCCGGATTTGAAATGTCGTAAGGTTTCCAACGCGATTATGTTCGTTCGATCATTTTTCTCTGGTTTTGGTTCTCGGATGTCGGATCCTCTTTGCTAAGTGTTTGTCTCCGCTTTCGCTTTGTATTTTCCAATTCGATCCGCTTCGCTACCTTCGGTTTGATCTGATTCGGTCCGATTCGAAACTTTCCGAGTATTTGTTTCGCTCCGATGATTCGATTTGTATTCCGATTAGCGATTTCTCGCTTTTCGATTTTTCATTTTTTCCGTTCCGTCTTTCGGTTGGTATCCGGTTCCCGGATCGGGTCCCAACATATATCGTATAATAAGCACTGTAATAACACGTGATTGACTTCACATACTTGAGAGAAAAATATTCAGCGAATTATGTAGAGCTATCTTACTGTAGCAAACTCAAAAAATGAGTGTGTCAACTTCTCTTAAGCTTTATCTCTCTAATAAAAACAGACGAAAGTTGAAAAACAGAGGAAAGAAGAAAAACATACGGAAGTTGAATAGTAGAGGAAAGCAAAAGCATTTAAAGTTGAAAAGCGATTTAAAGAAGAAAAAGCACGGAGTTGAAAAGCGAGCGGAAGCAAAAGCATTTGATGCAAAAGTGGACGAGAGCAAAAACATTTTATAACTTTTATTTTCAGTAGGTCTTGTGAAAAGAACAAGTTAGTTTTAATTAAGCGTTTTCGTAGGTTTTAAAAAAAAAAGAGGAAAATACACAAGGTACAACTTGTTTGATTGAAGTCTCTACTTCTATCGTCTTAAATAAGACGAAGCGATATGTCAGACGAACTGGAAACCTAGACGAAGCAGTTACCATATTATGTTATCTAATATTACAATTCTTCAAAGTACAATCTTGATTCACGTATTTACAATCTTCCTATTGAATCACAAGTAGCTGCTATATGGACTGACACTGACGATAAACAACATGATAAATGTCCTCATATCCAAGTCTGCAGTAGGCATTCTTTATTTCCGGCATCCTTTTTGAGATTTGTCTGTAGATACTGAAAGTTTGTGTCACTCAAAAAATGATTAACACATTATGAATGACTACAAGAAAGATCAGGATTGTTACAATCTTCCTATTGGATCACAAGGACACTGACGACCGACGTGGAGAATGATAGACATGATAAATCTCGTCATATCCAAAATCTCCAGTACGTCTTCTTTGTTTGAGCCATCCTTTTTCAGGACGGCAACATGATAAATCTCCTTATATCCATGTCTGCTGTACGCCAAGAGTTGGTGAACACTGATATTCTTTCGACAAAGAACAAAAGTCGACAAAGACAACAATGAAACTCTAAAACATCTGTATGCACAAAAAAAAGCTTAAAGAAGATTTACAACTAACAGAGGAATAAAAGTAACAGAAGCGAAAACTAAAAGCAACTGGACGTGGAGTTGGTGAACAGTGATACTGTTTTCGACACAGAACAACAGCTACGACAACTACAACGAAAAATGCTAAAAGAAGATTTACAACTAACAAAGAAACCACTGTGATACTCTTTCGACATTTAACAACGATTCACGACAAGCACCAGCACTGTCAAACAGAAGATACAAGAGAAGGTGAGGCAATGAGCAAGAAGACACTATATAAGCAGTCACAAGGGCATGCATTGTGGGGCCCCGTGCGTGGTCGCCTGACAAAATATTGCATCAGAAGATTGGGTCAGGAGATTGTGTGTATAGAGAGAAACGACACAACATGAATGACAATATGAATGAATGAGAAGATATAAACAGATATAAGTAGTCACAAAGGCATGCATTGTGTGACGCCGCCGCCTGACAAAATATTGCATCAGAAGATTGGGTCAGAAAATTGCGTGTATATCGCGCGAAGACACATAGATTATCACAAGAGATATATATATTAGTGATTCGTATTATTTAATATTGTAATGTAAATAGTATTATTATTATTAGGTATAATAAAATTTTTCGCTTATATTAATAAAAACAAATATGCAATGAACCGTTATTATGATTGTATAAAAAAATATGAATATATGAATGAAGTTGAATAATAATATTGAATTTAATAATCATGAAAAAAATTAGAAACCGATATTGCAAATGAGAATAAATATATGAATGAAGTCGAAAAATAATCATGAATTGAATAATGATGATAAAATCATTAAAGCTGCTATTGCAAATAACAATAACATTAGAAGGTGATGAACCATCTGTTAAGTCAAAATGACTTCACATTTATGATTTTGATTAAGAACAAATATTCAGAGAAAAATGACAGAGAAAGAAAGATGACGGAGAAAGAAAAGCAGATTAAGTAGAAAATGACGGATAATGAAAAATGCATTTAAGTAGAAAAATGAGACGGAGAATAAAAAATGCATTTAAATAGAAAAATGCAGACGGAGAAAGAAAAATGATTAAGTAGAAAAGCGATTGAAGCCAAAAACAGATGCATATGTTACTCCAATCTATTGCGACAACACCAGTGCAATCAATCTGTCAAAGAATCCGATTCAGCATTCAAGAGTGAAGCACATAGAAGTCAGACATCATTTTCTGAGAGACTATGTTCAGAGGAAGGTGGTGCGTCTACAGTTCATCGAAACAGAGTATCAGTAGGCAGACATCTTCACAAAACCATTAAGTGAAGAACGGTTTCAGAAGATCAGACGCAATCTCAACATGGTTATGTTAAGTGACCAGTCGAGCTAAAGTAACGACAAAACTAACGGCGTCAGAAACAGTGAGGTACAGCGGGTAACTTCTCTCACAAGAAAGTTGTGGAGGGAAAGTCTGATAATCTCGAGGATTTTAATGACTCTAGAACACACCGAACTATATCTCTACAAGTAGTCTAAAAGCAAAATCATTACGGTTATTCTCATCTCCAGATGGTTCATTTTTCTTTCCCAATTTTCTCAAACATCCAACCCTAAAAAGCTTACGAGAGTCAGTTTTTCGTTTTGAAACAATGGAGGCAGCCACGATATTCGAAAGACATGTGAATTTCGAGTCATTGAGGAATGATGGTATGGATGTGGAACCAGAGATTGTAAGAGCTGGTTGGAGGAACTTCTTTGAGGTACGAGAACCAGTATACACAAATGAGGTTTTCGATTTTTGGAAGAATGCTCAGCTAGTAGACAACACTGTAGTATCATCAGTAGATGGTATATCCGCTGTTGTGACTAAGGAGTTAATAAAGAAGGTGACCGATTGTCCGTCAGTTGGTGAGACCTTCTCTACCAAGGCCAGATGGATGTCCCAAGTTGGTATGAGAGAGGAAGATGTCAGAAGACAATTATATGGAGCCAATGATCCATGGGAGAGGAAGACCTCTAGTTTGGTTCCGAAGGCGAGGATTCTCCGTGCAATTATGTTTAATTGCATTTTACCCAGAGAAGGTTCAAGGCATTTGGTGACTACGTTGGATGAACAATGCTTGTTTTACCTGCTAAATCGCAATCCCATCGACTTACCCTTCTTAATCTTTCACTACATGATTAAGGGGATAAAGGATACAAATAGCTATCCTTACGGTATATTGCTTACAAGGATTTTTAAGGAATCCGGAGTCCTCCTACATCAAGGACATAGAAGGATTGTACCTGTAAAGAGTAAGATTGATTCAATCACAATACGACGAATGGGTCTAAGGACTGTAATCAAAGAAGTAGCCGACTCTTCAAGGAGAACTAGGACTGAGGGGGAGCATGTTTTGAAGATGACTCCCGTTTCAAGTTCTCGACCTTAAGTGAGTACGAGATCGCCTGCGGATGAATTAAGAAGAATGATTGGAAGAACGCTAATAAAATAGGCGAGTCCTCGAATCGAAGCAAGTCAATCCCGGAGGACAGAAGAAGGTGCGCCAAAAAGACAAGGAGAAAGTCTTTTAAGTGAAATTACAAAGAAGACAAAGAGATCACTGAGGCTTCGGAAGAAGACTGTGTCAACTGCTAGGGAAGTTAGTCGAGAGAAAGAAAATGTTGATGCTGCTCAAATAGAAAAAGAAACTGAGCAGAGCACAGTTCAGGAAACCCTCATTGCTCAACAGGAGGAACCAGTGGAGCAAAGCCTGGTTCAGAAGAATCCTAGTGAAGCACAACCAGAGGCAATGACATAATCAGACTCGGATAGTGATGAACCTTGTCTGATGGTATACAACTATCATAAGTTTTTGCGAAAACAGAGGCTGAAGATCAGAATGGTGGAAGTTGTTACCAGAAGGAGAACTGCTATTGCATTCTGTATTCAACCAGCAAAGAAGATAGTGGCTATGGTACGACCTATGTTGATTAATAGTAACACATGGGAATTACTAAAAGAAGATGAAAAGATTTTTTACGATGCTTTGAGGGATGCTGCTACTAAGCCATACCCTTCAAAACGTCCCTGCAAACCGTGTACTATTTTTTCGATCACTGAAAACACGAAAATAAAGGTTGCACCAGATATCTAGCCAAGATATCCTCGGGATTTGACTAAGGGGAAGTCAAAATTATTTCCTGAGGAAGAAGCTAGTGATGATCTGTCCGTAGATCAAATAACAGAAGAAGTGCGAAATATTGATGAGGCATGCGCTTCTACACAGAATAAAGATGAAGCGAGCTGCAGCTATACTGATAAGAAGGAAGACTGTCCAGTGGGGGGAAGAGTAATAACATGGACATTTATTGAGTTCCTTGTTCAGACATTTTTGCTTATTAGACCTCTGTCTAATACACTGTCTATTCAAGCAGATGCATTACCCCTGCAAGGAAGACAGTTGCTGATGCTGCCTACTCCATTTGACTTAGATCTTCCTGAAGCTGAAATGTTTATTCGTCCACCAATGATTGAGATAAATGAAGAATACATTCCGACATCAGATGCTTATACTACTTCAATCCCATTCACTCCTCCCTCAACAGATGTTGATCAAGCCTCCTCGTCGATTGACCCACTAGATGAACTCAGCAGATTACGTGGTGAAGTCAATGAGATGAAGGAGACGATGAATGATCTGAAGAAGATGATGATAGAACTACTAAAGAGCCACCATCGTTAATCATTTTTTATTATAACAAATAGGGGGAGAATAAGAGCATAAAAGAAGAGAATGAACAAGGGGAGAAGAGAATGAGCAGAAAAGAAGAGGGTGTTTAGAAATGAAGGTGTGACTGAAGCAGACGAAGAAAGGAAGAAGTCAAAGAAGAAGTTCTGAAGATAAGTTTTTGTTTTCTTCAAAACTTTGTAATTTTGTTTTCTTTTGCATATAATTTGTTATCATCAAAAAGGGGGAGATTGTTAAGTACAAATGACTTTACTCAGATATGATTTTGATGAATAACAAAAAGAACAAACAAAAAAGAACACAGATGAAGTCAAGCAGACGCAGACACAAAGCAGACGCAGACACAAAGCAGACGCAGACGCTAAGTAAAGCAGACGCAGACGCTAAGCAAAGTAGACGCAGATACAAAACAGACGCTAAGCAAAGCAGACACAGACACAAAGCAGACGCAGACGTTAAGCAAAGCAGACGCAGACACAAAGCAGACGCTAAGCAAAGCAGACACAGACACAAAGCAGACGCAGACGCGAATAATAAAACAGACGCAGATGCAAATAGTAAAACAGACGAAGACACGTATAACAGACGCAGAAGAAGAATCAAGAAGCAGTCGCAAGAGTCAGTTTGACTGATTAACCGTTTCTTTAAAGATTCAAGAAATAAGAATCAAGAAGCAGTTGGAGACGAAGGCTATAAATACAAGTCGAAGTCGAAGATTGCAAAGTTAGACAACGTGCGAAAAAGTGATCGTAAAAGCATTAAGTGCAAATTTAGCCGAGAGCTATTTTACTGTAACAAGCGTTTAAATACTTTTCTAAGAGAAAGTAGTATAGATAGGCTGCAGAGGCTCGTAAAAGAATACTTGTAAGTAGAGCTTTTATCAGTAGAGACCTGAAGAGCTTTTATAAGTGTGAAAGAATACTGGTTGTAGAGACCTGAAGAGGCTTGCAAAAGAATACTTGTAACGTTGAAGAGATACTGAAATCTCAGAAGAAACTCTGAGGACTGGACGTAGCCCACGGTTTGGGGTGAACTAGGATAAATCTCTGTATCAACCACTCTCACTCTCTATCTCTGTTTTAGATTCAAGTTTTATTACTACCTAGTTGGTAAACAAAGTATTCAAAAGTTTTGATCAATCAGAATCTAACAAAAATACTGTAAAGAATTTTACTTCTAACAAACAGTTTCAAAAGAATCATAAAAAAGGGGAATACACAATTCAACTCTCCCTTTTCGTGCATTCTAATATCGTTTTCTAAGTATTGTATTAACGTGTGATTCACTTCATAGCCATCGAATCGAAAGGTTGTTCTTTCTTGGGTTGAAATAGAAGACGTAAGTTTGATTGTTGTTATCTTCTTGCAATGAAGGATGTGATGTATTTAGGTTAAAGAAGAAGAAGACAAAAGAAGAGGGTAGGAATTGTTTGATCGAAGTTAAGAGGAGAAAGGTTTGAAAGTTTAGATATAGAGGTATTAGTAGGGCGTCTGGCAGGGAAGATATATAGTCGCGTAATAGAAAATTAAAGTTGAAGAGTTCCACTGTATTAAATGAGGGGCAGTACTACAAGATGATAAAGTGAAACAGAAACGATTTGCCTTGAGATACGTTAAAAATAGTTTACATGTGTAGAGAAAAAGAGGAAGCAAGAGTCGAACTAAGAGTGATTGCAAATTGCATGTTTTCCAAAAAGGATTAGTCAATTCGTATACTCCAAGAAGGATTATGGATTTGGTAACTGAAATTTAATGCGAGTTGGAAATGACATCAAGTGAACTGCTTTAAATAAAGAAGAACAAGAGGAAGTGCGAAGAGAAAAGTGAGAAGAAATGGAGAAGCAAAGATAAGAGGAAGTGTTGAGAGAAAAATAAGACGAAGCGCGGAGACAAAAGTAAGAGGAAGCGCTGGTAAAATGAAGGACGACCAAAGTAAGACGTTGAAAGCGATTTATCAACGATCATTTCGATTTTGCATATTTTTGTATTCAAAGTTAGTTTATGTCAAAACAGGTTTTTGCTAAATGATGACAAGAGTAAGAAGAAGTGAAAGTCAGACGTTGAAAAGTAGACGAAAGAAGAAAAATAGACGGAAGGTTGAAAAGCAGACGAAAGCAAAAGCAGACGGTAGCTGAATCGTTAGTCCATATTACGATCAAGAATGCTGTTATACTAGATTATCTGTCAGGAATGTTTGTAGGCTACTCATCTTCATCTAAGGCTTTTCGAGTTTACAATCTTATTTCGAAGACAGTTGAGAAAAATATCCATGTCAAGTTTGATGATAGTTCCCAACCCCATAAGGAACATGACATGGGGAGTGGAAGCGCTTGAAAGAAATTAGATGATATAATAGAAACTCCATCATCACGAACTGAGATAGATAAGGTTGAGGATATTCCACAAACCAGTGGATTGAAAAAAGATTGGAAGTATAGGAGTTCTCATCCAGAAGAGCTAATTATTGGAGAGACCTCTGAAGGAGGACGGAGCTTGGATTTTAGCCATGTAAGAGAAAAACAAACGGAGTTGAAAAATAGACGAAGTTGAAAAAATAGACGAAGTCAGAAAAACAGACGAAGTTGAAAAGTAGACGAAGTCAGAAAAGCAGACGAAGTAAGCGAAAAGATACAAACACAGACGAAGTTGACAACACAGACGAAGTTAACAACACAGACGAACTTAACAACACAGACGAAGTTGACAACACAGACTAAGTTGACAACACAGACGAAGTTAACACCACAGACGAAGTTAACAACACAAATGAAGTTGAAAAAGCAGACGGAAGCACATGCAAGAATTAGTTTGAGTTAGCTACAGACCTCAACTGAATAACCATTTCTTTCAAGATTCAAGAAGAAAGAATCAAGAAGCAGTTAGAGACGAAAGTTATAAATACAAGTCGAAAGTTATGAGAATCTGGGTTTTTTCCTATTACGACGAGTATCTATAGTAGATTGTGCGTCTGATTGTGGCGTACATTCGCTGCTGTTGATCGGCTTATCTATTTGTGACGGCAAGTGGTATTCAACATCGGAGAATCTTTTTTCGAGACATTGTTTAGCTGATGAAGAAGATTCAGGATTTTTTTTTTCTGAAAATATCATAAATCAATATATATTAAGCAAGCGATATAAGGGGAGATGAATTCAAACTAAATGGCACATACAGAAATAATTAAAGATGATATTATAGATAAAATCAAGATGAAGTAAGAATAAAAAGCACCTGAGAGGGGTGAAAGTGAAGTCTGTTGTAGTTCATGAGCATCAATTTTCTGGCAGTAAACAACAGTAAATCGTTGCACCCCATCTGAAGATCGAGTGTTTGCTAGTGTCACGTGGAGAAGAAAGGTATCGCTTTTCAATTGTGCGTACAGTTTCTCCAAGGGGAGATCCATGTTCTTATAACGGAAAACAAAAAATGTCCATTGTCGGTGGAATAAGTAGATGAAGATATTTGGGGTGATTAAACCGAAATGTAGATGAAAGAACGAAGGAAAATATAACCTCATTGTAATATTTCATAGCTTCAACGACGGTTAAGTTTAATAGTTTCTCAGCGAGGTCGCCGAAAATGGAAGCCGTTATAGTTCTGGTTTCGTCGGTCAAATCCATGTCATATCGGCATCTGTTCAATAAAGTCAGAATAGTCAAAAAAGAGGAGCGTGGGCAAAAAAGTAATGCAGGTGACATGGAAGTAAAAAAGTGATGCGAAAATTATTGAATGGACACGGAAGGAATAAGCAAGAAATGGAAGATTGCAAATAGAAGGCATAAACCTTGGCTCTGCTGTCCGTTTTCTCTACAGTAATTACAAGTGAAGAGAACTCCAGATGCAGCAGCTGTAGACCGGAAGCATTTGTTGCATGTCATATACCAAAATTTTTGCAAAATGTGCTGAAAGGAAATTTTGGCTTCAATCCATGATATCTAAGGAAAAGTCGATAAGAATGTTCAGAGGAAGAAGTTTCAAATTTAATATCTCATTGGAATATGAATATGCAATTACTTTGGGGGTAGAATCTATAGACATGATCTTGGTGATATGCTGGTGAGATCCAGAAGATATACGAGGATTATATGTAAAGTAAGACTTTCCACTGACAAAGTTTTTGATGTGGCTGTTATTTCGTTGTGCCCTGTAACATAATAATTATATAGCTAAAAAAATAAAGAAATTTTAAAATTCGTATATAATTTGTAACAAAATGTTAGAAAGGTTGTACGTAACATAATGGATTACCAATTTTTGAGATCGACAACTTCTTGTATAGGTGGGTCAACGAGGATGGCTGAGTCGAACCACGTTGACAATGCAACAGCTAACGTTTCAAAATCATTTTTTAAGATAGAATGAAAAGGGACAGAGTAAGATGTGTTATTATGAGGAAGGAAAAACTACCGTTAAAGAAATTGACTTTGACCTTTGTGCAAACAATAATTGGATGAGAGTGAAGTGATTCCATAATCTTCTGGCCCTCGTTCTCAACAAAACAATTCCAAAGCGATAGTATGACTGTTTGTTGCCTAAAAAAAACAAGAGATTACGAGAAGATGTTAAATTTGTTTATCTCTGACGTAAAATAGTAACAAAGATACAGAGTGAGAATTACTCTTTATTCATGATAACAAATTTTTGGACAGTTGAAGCTTTTCCGTCTCTCATGACATCTTTTTTTTGCAACACTTCAACGACGACGGCTAAAATATCTATCATGTGTTACAGATTAATGTAATCATTAACGGAAAAGTTTTTGTAAGATTGTATGAACAAATGTATTAAGCATCTAACCAACAGATTTTTGCTTGTCGTCCACATAATCCATAAGACTTTGGAAAGGTGTGAAGTTGAAAATCAAAGGGATGATTGCATTGTCTTGTGTGACAGGTTCGATGACCATGCGACTTGTGAGAATCCACTGTATATTCAAATTTTTAGTTTGATACTGAGGGGGAATTGATTTGACAATTGCATTAGAAATGATATATTCCTGACACGGCTGTGAGATGTCCCCAATTCTTTGGATATCATTGTTGAATATGATACCCTCAACTTGCGATCCCTGTTAATTATGAAGGAATTATCGATAGGTAAGTTGATAAAATGTAAAAGGAAGAAAGTGTAATTGATATACCTCAGAATCGCAGAAGACAAACTTTTGTCTTTTAGTCGGTGAATTAACCGAAGCAACGACCTGTTGTTTTTCTTGGACCATCACTTGACAAGACCATGATTGTGCTCCAGGGAAAATATTCTTCATCAATAAACAATTATCCATGCTGAAAGAAAATGTTGGATGGTCAAGCCAAGACAAATAATTAAGCGTATAAAATCGAATTATGTGAACTGAGAAAATAAACAAATAATATACCTCAGAGGAAATTTGATGTTTTATAATTTGACTAATTGAAAAATTTAACGGAAAACAAGGAATCCCAAATAGACAATATTTGGGAACCAAGGGAATAAGCACACAACTAACCTATGTTTTCAAGAACAAATAATTCAGCTGCTTCAGTAAAAGTGCATAAAGGAGCACCGCTTGTTTCATCAGAACCATTGGTGTTGTTTGTTTGTGAATTTAACCGCTTAATGCGAGGATGCCATCCTGATTCACCCCGTGGAAACAGAAGTGGCTATTGAAGCGGGTCGTAGCATGCATAATAAGATCGAATTCTATAGCTCGGACTGAGGATCAGAGACTTGGATATGAGGAGATTTATCATGCTATTCATCATCGGGCCGATCCATATAGCAGCTACTTGTGATGCAGTAGGAAGATTGTAAACGTGCTGATCAAGACCCAGATAACATCTCAAAACAATTTCGTGATTTTCAAGGGAAGGAATATCTTTAAGACGGCGAAAGAACCTAGGATAAGGGTTATCTTCAAGAATTTTCATAATCAGCTTCAATATACTTTCACGAAGTTTATCAGAACTTCTCACCCTTTTTTGTAGTTCTTCATCGGTATCAAAGAAAT
Organism: Erythroxylum novogranatense; assembly: GCA_029891385.1. NCBI lineage: Eukaryota > Viridiplantae > Streptophyta > Magnoliopsida > Malpighiales > Erythroxylaceae > Erythroxylum > Erythroxylum novogranatense. The sequence continues at coordinate 61,922,141 of CM057229.1, forward strand.
AAAGTTGGATTCCAGATACTTTATTGCTTGTCGGCACTAAACTGTCAAGGAAATGGTAAACTTGTCCTTGAACACGGAATGTATAAACTCCCATTGTGTTTTTTGTAAGGTCACGATCATATCTGGCTCCATAGGAAGTGAAAGCTACATTGTTATTTTATGTACGAACATTCTTTCTGAAATGTTCCGATTCTTCGTCGCTATTTAGAAACAAAGACTTTAAAGCATAAGGCATCTGGGGAGCAACAATAGAAATTTATCCGGATGAGCAACAAAACGATGGAGGTTCAAGGTAAAATCGTTTTGCGTTACAATATTGACAATCTGGAACAGAAGGGAGCTGTTTAGGTTCAACTGGTAAATTCTGCAAAGATGTTAATGTTGAAGGAAATGTGCGATGATTTATCCCTTGAAACGTATAAACAGGACATTATCATTATGTGGACTAGTTAGGTTGGAAATAGTTTCAATATAGTGAAAAAAAGGTACCTTCATTTATGTGATCAGCATGGATATCAATACATCGGTCACGTATTTGATGATAAGATGGTTCATGACTCGAAAATTGACCGGTGGAAGGTTCGATATTAATGAAACAATCTTTCTGTTGAGGAGTAATTCTTTGCTGAAGTGTAGATGAAGTGGAAGTTGCGTTTTTTGCAGCTCGATTTTCTCTACGTCGTCGCAACAATTCTTGTTTTTTTTTCATTTGGCATTTCAGCATATTTTTTACATCTTTTAGCATTTCTATCCATATGTAAATACCTCAGGAATCGACATAATATGAACGTCTTTGATCTATCCATTCATGATGTTCGGTAAAAATGAATTATCAGATATATATATACAGCCTACATACATTGATATATATATGTATATATATATATATATATATATATATATATATATATATATATATATATATATAGCTATATCGATATATATATAGAAACAATAAAATTGAATATATATTATAAATCGTATCACAAGAAACATGTAAAAAACATTTTGTTTATGATCTAACAAACAATATGTCGAACAAACATGATTATAAACCATTTAAATAACTATAGCAGAATTTATAAAAAAAATTTATTTCATTTAACTACACATATCTTACTACATGAAGAATGCAGCAGAGAATAAGCAGGGGACCTATAAAAAATGGAGTATACATGCAGTCAGAACGTAAAAAGGAGAATTTGTTCTATTCAGGTTAATAAATAACAATAGCTGAATTTTTACAATAAATTTATTTAACCTAAGCATATATACCTTAGTACTCGAAGAATGCAACAGAGACTAAACACGGGGCCTTACAAAAATGGAGTATAAATGTAGTCAGAATCTAGAACGGAGAATTTGATAACTAAAAGAAGAGGGTAGTTGAGAGAAGAAAAGTTTGGGTGGAGAAAATATTTCAGCGGTTGGGGTAGATTTGCTTTAAGGGTTAAGACAGGAGAACAGGTAAGAAGTTAGAATATAAAGGTGTCAGTGGAGTGCGTGCGAGAGATCAAATTTCTTTGTAAGTTATTTTGATGCCAAAGAAATGGCCCTTGAATGATTGATTGATAAACGGATGCAAAAAGGCAAGCTTCGGAAGAAGAGGAAATGACTATAGAAGGTGAACCTGTCAGGAAGAAGAGTAAAGGCAAACAATGATAGTAATTTCCGAAGAAGAGAAAATAATTGTAGAAGGTCAACTCGTCCGAGTAAAGACGATATAATAATTTTATCACCTATGAATTGAAACGTCGATCTCTACTCTGGTGCTCTTCTTCTCTAATTCTGTTCATGTTTGCTTACTTCTTCAATACGGGTTTGGCAGGAATCGACATTATTATACTAGTTAGAAGATTATTCCATACAAGAAAAACAGGTCTGAATGTCTGGTTCATACATTTTGGGGGTTAGCGTGTCTTTCCTTGCCACAAGTAAAAAATTATGGCGGTCTCACCTATGAATTAAAACGTTAATCTCTGTTTTGGTGTTTACTTCTACAATATGCTATTGGCAGTGTTTGACATTATACCTATTAATTGAAACGTCAATCTACCCGATGAAGAAATGCATGCGCTTAAAAGGAGGAGATTGTTAAGTCAAAACGACTTTACATAAATGATTTTGATGAAGTACAAATAATGATGAAAAAGGAGAAGATGAAAAGAAGACAGAAGTTGAAAAGCAGACACAAGTTGAAAAGCAGATGGAAGCAAAACCACACGGAAACAAAAGCAGACGAAAATTGTGCAAAAGTAGACGGGAGTAAAAGCAGACGATGGAAAGCAGACGAAAGCAAACCACGTGTTAATTAAGAATCAGTTTGAGTTAGTTACAAAACTCAATTGAATAACCGGTTCTTTCAAGATTCAAGCAATCTCTGTTCTGGTCGTCTTCTTCTTGCGAAAAACAGAAAATGATTGTAGAAGATCAACCTGTCAGGAAGAAGAGTAAAGGGAAGCAATGAGGCTAATTTCCAAAGATGAGAAAATAATTGTAGAAGGTCAACTTGTCAGGAGTAGCACGTGAGAAATCTATCACCTATGAATTGAAACGTCAATCTCTGTTCTGGTCCTCTTCTTCTCTTTGCACTCCTCATGTTTGCTTACTTCTGGAATACGTTAACGTATGAATTGAAACGTCAATCTCTGTTCTGGTCTACTTCTACAATACGCTATTGGTAGTGTTTGACATTATTATAGCGACTAGAAGATTGTACCTATTAATTGAAAACTCAATCTACGTGACAGAAAAAATCTGTGCAGTTAAAAAGGACGAGATTGTTAAATCAAAACGACTCGACATCAATGATTTTGATGAAGTACAAATAATGATGAAAAAGCAGACGATGAAAAACAGATGAAGAAAAACAGACGGAACCTATTGAAAAGCATGTTAAGTCAAAATGACTTGAGATATATGATTTTAATGAATAACAGACGAACAAAAACAGACGAAGTACAAAAACAGACGAAGTAGAAAAACAGACGGAGAATGCGAAAGCATAAATAATATGTTGACTTCGACTCTTATTTATAACCTTCGTGTTCAACTGCTTCTTCAATCTTGCTTCTTGAACCTTGAAACAAGCAGTTATTTAGTTAAGTTCTGTCTTTTGCTTTTGCTTCTGTCTGCTTTTGCATTCGTCTGCTTTTCAACTTGTGTCTGTTTTTCTTCTTTCGTCTACTTGTCACATTTCATCTACTTTTCAAGTTCACGTAAATATGAATTTATTGTCTTAAAAATATTGGCCTTTGGTTTTGATTTTATGATATATTTAACCATGTTGAGATTTCATTTGATTTCCCTGAACCGTTCTTCACTTAATGGTTTAGCGAAGATGTCCGCCCATTGATACTCTGTTTCAACGAACTGTCCATTTCTGAAAACACATTAGAAATGCATGACTTAATGGAAGAAATGAGAACGGAAGTTGTACGTCAAGAATCTAGATATCCCAATACACGTAGTAGATTATGGGAACCAAAAGATGTCTTTAAAATACTTGCAGAGGACAAGGTAAAATTAGTCACTTACTTTCTATATGAGATTTTTAAATTGTGTATTGATATTATGTTAAGAAAAATATATATTGCAAGACTTTGAACTTATGGTTTTCAAATAAGGATATTTTAAACATACCTTCAATTATTATAATATAATTTTGAAAATCATTTTAACTTTTTTTTTGACTAAAAAGAAATATTTGATTGTTATTTGTTAGGGAGTGGAAGCAGCGGAAAGCATAAGGTTGGATGTGTCCAAAATATAGGAGATAGATTTAAATGCAGAAGTGGATAGATGGCCATGGTTATTCGTTAGGGGATGTAGCCTTGTTCAAGTTCAATTTAGATGAACATGGAAGTATAGAAATCCTGAAGTGCGGCGTCACTCCATTATATTCCTAATATCAGGATCAATTATATTAAGCATTCGAGTTTCCTACTCCAGTGTCCATTATGTTTTATAGCAAATTTGATGTAGTTCGTCACAGCTCGTTACTTCTCTCACAAGGAAATTGAACATCCGCCCGCTTTTACGATTAAATGCCTTTTGTGCTTCATTTTGTTTAGTATAAATCGCTTTTAAATGCATCTTTATGTCTTCGTCTGACTTTTGTATTCTCCGTCTGTATTGTTAACTTCGTCTACTTTTTCAACTCCGTTTATATTTTTAACTTAGTCTACTTTTTCAACTCTGTCTATATTTATAACTTCGTAAACTTTTTCAACTCCATTTATTTTTAACTTCGTCTACTTTCTCAACTTCGTCTGTTTTTCTCTACTTCATCTGTCTTTTCAACTTCGTCTGTTATTAATCAAAATCATATATGTAAAGTCATTTGACTTAACAAGTAAGACGATCAAAATAAGACGCTGAAAATAACAGAAGCGTTTATACGCATTACCATATTATACTATCTAATATTACTATTCTTGAAATCGCAAGATGATAAATCTTCTCATATCCAAATCAGACTACGCCTTCAAAACTTTACAAAGTCAGAAATATCTCAGATACAACCTAAAGAGGTATCTTATAGACAAAGAGACTTCAAAGTGTTACCCAAAAACTTATTCACGTATTATGAACGAGTACAAGAAAGATCAATTGTTATCATCTCACTTTCACTTCGTCTTTACTCTTAATGTTAACTCTCAAAGAAGGGAAACGATCAAAGTAAGACATTGAAAAGCAGACGAAAGAAGAAAAACAGACGGAAATCGAAAAGCAGATGAAAGCAAAAGTAGATGCAAGCTGAAAAACAGACGAAAGTAGAAAAACAGACAGAGTTAAAAAGCAGACGAAAGTAACACAACCTAAGGAACACGATAAAAATTAGACAAAGCGAAAGTATCCAAGTCTGCATTACGCCTTCTTTGTTCCAGGCATCTTTTTTCAGATTAAAGTAGATGATTCCTGGTGATAATCCTGAAACCTCTGCTTTGATAGAGGAGTTCCTTTCTGACATGAGAAAAATATATGTACAAGGAAAGAGGATGCCGGTGGTGAAGTAGCAGCTTTGCAATTTATAATAAATCTCCTCATATCCAAGTCTGCACTACGCCTTCTTTGTTTGAGGCACTCTTGTTTCAGGATGGCAACAGTCGACAGCAACAACAACGAAACTCGGAAAACATCTGTACACACCAAAGCAAAAAAAGCTTAAAGAAGATTTACAAGTAAAGAACAACTGGAAACCGAGACGATGCGGTTACAACATCCGACGTCCAACAGAACAACCTTATGCTAGGTTCACGTGCTAGATTCACGTCGAAACCACTGATACTCTCTCGACACCAACAACAGCTACGACAACCACAGCTGGAATGGAAAAAGTAGAGGAAGGCAATGGCGGAGAGGAAAAAAAATAGAGAAAGGAGACAACATGGATCTATTTCGTGATCTCAGATTAAAGTAGATGATTCCTGGTGATAATCCTGAAACCTCTACTTTGAAAGAGGAGTTCCTTTCTGACATGAGAAAAATATATGTACAAGGAAAGAGGATGCTGGTGGTGAAGTAGCAGCTTTGCAATTTATGATAAATCTCCTCATATCCAAGTCTGCACTACGCCTTCTTTGTTTGAGGCACTCTTTTTTCAGGATGGCAACAGTCGACAGCAACAACAACGAAATTGGGAAAACATCTGTACACATCAAAACAAAAAAAGCTTAAAGAAGATTTACAAGTAAAGAACAACTGGAAACCGAGATGATGCGGTTACAACATCCGACGTCCAGTTGGTGAGCAACCTGTTAGAGTAGTGCCCTAAAGGCAATCGCCTTTAGCGCGTTTTGTACAAAGTTGTGTACAGACTTTATGAATAAATAAAGAAAGACATATTTCATTAATTTGATGTTCATTATTTATGAAATGATATTGATCAATAAGCAAATTAGTGAAGTCCATGGTACATGACATAGTATGAAGGAAATTATGATGTGATCATACTACTGAGATTCCTGTCATGTGCAATTATGTCAGTATCTAAATTATCCCTAGTCGTAGGATTACTGAAACTAGACATCGGTAATCCGGAGAGACTAGCACATCTCAAGCTCCTTGATTTGATCAAGCAGTGGATCTCAGAAACTGTAAATATGAGATATTTAGGGTTGAGATGTGGATGCTTACTAGAGGTAGTAAGTACATTGGATGACCTGATATGAGATCATCATATGGATGTCCTATTCTAATGTCAGTGATAATCTCATCATAGCAATGGTGCAAATATCCTTAGACTTGAGGTACTCAAGGATATCTTGGATACTGATTCTATGCTTTGACTCCATTCCTTGTTGCCTTACAGAAGTCGCTCATAGGGTGGTGATTGGGTACAGCTTGAGGTATTCGAAGGTAATTGAGTAGCCAATAAAGAATTCACCACTTCTGTGATAGCAGAAGATGATACTCATGGCCTCTTGTCAGGGTCATTACTTGGAAATCTCTGGCCGGAGTACATATGTCATGAAGAGTGTCTTCAGTGACATATAAAGTAATGAGTCCCAGGACGAGAACTGATATCACTTAGACTAGATTTGACGTAGTCATTCTAGTGAGAGTTGACACTTTGCTCATACTCATAACCAAGTGGGGTATAGCATGGTGAAAGGACGAATTGCACAGTAATTGTCTATGGAAAGGTTCGTGATATGATTCATGATGAATATAGGTTCATTCGTCAAACCAATTACTTTCCGGTCAATTGGGGGTCATGATGTGTTGCTAGATACCGCTCATGACTTGCTCAGATTAAGTGTTAATCTAAGTGGCCAACATAATCGGAAACCTAATGGGTCACACGTATAAGAGTGATTCGGAGAAGTCGTAAAATAGTTTTGGATAGAGATCCAATAAATGGAGAGCGATAGGATTAAATAGATCCCGATGAGATTGGGATATGTCCCGATGAGATCGCGACATCGATATTGCTGAAAAAGGTTTCCGGTGGTTTTTTCATACCGAGACCCGATAGGACCGACCCCAGTGTGACTGGACCACTTCAGCAGTTATATACATATATATATATTATTAATTAATTAAAGAATTAATATATATATATATATATATATATATAAAGGCTAACGTGGATGGACCTCCACCATTAGCATTTAATGCCCTTAAATTGTTAAGGACAAATGAATATAAGATGAAAAAACAAGGTGATCATCGTGGGTGTTGAAAAAGGATTTGAGAAATCCTAAGCTTCATCATCTTTCATCAAAGGCTTCATCTCTTCTTCACCAAGCTTCTCCTTCTTCATTGTTTCTTCCATAGCTCTCCAAGAACAAAGGTAAGATCTAGCAGTCTTTAATTTGTTCTAGCTATTCTCGGGTCAAAGGGTTTGTCCCGGTTAGGTTCTCCGATCTCTGCGTGGATACCGTTAGAGACGGTCTCATTTGGCCGTTATGGTTTGATTTTGTTATATAGACACATGGATCCTGGCTTTCGGGAAGGTCCCGGAATAAAAATTTTTGTTTTCCGCACCGTGTGCATGTGATGCACACACCAGAATTTTCCTACACAACCTTATGCTAGGTTCACGTGCTAAATTCACGTCGAAACCACTGATACTCTCTCGATACCAACAACAGCTACGACAACCACAGCTGGAATGAAAAAAGCAGAGGAAGGCAATGGCAGAGAGGAAAAACAAAGACAGAGAAAGGAGACAACATGGATCTATTTTCACTCTTTAAGTAGTCACAAGCGCGACCACCTGACAAACTATTGCATCAAAAGATTGCGTCAGAAGATTGTGTGCATATCGCGTGAAGACACAAAATTCAACAAACAGAAAAAGAGGAAGACAAGGGCGGAGAGGAAAAACAAAGAGAGAGAGCGCGCCTGACAAAATGACAAAATATTTGGGTCAGAAGATTGCGTGTATATCGCGCGAAGACACAACATTCAATAAACAGAAAGAAAAAGAAGAAGAAAGAATGTAAGCCGCTGGATTAAATGGACGATAGGGATCTATTCCGTGGTCATCCATCCGGTCGCTCTTAGTATATATACTTAATAAATGACTGTAACGCATTGGTTCATATATATATATATATATAATATAACAAAATCAAATTGTATTAGCCATGTACTTGAAAGAAGTCCGTCATTGGAAAGAAGGAAAGCAAGGATCGTAAAGAGTGATCGGCAATAAGTACGAAAGGCTTCTATAAATCAATTTCTGGACGTTATATTTCTTTCTAATAAATAAAATAATTGATCTCTTAAATTAAAGTTTTAAGTTACTTAAACAAATGTGTTGAGCTGGCCTAATTATGATAATCTTAAATAGAATATTACTTATCTAGAATATTACTTATCTATCTGTTAATTTCCTCACCAGTTGTATAAGTGATCTTTAAACTTAAGATTTTTAAGATATTCCATGTGAGAATTCTTGTATTTTGATGTTACTTATAACCTATTCTATTTAAGGTAGCCCAGTTTATAGTACTTAGATATGATATGAGCCATATGAACGTAATTGACTAAGTCAATAGGGATTCGTCATTCTAAAGTAATTAAAAATAATGTTCTACTATTTTGAATACTAGTGATTTAAGGAATTCTCTAATTAGAGTCAATTGATATTTGAAAAGGTATTTTAAATATCAATTATAAATCAATTACTAATTAGCCGAGCTAACATGATTGGATTTAAAAGAGTAGATACTATGTTCATATTCTATATCTAATTGAAATATTAGATGGCGAAATGATTAATTATATATCATAACCGTACATGCATAGATTGAGTAAAATCATTTTTACATTCCTAATATTTGGATAGTCATGACATGTTGGTACACGTCAATTTTGATCTATGATTATAAATTGTTTAATTAGAGAATTAAAGATAAATTAAAATTTTTTGATTTTTAATTTTGTTTATCAATTAAAATTAAATTTGATAATCATTGTTAATATATTAGAAACCTAAAGGGTCACAATAAAAAGAAGTTAAAAAGAAAATTTAATTTAAATTAAGATGGACTTAATTATAAAATTTGAAAATTTTAAGGATCAAATATGATATATTTGATTGTATTAAATTATAATTAGGGTTTGACTTTAATAATAATTAGAATGTTCAATTTTAATAAAAATAAAACTCTAATGCTTTTTAATTTATAATTAGAGTTGGTGTAATTAAATAAAAAAATGGAAAATTTTTCTGTTAAAGGAATGCGAAGAGATAGAAAGAATGGGACAAAGTTTCTTTTTCCCTTTGAGATTTTATATTTCGATTTGTCACCATAAAAATCTTCTTTCAGTATAAAATGGAGCACTAAAAACCAAGGTTATTAAAACCGGACCGGACCAGGGGGTCCGACCGGAATTTGTCTGAACCGGCCAGCTGTCCGGTTCGGTTTTAATGAATAATCCTTGAACATATAAACCGGTCGGTTTATCAGAGAACCGACCGGTTTTCTTAGGAACCGGTTATTTCATAACCGGATTTCAAGTTAAAAACCCATTTCGTTCCTCTAATCGCCGTCTAAGCTCGGTGGTGACGGTGGTCTCCTTTTTGGCCAAATTTCCTACTTGTATCTTCGTCATCTTCTCCTCTTTGGCTTCCATAGATGCCCAAGCACAACATCATCAAATCCGCTCAAATGAAAAAAGACAACGTACTGGTGGGTCGACGAGGGCCTGGTGGAGTCAACGGCCGAGGAGACGGCGGAGGAATCAACTAAAGAAACATGGACAAAGAAACATGAAAGGAGACGGCCGAAGATGCAGAGAAGGTCTACATCTGACGAATCAACTAAAGAAACATGAAAGGAGGGCAACAATCTTCAATCTTCAGGACCCTAATAACAAAAAGATTCTAGATTGAAGGGGGGCACCGTAATAACTTGGACACCTTCCGTTTCTCCTTTGTGGTTCAGAAGGGAGTACATCTCGAAGACGGGTTTTTGTGTCAACTAATACTGGATTTTTGTTAGTTTCTCCTTGAGGCATTCTAATCTCATCAACTATTCCAACCATCCATACACCTCCATCGAAGCCTATCCTGATAATAAAAACAAGAAGGAATTCATCAGCAAGGAGAAACAGAAGGAAGAACCTGCTACATAAGCTCCAGAAAAAAAATGAAGGAGGGCACCATCATCCTAAAAATGAAAGGAGTATGAGGTTTAGGTTTTTTATATTTGCGTGAGGACAAGTTTGAAGGAGGGCACCATTCTCAACTATGAGACGGAAATGGCCATATCTTGGATTGGGCAAGTTTGGGCTCAGTGTACTGACAATGAAGGGGTCTGAGAATAATAACCCATTTTTGTATTGAACATTGAAGCCTATGAAGGCGTTTTAATAGAAATTCGGGTTCCTTAAATGAAGAACCAGAGAGAGGGTTTCACAATGCTTTAATGCCATTCTTGGGAGTTTGATTCTCTAAACATGGTTAATAAGAGAAGAAGTGTCTCATTTATATAATATAATAGAGAAAGGCAAGTAATTTTAAAGACCATAAATTATGAAGCAAAGGTGGGTTTGTACTTATTTATGAATTATGAATAATCTTAATCAGTTATGCTAAATTTTAAGAAGTATTGCCTAAATTTGATATTAGATTACTTAAATTTAATTTAAAATTTTATGTTGTTAATAATATTTTAGTTTAATTTGACAAATCATCCATGATTTAAATTTATTAAGGTTTAAATAAACATTTTATATCAAATTAAAATATTGATAATTATGTATAAAGCTAAATAAAATTTAACTTGTCCAATATCCAATACCACAAAATTTAAATAGAGTAAAGCCTTGTAAAGACGATTTATGAAAAAATACATTTGTCACAACTAATGAATTAAGAACATCTACTGAGATAGTCGGTTCATATCTTATTTTAATCATATTTAAGTTAAAATTATAATGTATTACAAGTTTACAATTGAGAATAATTTCATACATTACTAATTTGTAATTTATTTTAATGCAAGATGAAAGAAGTTGATGCAAATACTTTAGATGAAAGTTTAGTTTACGAATATTTAAATAGTGTTGAAGAATTTGGAGCTTTTGACGATGATAAGACACAACTTCCATCAAAAATATAATTTTGATTTTTATTGTTATTTTAATATTTATATTAGACTTATATTTATTTATTTATTATTAATTAATTATTTAATAATAAACATTGATGTATTTTATTTCAATAAAATATTTTATTTTTACTTATTCTTATAAGTTTTACTTCTTGTTCATTATATACCGGTTTTATAGCGGTTCACTACCTGTTGAACCTCTAAATCTTAAACATTTCATTCGACCGGTTCGATGTCCGGTCCGATTTTTAAAACATTGCTAAAAACTCGCTTCTCAATGCATCTTCTTTGCCACTACCTCGTTGATTTAATTTTCCCTTTTCATCATTCTATTAGTTTGTAAAAGTTTTGGTTTTACTTTAATTGTTGTTTGACTATAAATTCTCTTTAGTTTTAAAGAGAATCAGTGGGATATTTTATTTTATTTTAAATATATTTAAATTATAATTATCTTATTTTCACATTTGTGCTAACGTGTAAAAAGACCAACCTATGTAGTTGCTATTGTATTATTTATACTACTAAAATTTTCTCTATCACAAATAAATACTCATAACGTAAGGCAAGTTTACCTATTGTTGAGCATTAATATAACAATGAATAAAGTGTCAATCCTACGAGAAAGCTTGAACAATCTACTATACTCTCCTATGACTAACTATTTTAGAAGAAAAAAGTTATAAAGAAGGAATTTCAATTATACACAATCTTGTGATCTTATGTGATTACTAACTATTTAAAGAATATAAACATGTTTATTGTTGATGGAGATGAATAAAAATGAAATAAAAATCTAGATAACCCATTAAGAACAAAAGAAAGCAAATAATTAAATAGATAACTAATATATGAATAAGGTCTAGGTAAGAACTCCCTCTAGCACCATTGTTATAGTCATGATTTATTAAAGTAAGACGAGTTTTGATAATTGGACCAATAAAAAATCTTAGATTATGAAATGACTCTCTTTTGAGTCACAACTATCTATTCTCAAGTTGATTAGTTGATCTCTTTATATAATTAAAACTCCAAAAATGCAACTAGCTCTATGAACAGCCATAAATATAAAAGAAAAGAAAAATGAGAAAAATCCCTTAATTAGGATTTTCCATTGCCTTTACTTCGCGAACTCGTTATAAAACATAATTGTGTCCTAAGTTATGTATCTTATTCTAAAGAGGGACATGGAATTTGACACAGTCATATCCTAGGTTGTGTATCTTATTATCAATATTTTTAATATAGATATAGGATCAGACACACTCATGTCTAAGACAATAGATTTCACTGTAACTTTTCTTCATTGGCACATAGGTTGGTACATGACCACATAATTCTTTGTAAATTATCTGTCACATGGTCTCTTCTTTACTTGTGTATCTAACTTTGTCTTCATCTCTAGGTTATTCTAGCCCGTGGCCCACGGTATATTACCGCACACGTCCTGCATGAAGGTAATCAATGTGCTGACCACTTAGTCCGCATGAGCTCGGGCTTTGTACGTGGCGAGCATGTGTGACACAGCCCTCTCCTTGCACTGTATACTATTTTGCGCGCGGATGTGCACGGGATTGTATTTCCACGACGTTAGGCTTGGTTCCCCTCTCTGATGTACCCAAACAAAAAAAAAACTCTAGGTTATTCGAGAAGTACACAGGCTACTAGACAGCCATGCATGTGTTAGCTAGGTTGTTTCAGCCATACTTTTGTTTTCTTCATATTTTCACTTTCAATCTTCTCTGATTCTTTCTTAATAAATCTAATCTCAAGACAACATCTTCTTAATCATTGTTAGCAAGATGTAAGTCTGTAAAAGAATTTTGCTGTATATCCCAAACCATAGCTTGTGCAAGTAATTCCAAACGTAAGATTTCTCATTGGGGATCTTTATAACTACATAATAATATTAAGGGAGGGGGTGGGGGAAGATTCGAGAATACTCTAGAATGATAAGTCACTCTAGCCTCCTAAAATATGGAAGAGTTATCATTCAAAGTTATATAATTTACTTATAAAAAGCACCTCCTGCTCAACCAATAATCCACTTAAGATATTTAAAATTTTATTACATCGCACACCTCCATAAATTTTTCTCTTATTCTATCATCAAATTTGCCTCATTTGTTATTGTTTGTGTTAAACAAGGCTTGGTTGAAATCACTAAGCAAAAGCCGAGGTGTTCCTCTATTACGTCGGTTGGCGATAAAATAGACAATGGTGATTTGAAGACTAGTATAGATAAAAGTGAGAGTGTTCACCGAGTTTCATTAGTTTTAACGCCACCTGATATTAGGAAATTAACTATTATCAAATCACAGGAGCAGCCAAAATAAAATTTTATAATTTTCTGATTTTATCTCATTAATTAAATCACTTGAAATATATAAATCATAAATAAAAAAATTATATCGTACCTAATTCGCATTCCTACAAAATTTCTTTTCAAAGTGTTAATCATAAGTTGTTCACATATCTAACCTCTAATAATATCTATAAGATAAAGAAAAGATTTCAACACTTAAAAGGAAAAGATAAGAGTGTTATCTCTCTTGTGCCTTCCTCCTATTTATAAAAAATGGCAGTGGAGTTTCTTTCTTATTAACATCAAACTTCTTAATTATAACTAAAGTATAACTCTAATTATTCAATTTAATTTTAATAAAGTCAAATATCTCATATTTAAATCTTGAATTTTCTCAAACTTCACAATTAAGTTTAACTTAATTTAAATTGATTTATCTCTTTTAAATGTTCTTTTGGTATGTAACCTATTAGATTCCCAATATGATGACAATAATTATAAATTTAATTCATAATTAGAATTACATAAATTAAAACTCTTTTAAATTTATTTTAATTCACTCCAATTAGATAATTTATAATCAAAGATTGAGAATAATGTATGACAATATGTTATAACCACTTAAATATTAGGCATGCCCAAGTAATTTGACTCAATCTATTCATGCATGATTATGACATAAAGTTTTATTTTTCATCATTCAATATTCCAATTAGACATAAAGTATGAAATTAATATCCACTCTTTTAAATTCAATCATATCTGTTTTATTAATTGGTAATTGACTTATAATTGATATTTAAAATACCTTTTAAATTTCAATTTACTCAAACTAAAGAATTCCTTAAATTACTACAAATAGTGCATAGTAGAACATTCTCTTTAATTATTTTAGTATGACAAATACTTTATTAACCTACTCAACTATCTTTATATGGTCGATACTATATTTAAGCATTACTCACTAATAACGTGTATTACTTTTTAACTAACTCGAGTAATACACGTTATTAGTAAGACAGGATGTTCAAACCTTCTCAGAAACAGGAATTCAAAAAATTATAATGTCCAGTGAAGTTTGGAGCATAAATCAAGAACAGCTAATGGCTTAAATACAAGAGTACCAAGACACCAGATTAAGAAGGAAGAATCAAGCAGTGCAAAATTGAAACTGACAGACCATATCTTACTTTAGCATAACGTTGCCATCAGTTTTGCGTTTATAATATTATTCAGAAGGTGGAAAGTTTCGAATAAACAATCAACGAAGACAACCAAGGCCTCTTGTACTCAAATCTGTCAAGATTGGTTCGACTGTTAAATATCCATCGATTATTCTACTCTGCCATCGAGCATAATCAGACAGTGTGAAAGACATTAACTTTTAATAGAATCAGCTCCACCGAGAACAACCTTGAATTACAGAAAATAGTAATTACCCAAAACTATACAAAGCAAGTATACCCAAAACTATACCAGGCAATTCAGTGAATTTGTTCTCTAATAAGCTTCTATAAGTTTGTTTAAGTATTTATATACTTTAATTTATAAGATTAGTTACTTTTTTATAAGGGAGAAATATAATTAGCGCTAGTTTTAACATTCCATCAATATTTCGTCTGAAGAGAAGTACAACGAAAAAAATTTAAAATAGTACATAAATATAAATTAAATTTTGCAATTATATTTTATCATAATTTTAATTACGCGATAGTTATTACAGATATTTTACTTTTAGTATTAAAATATTAATATAAAGATTACTTTTATTAATTAAAATAATAATATTATACACCCAATTGCATTCAAGTGATTAACTTATAGACTAATTCATATAATATCTCGAATTCGTTTTACTCTCTAAGATGAAACCAGTGTCGTCAATGTTAGTAAATCCATCTGGATCTCCTGTTAAAACACATCCACTACAACAAAAATACACATTCCGCGTCGTCTTTGTATCAGACGTCACGAAATGTATAAGGCTTTCACGACGTCCTTTTAGACGTCAGGCAAGGTAGTAAAATTCGGTGACGTTTAATAAGGACGTCGTTGAATTGGCATGTTTTTTGGGTTGTTTTAGTAGTAAGACGTGGCAAAATACTATTGACGACGTCTTGGAGAGTTTGACGTCGGGGAAGGCCTGAAAATTAGATTTCCCCCGCGCGGTTTATAACATTAGTCTGCCGCGTCCCAAGCAGAATATTCGCACTCTCCCGTCCCTCTCCCTGGAGCCACCGTCCCTTCCACCATCTTTTCCCTCTCGCTGGACCATCATATTCTGCGGAAGTTAGGATCCCCGTCGAGCCACAGTGTCCGTGATGGGTACAAGATTAATGGTAGAGTGAAGATTCCGTATGTTTTCACTCGCTATGTTTTTGATGGTTGAGTTGCTCGTATTCCGTTGTTCTAATTATTACCAATGTTAAATTTAAGATGCTTAGTTGCACATCTTCCGATCTCGAGTTATCATCATGAATCAGTTACGGTTATTGTTTTAGACAATTTTCGCTTTCGACTTGTATGAGTTTCACTTGATTTCTTTTGGTTTTTAAGTGAGGGTGAGGGATTAGGAATTTGAAATTTCTAAAATCTTAGTTCATTGCTTTCTACCATGGTTTATTTAGTTTACTGAATTCTTCAAGTGGCACTTAGTCCTCATTCCTTTAATTATATGAATGTTCTTATAGTCGGTTCATATAATCAAATAACTTCCTTTCCTACATGGCTTGATAGTGAACTTAACATATGAAAAACTAGGTAGGCATTCATTACAGTCAGACATTGCATCGGAGTTCTCTCGAAATGTAAATGGGGCCAACTCGTCTTCTCTCGAGAATTTTGATGTTCGAAGTGGCCCTATCAACATTGAGGTCTTTTTCTTTCTTCTTCCCATTTACCATTTTTAATGGTCAGATGTTGTTCTAATTTTTCTTTTTCAGCAACTTTTAAGCATAAAACAAATCAAAGTGAATGCATATTTTTATTATTTTGCAATTAGATCAACTTCCCACCTGCATTATGGTTATTTATGCCTAAGCAGTGAATTGTGAATCTTCAGGACTTTAGAGTATTTCAATAGTTCTCCTTCCTCTTCTATTTGTTTGAGAGTATAACCACAATTATAGAAAAAGCTCTTCATGCATAAATTTTAATTTAAGATCAGCTAAGGAAAATAAAAGTTGAGCATTACAAATATTGGTATGGATTATCTTTTTCATTTACTATTTCACCATATATAGCTTCCTTATATAGAATAAAGCTTTATTACCTTAAAATATTGAAGTAAGCCTCTTTATTATAGCTTCCTCAAACCCCTAAACATCTATTAAATAACTTTCAAAGCAAAAGGGTAATTTTCTTAGATGCTTTATAGTGAGACTCTAGATAAGAATAGGATAATGGTCTAAGAATAATAGAATGGTAAAAAAGGATATGCTGTCTAGGAATTTTTATAAAGCTCTATTTAATTTTTTCCTTATATGTCAATCAAGTATAATCAGGATTTCTTTTTGGTTGTGAATAATTATTTACTTATTTATATCCAGTTCTATGTTCAATTATGTAAACTTTTGTAAGTGGTGATTATTTCTCAAAGCTGTAAAAGTTTCCAATAGCTTTCTCCAGTCTGACATCTTCGTTACTATGGAAAGAGCAATCTTTTGTTGAGTGGTGATGTGTCAACTTTCAAAGCATCCAAGTTATGCCTGTCTGCCTTAAGATTTTGATCACTTTCTCTTTTTCCTAAATTTTTATTTGAGCAAGTAAGCATATTGTTTTAGCTGTGGATGTTTTGTGATAGTGCCACAATCTTCATAAATCTGAGTAAATAGATTAATCTGTGTCAAAATTACTTGACAAGCTTCTCTACACTAGATCCGACCGGTCACTAGTAGTAAACTTCCTTTTAAAGGCTAGGCACCATTAGGTCTTTTAGTCATTGGCGCATTTAGGCACTCTGGTTTTTCCTATGCCTCTCATTGATTGTTCTATGTAATGGAAAGTTGCTAAGCAAAAGCTTACGATGTAGGTAAATAATTGGATAACTTTTATATGGCCAATACCACTAATCATTCTGGATAATCATTTTGGATAATCTAAAAAGTTTTAACTTCCTTTAACACCATGGTGCTTGGCTTCTTGCAACTGTTTTCGCTACCTGCTTATATGCTACTTAGTTTGGGGTGGGCCCACACCATTGGGTTTTGTCCCCTTTGGTCACGTCGGGTTCTAGATTTGACCCCTCCCTGCGATCCGCCCTCACAAGGAGTCGAACCTGTGACCTCAGGGTTTTGTTGAGTGCAAGACCCACGCCTAACACCACTGAGCTCCGTCCCAAGACAAATTAGTATTGTCCTCTTTGGTCTGCTAGGGTGAGGTTGCGACTCGAACCCCTGACCAAAGGGTTTTGCTGCGTTGAGACGCACGCCTCACAGCACTGAGCTACATGGCAGACCAAAGAGGACAATAATAATTTGTCTTGGGACGGGCTCTGAACCGCAACCACGTAAGCCGGTTAACCCACCCAAACCAAAAAGGTGCCTTTTTGATTTGGGTGGGTTAACAGATTATGTTCAGAGCCCGCCCAAGATAAATTAATGTGTCCTCTTTAACCTCTGCCGAGTGAGGTTGAGTTGCGACTCGAACCACCGAGCCACGGTTTTCTTGCGTTGAGGCGCGCCTCAACGCCAAACAAAACTCGTGGCCCGGTGGTGTTCGAGTCGCAACCTCACCCTGGCAGACCAAAGAGGACAATACTAATTTGTCTTGAGACGGGCTCTGAACCGCAACCACATAAGCCGGTTAACCCACCCAAACCACTACTAATATCTCGATGCTAGTCTAAATTCTCTGGAAACTAATAAACCATGTTTCCATTTTCTGATGCTATATTCTTTGGTTCTTTTCTGTTTTTTTTTCAACACAATCATCTCTTATTTGCCTAATTATTTGTTTTGTTTTCTTTATTTTGTTACCATTAATTTTCAAATTACTTATTGGAATGCTATTGGCAGGTTGGTGATGATGTGAGTATAATTGATGCTGCTAGAAAAGTTGAGCATTACAAATATTGGTATGGATTATCTTTTCGCCACTATTTCACCATATATAGCTTCCTTATATAGAATAAAGCTTTATTACCTTAAAATATTGAAGTAAGCCTCTTTATTATAGCTTCCTCAAACCCCTAAACATCTATTAAATAACTTTCAAAGCGAAAGGGTAATTTTCTTAGATGCTTTATATTGAGACTCTAGATGTTATAAGGATGATTATAGCATTCCTAATGTGCCTCCTGAAGTTTCATCTTGGTCTCTAAGACCTGTTTATAATGGGAATTGACAAACAATTTGAGTGTTAGTTTCACGTTTCTAAGTTTCTACATAATGCCTAGAATGAATCTTAAGGCTTGAAAAGTAAAATGAGGGCCTAGAATTGAGACATAGGTCATGAAATTGTTATGAATGCCTAAAATGAATCATAGGTCTTGAAAATAAAATGAAATGCCTAAAATTGAGTCTCTCTTAAAATATTGGAAAGTAAAATGAATTAAGGGACTAAAGGAAGCACTTAGGTTTTGTGACTTAGTACATAAGGCTTTGAAAGGATTTGAAAGCAAGGAAAGTATATGAATTATTGACTAAGGAGAGAGAAGAAAATAGTTAAAATGACGAATATAAGTTTCAATTGATTTATAATATCGTTTTAGTTAAACTAAAATGATATGTTCTCCTTAACATGATGGGAACTATTATGTTAAGGCACTTAAACGGAAAAATTTAGTTTTCCTACTTGAACAGTTAGGTTTTCTACTACTTCATTTAGGTACGTAGTAAACCTGTCCCCATCCTTCGCTTACTAACATAACATAATGTTCTCCATCTTATCTGAAATTAATAGGTATTTGTTGCTCATGGACAAGAGTTGGATTAGAAGTGTAAGGGTTTCTCGTGAATACATTGATGGAGTTAGGATGTTTATGAGTTTTATGGCTGAAAAAAAGGGCAAAGAGTGTGAGATTTCATGTCCTTGTGCACGTTGCATGAATTGTTATAAGAGGTCTAAAACGAATGTTGTTGAACATTTAATGCAATTCGGCGTGGACCAACGTCAATGTGAATGCAGGTGAATCCCATGGGACCTGGTCTACCTAAGAAGAAGAATAAGGCTACACCAAGTAGCTTAGTTCCTACACAACTACGGTCGCGGTACCGTCAGCTAATTGGAAGTGCAGCTAGTGATCTATGCGATCGTACACAACCACATAATAAGGCACCTGCACCTGCACCTATACCTCCATTTGCACCTACACAAGCAGAAGCTCAAACCCATTCACTTTCCGAACCTACTACAACACCAAGAGAAGGAACATCTATGCCTAGTATTCGTCCGAGAGATAAGTATGAACAAATTATGAATATGCGACGCAATATGAGTTCTCCGTCAACTTCTGAAGAGATGCCTCAAGCTACTCAAGAGATGCGTCCAGCTTCTTATCATCTGACTCCAGTACATTACACAAATCCTTCTACTGTTGGCTCCTCTTCCACAAACACTGCAGGTATGATCTTAATATTAATTATTAACATTAATTTTAGTTATTAACATTGTTATATGTTAATTATACATTACTCCTTTCCTATTTTAGGATCCACGACTAATGCAAAGAAAACAAGGGGTCTTACAAAAGGACACGGATTAGCAAAGATTAATAAGGCAATTGGTAAAAAATTGGAGATAGAGATCTCCCATACTGAAGGACGACCAACCAACTCCGTGCATGCATCATCAAATTATCCATGAGATTGGTCCGGTATCCCAAATTCCTTACCTATGAGAACAAAATTTTCAAAATTACTAATGAGGAATTGGACATTGCATTTGATAAGTTAGACGTAAGTATTCTAAACTAATCCTATTTGTACGTGTTTTTCACATGCTTAAAGCATTGACCAATAATTTATAATTTTTCGTAGCAAAAGTCGGACGTCAAGGAATGAGGACCGACAACGAAGTACATGCTCTTTGTGAAGAGGTTTCTTTCTTTAAGGTCTAAAGATCAAAGGTATAATCTAAAAAGCATTTTACCAAGCACGGAAAGGGCGTGAAGCGGATTCTATCACAATGGCGGAGTGGATGGATTTGTCATGAGTATTGGGAGCAATCACCTACAAATGTTAGTTTTTTATAGTTAAACTTTATTTAACAACTTTTTGATAATTAATTATATTTTGGTATTTATGAGTTGTGAGTTATAGATGTTATAATAGATTTTATTTCGTGTATGATTAGGAAAAAAGTAAAATAGCTAAAATAGCAAGGAGTCAGGTCAAATGTCCACCAAACTCCGGCTCCAAGGCCTTTGTAGCGATACGACATGAGATTGTGAGTTATTATCTTTTAAATTATATTTTACTTTGATTGACATTTTAAAATTTTATGACAAGAATTACTAGTAATATATTTCTTTACAACAGAGTGACGGGAAAGGAGAAGAGTGTGACCGGATGAAGCAATGGTATCACACTCATTATAATGAAACCAAAGATCAATGGGCAACTCCCGAATGCAAAGCAAAATGGGTGAGTACATAGTTCATTTACAAATATTTGCTACATGAGAATGTGTATGTAATTTATTCTTACTTTTCTAGGAATTAATGTGTCATGAAATGACACATTCAATAGAACAAGGTCATCCGATGACAGTGGATGAAGTGTGCGACAAAGTCTTGGGTACAAGATCAGATTACATTGTTGGCATGGGAATTGGGCCTCGACCACGAGGAATACTTCGCCGAAAGAGACTTGAGGCAATTAGAGGA
The DNA here is from genome assembly GCA_029891385.1 of Erythroxylum novogranatense. NCBI lineage: Eukaryota > Viridiplantae > Streptophyta > Magnoliopsida > Malpighiales > Erythroxylaceae > Erythroxylum > Erythroxylum novogranatense. Next base: position 61,943,340 of record CM057229.1, read on the forward strand.
TTCAAAGAGGGCTAATCAGGAGTTACAGTCTCAAGTCGATGAGTTGACTAAACAATTTAAAGAAATGCAGGATCTATTAACTTCACAAGTCGAACAACAAAATAAGCTCTTGCAACTTTTATCTTCTACACATAATGTTCATTTAGACTAAACATGTTGATATGTTGATATATTAAACACTTATGACGTTTACTTTATTTTAATTATCGTATTATGACATGTTTGAGAATTGCGATTAAATAATAAGTTATTTTTGCATGTATTCAATTCTTATTATACATTAACAATTATTAGAATTAATGATATATTCAAAAATTGATAAATTGTTAAATAAATTTATTCATAAACAATATTTATTTTTTACTAACTCATTAATAATTTACAAATTTGATAAATATTAAATTTGCAAAAAATTATAAAACAAATGTAAATTAAAAAATTAATTATAATTCATATTTATTAAATTCAATTTTTATTTGGAAATTGAAATTTACAAAATTATTAATTCAAATTGATTAATCATTAATTTTGCAAAAATAGTTTAAATCAATTTATTTTCAGTTAATTATTAATTATTAAACAATTTACGACGTCTATACAAGAAGACGTCGTAGAAAGGGTATTTTTTACGACGTCTTCCAAACGTCGGCATAACAACCCTTTATCGACGTTTCCTTATAACGTCGTAACATATACTCACTTTCACAGACGTCTTCATACACGTCGTAAAATGCTAGTTTTCCACGACGTCCTTAATACGTCGTTAAAACTTTTCAATCCGTGACGTTTAGTTCAGACGTCGCAAACCGTGTTAACCTTTCCAGACGTCTTTACAAACGTCGAAGAATATCTGGGCCTTCAACGACGTGTTCCAACAGACGTCGTAGATCACCAATGCCTACCCTACCTTCCACGACGTTGTTTGCGACGTTTGTGTTGACGTCGAAGATAGTGTTCTACGACGGCAAATTTCCTTTAGCGACGTTTAAAAAACGACGCAAAAGGCCTCCTTTTCTTGTAGTGATCTATGAAAGAGTCTTGGCTTTTGTCCCAACCATTCCTTAAAACTAGTCTAGGGGCTTTTACATTATTTGATCTCTCGGAAAAATTAGCTTGGCGGTAGATGAATGTACGTGTCGTCAAGTATCGAAGTATCCTTCTATTCTACTCTGCTACTTTTGCCGGAGTAGAGAAAGGCGCGTTGGAACTAGGAGAAGTAGCTTGAAATATTAAATTAAGTGTAAACTAATAATGTCTATAACTGTCAACTCCAATTATACTAACTAAAGCTCCAAATGACTTTTGGGAAAAAGAAATGCAACTAAAGTAATTAGAACGATAGTTATTAACTTTGAACCGTTGCTCAAAGTGGATAATGTTAAAATTGAACTTGTTGATATTGAATTCAAATCTTATGTTCTTCTTCTTCAACTTTTAGTGATTTCTCCGATGGTTAAGATAACCTTTCATAAGTTTCTAAAACTTATTTATACTTTAACCAATCAACATGTTGGTTCATATTAAAAGAGAGAGGGAAAGGGTCTTGGACCCATTTGAGATCCCTCTATTTAATACCTAATAACTATCATCTTGGATGCTTTTCATGGGATTCAAATTATAAGTCACGTGAGTCATTAAATATTCTAATAATCTCCCACATGACCCATGTTATGACTTGGTGATTTAATAATAAAATTTTAATTGCACACAATACATTGAATCAATCAAGTCATCCTTAAGTGAATTAAGATGATAGAATCATAGCGGTCACAAGTTATACAATATGATTCCTTCCATATATCACAGAATCTACTCAACTCATAAAACTTTAAGTAGGTAATTCTGTAATTGTTATCTTACAAATAATAATTAATGTATACAATATAATATAGATAACAAGTAAGTGAGCAAAAAGATATGACTGTAATTAAATTAACAAGTGTCATAACAATTCAAGCAAGACAATGATATGTATATATACATGTTAGAATACTATGCAAACAAGGACTTATCTATAAGGCTCATCCGTTTAACATGATCAATAAATATTTTGGGTTGTAAGCCTTTAATTAATGGATCCGCTATCATGAGATCAGTACCAATATGTTCAATTGACACTTTATGTTTTTGCATTTTTTCTTTTACAGACAAATATTTCAAATCTACGTGTTTCACACCTTTTAAATATTTGTCATTTTTAGAGAAGAATATGGCTATGGAATTATCACAAAAATTCTTAACATTCTAGTAATATTGTCGACAAAATCAAGACCTACGATAAAGTTACGTAACCACAATCTATGAAACGTGGCCTCAAAGTACGTCATAAATTTAGCCTCCATAGTGGAAGTAGCAATAACGGACTGCTTTCCACTTTTTCATGAAACTACTCCTCCAATTAATAGGAACATATAACCGAATGTAGATTTCTGTGAGTTTACACAACTGGCATAGTCTGAATCCGTATCACTTGGAAATGGGTTGATTTCCTATATGTGAGCATATAGTCATTGGTGCCCTGTAAGTATCTAAGGACTTTCTTTGCAACTTTCCAATGATCTATTTCAGGATTGCTTTGATATCAGCCTAGCATTCCAACAACAAAACTGATATCTGGCCTAGTGCATGTTTGAGCATATATTAAGCTCCCAACTACTAACGCATAAGAAATAGACTCCTTGTCTTTACGTTTCAAATCGTTTCGTGGACATTGCATTAGACTAAATTTATTCCCTTTATGAATTGAAACTATCCCTATGGAATACTTTTTCATTTGAAGTCTTTCTAATACTTTCTCGACATAACATTTCTAAAAGAATCCTAACAATCCTTGCGATTTATCCCGAAATATTTCTATTCCTATTACATAGGATGCCTCACACATATCTTTTATTTCAAAATTATTAGAAAGAAAATTCTTGACATCATGTAACAAAACCATATTATTCGTAACAAGAAGGATATCGTCAATATATAGGACTAATATAATGAACTTGCTCCCACTAACCTTCATATAGATACACTGATCAACGGTATTCTCTATAAAATTGTAAGACGTAATGATATCATTAAACTTAAGATACCACTGTCGGGAAGCTTGCTTCAATCCATACATTGACTTCTTTAATTTACACACTACTCGTTCCTTTCCTGTGGTTTAAAAACTTTCTAGTTGATCCATATACACTTCTTTTTCCAAGTCACCATTTAGAAAGACGGTTTTTATGTCCATTTGATGAAGCTCAAAATTATAACGAGCCACTAGTGTCATAACAATTCTTAAGGAGTCATTCTTTAAAACTGGAGAGGTCTTTTTATAGTCAATACTACCATTTTAAGTGTAATCTTTGGCAACAAGCCTGGCTTTATACTTTTCAATTTTGCCTCGTAAGTCATGTTTGGTCTTAAAGACCCATTTACAACCCACTTGTTTTGCACTTTCCGACAACTTAACTAATTTTCAGATATTATTGTCATCCATTAATTTTAACTCTTCTTTTTCAGAATTGTTACATGTTATGGCTTGTTTGAACGAGCCTGGATCTTTATCAATGTTCAAGTTACATTTATGTTAAAGTGAATTAATTTCATAATCACTTGAAATAGCTGGTTTTCTTTGCCTTACAAACCTTCATAATTCTACGTCTTATGACATTACTTGATTATTTGTAATTTGATCACCATTAGCTGGTTCGTCATTAATACGTTCAACTTATCGAATTGGAACATTGATTTGTTGTTCCGGTATGTTGCGTATTCGTGATGCAACAAGAGGAATAATAATTGGTGGAATCACATCTGATGTGATAGTGTCTACTCTTCTTGGAGTAGTTTATACTCGATTCTCATAAATATTCACTTTTCGTGATTCTTCACTCCTACTGATTTGACTATTCTCAATGAACCACGCATTACCAGACTCAACTATTCTCGTACTATAATTAGGAGAATAAAATCTGTACTCTTTGGATTTTTCATAATAGCCAATGAAAAAATCACTAATAGTTCTTATATCAAGCTTCTTTTCATACGGATTATACAGCTTTACATGATCGTTTTGTAAGTTTTTGATATTCTTGATACAATTTTATTTTTTCTTTTCTTCTTCAACTTTTAACAGTTTCTCTAATGGTTAAGATAATTTTTCATAAGTTTCTAAAACTTATTTATAATCTAACCAACCATCTTGTTGGTTCATATTAAAAGAAAGAGGGAATGGGTCTTAGATCTATTTGAGATTTCTCTATTTAATATCCAATAATCATCATCTTAAGATGTTTTTCACCTGACTCAAACTATAAACGACACGGGTAATTAAATATTCTAACAATAAATTCACTGCTAAATGAATCAATTAACAGAAGATTTCATGTCGATATTCATAATTCACTACTGAAGATGAATGCTAAAAGTGTGAATACTAGAGGAAACATATCGTTTTGGTTATTTACAATGGTTACAAGTTTTTGCGTTGAACGGTCACGATAAGGAGTGTTCAGTCTCCAATTCAGAGTCCCAAAAAGCCTTTTTCAGTTCAAACCATACATGCCTGAACACCTTGATAATGAGGTTATGATACTCATCAGAGTTCAGCGTCAGATAGCACGCTAAGAGCTCTTCGAGCTCCTCAGACCTGCTAATTCCCTTCTCTTGAATCATCTCTATCATTGAATCCCTGAAGTCCTTATATGGATCCGACGACAATGTTACAACTGCAACACTCTCCAGTCCCTTTGATGATTTTTCTTTCTTTGTTCTCGACTTGGCCTTTTTCTTATCTTCAAGAGCTTTCACTTTGCATATTTCTACTGTTCTTGGGGAGTAAACTCTGACTTTGCTGCTCTGTTTTGGCCCTTTTCTCTGTATTTCCCTGCTTATGTACACGGATTTTCTCTGCCCCTTACTCCTCGACTTCAATTCTTCTATCTTCATCTTCTTCAACTTTTGCCATTCGCAACTCAAGCTTTCCATAGAAAGTCCGTCACTTTCCTTTCCAGCAGCATACATAGAGTCTCCTTCAATTTCTCTGGTGTATAATTCTTTTGAAGAGACATAGCAATTTTCTCTTGAAGAATAATTAGCTGGCAAAATACCATCCTTCCTCTCAATCATCCTACTTGTCCTTGTCAGCCCCTTTCCATCACCATTTTTTGCAGTTGATTCCGTTGATATGCATTCTGCTTCGTATACTTTCTCTTCATCAAATTTCAATTGCCTCTCTTCAAGAGCCTTTTTGCGTGCTTTCCCATGTTTCCTATCTACTTCAAGTATGAGTCTTGGTGTTCTAATTTCTACCAACTTTCCTCTTGTATCTGTTTCCATCTCTCGAAAGATCTCTACTTCCCTCGTCAAGCCTCTTATTTTTCTTAAACCAGAAACACTATTCGTGAACTCCTTATAATACTCACTTGCATCATGTGATCTAACCGTCTGGCAACTAGATGCTGCAAAACCAGAGTCGTCATCTGAATTTTGTCTAACTGAATTTAAGACGCTTCTACTCTTTTGGCCATCAAAACCATCCTCTCCAAAAGATAGTCTCCAGAAATCTTCACCGTCACCTCCATAGAACCTGCCTCCATCAGCCAATTGTGGTGAGCTCAGTGTCTCAGGTTCACACTTGCCTTTTCGCTTTGCTTTTGCATATCTCTCTACTGGGTTCAAGCTAATTTGCTTGAATTTCGTCAGCCAAGTTGCGGGAAGTACATGAGACATCAAAGAAGGTCGGGAAGAACATGGTAAAGTAGGTTTCTTTCTCCCCAACTTCATCCTTGTTCTGCAACCAATGTGTATGATCCGTTTGTTGTGTGTTTATGGGACTTGAATTGTGATAGATAGAGGTTCTGGAAAAAAGATAGAATATATGAAATTGGAGGTGCGTTAATGGGGGTAGCAGAGAAGCAGTTAGGGACAGTTAGGCGGATTCACTTTGAGCCAGTTTTTCTTTTTGGTTTCAAAGGAAAGACCCGCTTGAGTCTTGTGACCACTTTACCTGTCTTATTTTGCGCATGGGATGGGACCATTGGGATCCTCTGGGTGAAGGAGCACCTTAACTCCGTTAATATTATAATTCTTACTCTTTCTGATATTTTTAATCACGGAGATAACTTCTTTATAAAAATTATAAAGAAAAATACTGTGTACAATTGATATTTCTCTCCAAGTCTTGCAAAGCGGGAACTTTGTGTACTGAAATTCGTTGACTTCACTTGATGTTTTGTGACCTCCACATTACCAGTGTACTTGCACCGGCAGTCCACCCTGAGTAATGACCTGAATGAGCTGTTCTTGGCTCTGAAATGAAGACAGATTTTGAACGTTTGGGGCTGCTAGTTTTTCTTTTGGTCTTGGGTTTAGTTGTTTGAGGAGAAACTCTTTACTTCCTTTTGTTTGCAAAATCACATCATTGCCTTCTTTTGTCTTTTGCTTTATTTTTGGTTTCTAGATTACATGACCTTCCCTTAAAGTCAAAGACCAGCACAGTGCATGGAGAATAAGGTAAAAATGAAATATGATTTACATTGTACAATGAGTTTAGCTCTTACAAAGTTGAGAAAAATACATGATTGTTGGACCAGAAGGACAATGGTCAAGAAACTTTGGCCTTACTTAAGGAGTGATGGAGGCATTACTTTGTTTCAAAGGAATGCAAAGAATCCACATCTTCATCAGAGAGTTGGCACAACGAAAGGGTTTGCTTTTGGAGAGACCAAGGTAGTTACTGTTTCTGCAAATGCAAGTAGAAGATAATGAGCACATTATTAAAAATTCAATTATATTTATCATTGTCTCAGACAAATTTAGCATAGATTCTATGTGCGTGTTTGTTTTAAATGGTGCAGCAGCTGTACCTTGGTTCTTATGTTCTGGCTATGTGCAAACTGTTGAATGTTGAGTTCACAAGGTCAATTGCTTTCTTTTGGTTGGTCAGTCTTGTGTACTTTAGTTTCTTTTAACGGGAACAGGATTTGCTTTGAATTCTTTCTCACCAAATGGTTTAGTTATTTGTGAACAAGTGAACAAGGACATGTGAATATGGGAAAAGCATATCGAAATGTTCTTTTCTTTTCTGGTAAGAAAGTTGGTCTAAGAAAGGCATAAGTAGGCTTCTATGGAAACAGAATGAGTACCCACCAAACCATAGTTGGATAAAAATAACGTTATCATTTAATTATTGAACCTCCAAAAAGGACCATCAGAACATTAACTTTGAAAGGACTACAAGGAAGAGTATGTTCAATGCAATAAGAAAGTGCAAAAATTGATAATCGGTCAAAAATTTCACATTTGCGTTCAACTACTAATCCTCAAAAAGTAAAGCATGCTATATATCTGAAATCAACCTGGCATTTCAGTCAGTCATGGCTCGACAAAGGAAACCAAATTGTTTTCTAGTTGTTCTGGTTTTCTCATCTGTAGGATTCTGTGTTACCGCTGGAAGTGAGTATGTATCAGCAGTGGGCGATCCAGGAATGAGAAGAGATGGTCTAAGATTGGCTATAGAGTCATGGAACCAGTGCAATGAGGCTGGAGACGAAGTTCCTCACATGGGCAGCCCTAGATTTGCAGATTGTTTTGATCTATTCAAGGCTTCTCCAAAGAAAAAAGGTAAGGTTTCTTGCAAAGAACAAAGTGCCTTATTATTGATTTGATCAAAATGCAGCAACTTGAATTCAGCATAGTCAATTCGACAGACTTGTCTAAGCCAATGTTCTTGAATTCAGCATGGTCAATTCGACAGACTTGTCTAATCCAATGTACATTGTGAACATACAATTGTTATTTCTAGTTTGTCTTGGAAGTCCAGACTCCGGAACTAACAAACAAAGTAACTTCTTTCCACGGTTTTTTTACTCACAGAAATGAATTGCTCCCTCTGCAATGTGTTGCCATACATAGTGGTCCACAGAGTTACAGAAGAAGACAACAAGCTAGGTGTTGGAGACCCTTTCCCTGGATTGCAACCCAAGTCCCTTTTGGATGAAAACCTTTATGCTGCAGAGAAGGAACTCTATTTAGGCTCCAAGTGTCAAGTTGACGACACCCCAAATCCATGGCAATTTTGGATGATCATGCTCAAGAGTGGCAACATGGACACATTTGCAGCCAAGTGTCCCAAAAATGGGCAGAGAGTGGGGCCTTTCGGTCCTGACACTGGGTTCCCTTGCTTTGGACGAGGTTGCATGAATCAACCATTCATTTATCATGACTACACCACATTACAAGGACCTAATAGGAGTACACTCAAAGGGAGGTTTCATGGTTCCTGGGACTTGGATGTTGATATGAGAAAAGGAGTGCTAGATAACATCTCTTACCACTCAGTGACTTGGGAGAAGGAAGTTGGGCAAGGAAGTTGGGTTTTCCACAATGTCTTGAGGACTTCAACAAAGTATCCATGGTTGATGCTTTACTTGAGATCTGATGCCACGCATGGAGTCTCAGGTGGATACCACTATCCAACAAGAGGAATGTCCAAAATCGTGAGTAAATGTTCTCCTTTTGCAACATATTCGAGTCAATCCTATAGTTCAAATATTAGAAGTATTGATTCATGAGAAAAAAAATTGCAAATCAGCTAATCGATCAGATTAAGCCTTTTCCCCTTGCAACCAAAACAATTAGAAGAACAAATATTAAAAGATAGTTACTATGAATCATGCAGATACCAGAATCGCCCAACTTTAAAGTAAGGTTCAGTTTGAACGTACTCAAAGGCGGGGGTCCAAACAGCCAGTTCTATCTAATGGACATGGGAAGCTGCTGGAAGAACGATGGACAACCTTGTGATGGCAATGTCACTTCAGACGTTACAAGATACAGTGAAATGATCATAAACGTCAATACAACTTCATGGTGTCATCCCAACAACCTCAACGCCTGTCCTCCTTACCATACATTTGGCAACGGAACGAGGATCCATCGCAATGAGACTGGTCTCTTCCCGTATGCAGCCTACCATTTTTATTGCTCTCCAGGAAATGCAGAATTTTTGGAGTTTCCTTATAGTTTATGTGATCCATATAGCAATCCTCAGCCGCAGGAGATACTGCAGATTTTGCCTCATCCAGTTTGGGGTGAGTATGGATACCCTACAAGGCAAGGTGAGGGCTGGGTTGGTGATCCAAGGACATGGGAACTTGATGTTGGAAAGTTGTCACATTCACTTTACTTCTACCAGGTTTGTTTTCATACTAGTTGATATTTGCTCAAAGAAATGAAATATACACAAAGATGGGGAATTTAAAGTTGCTTTTGTTTTATAAAGGGACTTGCTACTGAGTTGTTGAATGACATGGGAGAGGAGAATCATGCAATTTGGAAATCTACTTCTGGGTAGCTTTAACTGATTTTTTTTGTAGGATCCAGGAACTCCTCCAGCACGGAGACGATGGATGTCTATTGATTTGGGAACCGAAATTTTCAAAGATCCTAACCAAGTTGCTGAATGGACTGTCAGTGACTTTGATATCCTCATTCCTAATAACTAAATCCCTAAGCCAAAACATTCAGAAACTTGAAGACGAATCGAATTGTACCCTAAGGGTCTCTTTCTTTTTGACACATAAGTAACCAAATTTGCAAGGTTGATGGCCCTTTTTTTGGTCTCCCTGCTGTTGTTCTTTTGCCTTTGGATTAAATAATTTTTTTAAGAATTCAAATTGCTTGTTCTCACAACAATCAGCGATGCTTCTAGGAATTTTAAAGAGAACTAAAGATTGGTTTGCTTGCTACTTAAAATTAAAATTTATCCTTTTCGTGATCTATTCAATGAAAGAATTTGTAAGTTACAAGTATAACCAAAGATCCCCGTAAAGAGCATAACAAAGTGGTGTAAGGCATAATTCTCACATCTTTGAAACTCCCTAGTAAGTGATGCTACTTTACTTCTTGCATCGCTTTGTACCTATGAACAATAAAGTCAGGAAGCAAACCAACCAATGCTAGTGCTCTGATAACCCTCTCTATTGCAACCCCCAACTCCTACACAACTCAAGCAATGTAGTAACAACATTCTCTTTCCCTCTTGGTGTCCCACATGCCATCATTCGTATTAAGCCAACCATAACCATAGCTTCTATTACAAAGATCTTCTTAGACACCAAACTTTTATCGCAAGTTGCATCTACTCCTTTTTACAGCAATTTCTCTTATGTCCGTTACAATAAGATTCAATCTTCTCAAGTGATCATTGACTAACAAAACTTTGTTCTTGAACACCTCACGATCTTCTCTATGTTTAACTCTCATACTCTTGCAAGAAAACTATGAAAACACTAGAATATTGTTGGCAACGATTAAAGTATGAAAGAGATACCACAAATGCTAACCTTTATTACTTTACTTAAAGTATACAAAAAAACCTCTCTTAATCTCTATGTGAGGAGCAAGGCTCACATGAGCTATTTATAAATATCTCTAGTATGATGGCTAAGTTAAAATTTTAATAGAACTCAACTACGTAGATCACATCTTATCTTTATCAGATTACATCAAATTATCCAATTAGATGACATTTTCATCTAAATAGGGCTTTATCTAATAAGATTTACCTACATCTCAACTAACAAGAAAAAAAATAACATATATCTAGGAATGATCCATCTATATTTACGAAGATGTCCACTATCTTTAGATGTTTCTTTCTCATGGTCTTTATTTTAAAACTGATGTCTATCGTTGTGATCTTATCTGCCACATCATCTAAGATTTCCCTATGATCTCTATCCATTGATAATGAGTCATCCAAGCTCAAGATCTGTCATAGCACATCAGTATGATCCAAATGCTTACTCATGTCAAGTCCATTAGCTATAGTCCATTCATTTGAGCATACGTTAAGTCCTTAGTCCATTAAGAACTTAGCCTTAGTCAAATTAACTTGTACATAGTCCAAAACTCTATCAAACTAGCACTAGGCTTGATCTAACTTGCAAAGTTACCTTGTAACTCTTGCATGCCACCGTTATGTATGTGGTCCAGCTAACTTTCGATCTAAGGCTTGTTTCCAACTAGCTATTAAGTGCTTTTATGTGTAAAGGGCTAACAACTTCCCTCCTTACTGCTTCAACACCAATTGGCTATCGCCAAAGAACCAACTGCTTACTCTACAACACCTTCATTTCCCAAAGCTCCTACCAGTGCTATAACAGCCCCTACTTTTAACATCATTATACCTAGTCTAAAATTTTGCATTGAAGCAGGGTTTGGAGAGATCTAATAGTACGCAGCCTTACTTCTATATAGTAGAGAACCATTTCTGGTAGACCTACATACAGATGTGATAGAAAAATAGTGATATGGGTAAACAAAATAAATAAGTAAAAATGGCACACAGAATAATAAATCACAAATAATAATAATAATCCGAAAAATACTTAATACCAATAACAAAGATACAAATACAAAATACTAACACTAAAATAATAATAATAATAAAGATAAAAGCTGAAACTAATAGGAAACTCAATAAAAGGATAAAATAAAAATAAAAATAAAAATATAATAATAATAATAATAGTAGTAGTAGTAGTAGTAGTAGTAATAATAATAATAATAATAATAATAATAATAATAATAATAATAATAATAATAATTGCAAAGGATGCTTCCACTGGTGAGGCATGCAAGTAACAACAAAATCTGACCCATGCTCGAAAGTACTTGGTTCAAAAGGGACTGGTAAGGTTTGATATTAAATGAGAAGGTTATTTAAAGGTTGGAGTATTAATAAACGTCAGGTTGGTAATGGGCATCACAACAGACTTGTTAGGACACTCGAGGGGGTAAACTTTTCAATAGACGCATGATGTTCTAGTGAGTTTACGTTTATCTATTGTAATGCAATAACCACGCATCATCGTCTCCAACAAACGCACTGTGCTTGGTTGAGTAGAAGAGAGCTTCACCCGTTACTCATCATTCTGGGTAGCGTTCTTGGCTCACGAGAAAACGAATGAGTGCGGAACGTATTTGACCCACAACCCCTACTTCTATCATTTCACATAATTTTTTTTGTATGAATTGACAGATTGAACAAACCTGTGATTGCATCCTTCCCCCCTCATAGTGTCCCCACTCTTAACAGCCCTAATGGGGCTTCAACTGCCCCTACTTCATCTGCTATTGTCTTCTTGTAGTTATGAACAGCTCAAATGCTGAATACTGTTATTACTGCTGCATTTTCTTTCACCTTTGTTATGAGCCCAAATCTTAAAACCTCAATAATTGATCCCAAACACTTTTCTTCCTTTATTATTCGACTCTTGTTCCTATTATAAATTGACAAATTAAGCATTGCTATTATAGACTTCTCTTATGTAAAGGTTTGAGGATGAAAACAATTTACATAAGTGAGTAATTGCACCCACTTCTGCAATGAAAGCACGGTTTTCTTTTCCAGTTTTTGTTAATAAATGTATCTCATAGGTCGCATTGTTTTTGTATTTTGTGATTCATTTTCTAGTTGATGGATGAGAAGTGCTAGTATAACATTATTGACTATAAATACAAGTTTCGTAGGTAAAGTAGTAGGAAAAGTATTAATAGGTGAATCCATGCTTTTAGGAGGCAGAAAGGGGATGCCATGAGCAGTGCACCATTGTAGGAACAAATTCCTAAAAGCCCACTAGGGAACAAGACGAGCATTTACAAGCAGTTTCATGGTCATAGGCTAACTATAATGTCCTTTCTCCATCCATCTTGCTATGGAATTCCTGTCATATGTTTGTCCAATTGAAACTATCACTAGATCTCGTATTAAATCCAATGATATTGGACAACAGAAGTCATTTGAAACTAAGAAAAAAATCTTAGCAATCTCTTAAGTAATCAAACCTCTTCTTGGTTTCTTCTGACTTCCAAATTGCAATCCCACTTCACTCTCCTTGAAGCCAAATAGTAAAAACCTAGTGTATCGAGCAATAGCAACAAACCCTTTTAGCACAAAAGTAGAGGGTTCGATATCTCCCTCAAGATTTACAATCTATTCCTCTAAGAACTCAATCTCCACTCTATAACTCAGGTATATAAAGAAAACCCTCAGTTTAGTGGGATTAGGAATCCTTTTGTTCTCGAGCTCGTCTAGAAATAAGAAGAACTGAATCCTTAATATCTTATTAATATTATCAACATACAATCTCAACTTTCTAGTCTGTTGCTGTAAAAAGTGAATCTATTCCTTAATGTTCTCAGACAATTTAATATCGTTAAATGGAAACACATCCAAAAGAGTATATATCTCTCGATTCAAATTATGAAAATGCACCAAAGTCGAATGGTTTTGAAGCAAAAGCCATAATTTACTTGACTGAAAACAAAACTTGAGCAATATTTTAGATTGATAGAGAAGAGCAAATAAACTCCTTAAAACAAACCACCGTCGTAGAAGGTCAAAAAGACCCTAAACCCAAATTCCTCAACCCCTCTAATAACACAAAAAAGAGCTCAACTTTATGAATTAAAGATTGTGAATTCTTTTTTATGAATAATTTTCATTAAAGAGAGTCATGAAGAAAAAGAGAGAGAAGAATTTAGGAGGGGGGAAGATAAAGAAATTCAGTGAGAGAGAGATACATAAAACTAATTCATATTCATCAGTTACTAACAAAATGATTACAAATATTGTTATACTACCCACTTATACAAGTATAACTGTATAACGCTGTAACATTTTTATATGTGACAATTACTCCAATTTTAAAAAACCTTATCCACAAGGCTTAACAGGGTAAGTATTAAGGAGGCTTACAGAACGGGAAAAAAGAAATAATCATATTTTCTTTTTTCACGAAATTGAACTTCTTCTCATCAGCCCATCTCTTTCATGGCATCACCAACAATAGCTCCTTTAGCATTTTTGAGGTGGGAGACAAGATTATCAGCAAGATGAGACACAATCACATAGAAAACTCTAACAATGTAACCACCTGCAAAGCTCACACACTACTCTTTTAGTAGAACTCCAAACAAATGAATTGCTTTTATACTTTACAGGATCAATCTATATGTTACGCTTAACAAGATTAGAGGAGTAACCATGATGTGCGTTAGATTGCAAGGCAGAGGGGACGATGAAGGAACCACCAGAGGTGACATCTTTGTTAGTCATGAGAGAGGTGGACTCTGAGGGAAAAGTATATGTGACTGAGTAATCAAGGAACTTAGAGACTAAATTTTTGTCCTTCTCTTGTATGGTTTGCTCCCTTTGATTGATGGGTTCTGAAGTAAATATAATAGTTGCTCCCGGTTTCACTCCTTGTCGTTGTATAAATTGTGCAATCATAGCTTTAAGCTCCACCAAATCCTTCTCCATCCTTTCTACTCTGTTTTGTGATTCTAGAAATTGTTTCTCATATTTGATTTGTGCTTCTATCAAGTTCTTCAATTTTTCTTCAATTCTACATAACTCCTTAACCTTTATACCTTCACCTGTTGATTCTTTTTCCAGAACTGACTGCTTTGATACTATTTGTTATGAATAATTTTAGGTAAAGAGAGAAATGAAGAACAGAAGGAGAAAAAGAGAGAAGAATTTAGGAGGAGAGAAGGCGAAGAAATTCAGAGAGAGAGAGAGAGAGATATACACAAAACTAGTTCATATTCATATGTTACTAACAAAATGATTACAATATTGTTATACTACCCACACATGCAAGTACAACTATATAATGGTTGTAACATTTTTATACGTAACATTCTTCTTTTGAAGAACAACAATTGATAATAAAATGAAGAGATAAGCCTGGTAGAAATAGATGTCAAGGTCTGGATAAGCTCAAAATTGCTCAAATCAATAAGCACCAAAGACGCCTCCAGTGACATGGCCACATAGTCATCAAAAACCCATCCCAAAATGAAATATACCGAGTTCCACACATGGTTCTTACCAATTATATCCAATGACACAAACTTAAAACAAGGATAAATGCTTTAAAATGCTATATTCAAGCTAAATCTCATGGTATACAAAGTTGAAAAAATAGTAAGAGAGAGAGAAGATTGGAAAAATGGCTTACGGTGGTTGGACTTTTTGTTTTTGAGTTGAATTATTGAAAGGTCTTTGTTGGAAAGAAGAGAAAAGAAATAGGTATTTGTGACTTTCTCTTACGTTGCATTTGGTTACTGTCTTCAATATGCAGAGACGGAATGAGACAAAAATTTAAAGACAGAACAGAACAAAAATTGGAGATAGTGAGGTGTTTAGTTGTGATGGACAAAACGGATAAAACTGTCTTCGTCTCGAGGTCAGAAATGTGTTTGGTTGCAACTGATAGAACATAAAAACAATATCAATGCCTAAAATACCCCTGTATTATAATATGATTGGAAATATGTAATTCATTGATTATTTTAAAACGAATGATTTGTATTAATAAAAGTTAACAAATAATAATAATAATAATAACAATAAGAAATTAATTTAGATAATAATAATAATAAAAGATAATTAATTTCGTATAATAAAATTAATAATAATAATAATAAGTAGAAAATTTATAAAATAATTAATAATAATAATAATAAATTAATGATGATGATGATGATGATGACGACGACGACGACGATGATGATGATGATGATGATGATGATAATAATAATAATAATAATAATAATAATAATAATAATGAGTTTAATATTAAAATTAAGAATAAAAAATTGTTTATGTGGGGGGGGTATTTCTGAAATTTCTTTATGCGTTTTGTTTCCGTCCCTGGGACAAGAAATGTTGTACCACAGTCTTAGAAGGAATTAAAAATTTATGTCCCTGTGCTCTAGAGTTGGGACAAAAATAGGTAGAGACTACAAGCAAATACTACGAGATACAGGACTTTTGTGTTCCTGTCATCTGTCTCTACCCATGGGGATATGAACCAAATGCTACGTTATTACCCATCCCAATGAAAGAGTGAGAGAGAATTTGCAATGGCCTTGGTCTTTCCTTGTCATGAAGTTGAAAATGACTCGTTCCTATTATTTCTTTCAGTAATTTCCCATTTGTTTCAATATTTCATAAGGATTTATTGAATTCATTATCATTTTACATCGAATGTATTATTTGTACGCTTAGTTTTGAACAAAAAAGAAAACAACTTGCTTTGGATATTGTACTTGGAGGGCTTCAATAATTCATTCACCTATTAGAAACTAGATGAATAAATAATAAAAGCTGATAGGAATTAGGGGCAAGCCACTTTTTGGCTACATAATTTCCAAGTAAGATATCGAAAAGTTATTTGGACTTACTGTAAAAGGCTAAAAATATTAGTTGACAGATTGATTATAATGACAAAGAAACAATTAACACCTCCACTTTAATAGTAACATTTCTTTAATAAATTCTATCATAATATATATTGGTCGGGTCGGTCGAATTGGGCCCGAACTCAATCACAACAATCCACGGGCCGATCGGTCTATCTCTCAAAGATGAATCTCACACCCATTGGTTAACCTGGGCCTGATCCACACATCCATGGCCCGCTAGTGGAAGGAAACCTTCCATGCAGAAGTAGAAGTTTACATAAAGACTTAGCCCTAGCATCCATCCCATATATAAGGTATGATTTCATCATAACAGAGGTACGTAATCACAATCTCATTCTTCTCTGCATACGGCGACCTCACCTTCACCGGAAAAGACTAACTTGAGTGTCGGAGGGGCTAATCAGGACACAACCCCTGACGTGCCTTCTTTGTTTTGTAGGGGTATTCACGTTGAAATTACTACAACAAGCAGCCGACTCTATGGATCCAAACAGCAACGTTCAGTTCCGCCAGAATCCGGCAGAGCCAATTGGCGCCCACCGTGGGGCCCGATTTTAGGGCACCACGTCCAAAAACACACAGATCAGTCAGGCGACAGCGACAAACCCTGATATAGCCGCTTTCGTGGCTCTGGCGATGCAACGCATGAGTTTACAATTACCTGCAATCCTGTCGCCTGCACATCATATTTCTCGCACGGAATCTTCAGACCCGAATGATCAACCGCAACCTCAAACCTTGGAACAAGAAGAACAGAGCGCAGCCCTAGAGGATAACGCTGAAATCAACATGCGCCCGAATCTCCAGCGCCTCTCTGATGCAAATCCTCTTCTGCCTGTACACACCTCCCTCACCCGAAAGCAGATTGAGGAAGCGGCTGACCTGTTGAATAGCCAGATTTTGCAGTCTCAATCAAGACAACAAAGAAATTGCCCGCATCGACAAACTGCATGTGTTGGGCTTGATTAAACTTTAAGCATATTTGATTTATTTGGAAGTTTAGATTGATTAAATGCTTTAAGATAAAGTTATTTGGGGATTTTAATGTTTAGTTAATGATAATATATTGAAAGGATTTAGTTAAAATTGGAATTTTGAAAATTCTTAGAAATTAAAGGCATATGTTGGTGTAGGGCTAAATTAAGAAGTTGTTTAGGTTTTAAGTCTTAAGGTTTAGAAAGATGGGCTTTAGCCCATTTAAATACCATTTAAACAATAGCAAAGGAAGGCAAAATGATGGAGTCGTATGATGATGTGTTGGGCATGAAAATGTTAAGGAAAAGTGGGAAGGAGCCAAAACTACGTAGTTTAGGTATGAGTTTTAAGTTAAGACTTATTGTTTTAAGTCTCTAAACCTAGAAACTTCGAAACTACAAGAAAGAAGAAAGTTTTCAAATTTATAGAGAAAGAGAGAGGAGTTTTCGGTTGAAGAAGAAGAAGAAGAAGAAGAAGAAGAAGAAAGGTAAGAGCTTAGGCTTTTATACTTGAAAAAGGAAGATTTAAGAGTTTTGTGCAAGAGGAAAGTGAAAGGAAGAGTTTAAACTTCCATTAGAGCAAAAAGAGAAAAAACGTGGGTTTCCTTAAGGTAAGGGATTTTGAATTTTCTTTGATTTATTTAGGTAGATTTTAGTTTAAAGAGCTTAGAAAGGTTATGGGTAAAGTTAGATGGGTAAAATTCCATGCTTTCGTATCCTTAAAATTGTCAGATTTTGATATCCTATGTTCTTATGAGATAATCATGCTTAATGAAGGTGAATTAAGGCAATTGGAGGAAGAAGCAAGACCTTTGGATCAATCTCAAAGCTAAAGGAATTTAAGGTGGGTAATTCTTTAATAATTGAGTTAATAGGTATATTATCGTTTTTATAATAAATGCGAATTAAGGTGTTAAAATGAATTGGAAAGTTTGTAAGAATTACGCTTGATGATGTTTGAACTCGCATGTGATATTCTTGTTTATGAATTTATGTTGGAATGGTTGGTTCAATGATTTGTTAAGTGAAAACAATAAGAAACTGTGATTTTGGAAAAAGATTGTCGTTTTGGCAATTTATGTGAAAATGAATTTGTAAATGCCAATAGAGGCAATTGTCTTTAAATTGTGTGAATTATATGTTTTCTTTGGGTTTGTAGTGGTCGATCGATTCAGTGCACTGCTCATTATAGGCTTCTCCCTTTTACTTACTAGTGGTAGTGGAGTTCCTCTTAAGGACTCTATTCGTCACGACTACATGACGCTTCATGAAATGTGTTATTCGCTCTATTTGGATCCACCGAACCACTCTGTTTGTGAAGTTGTGATTGGCTAGGTTATCTTTGTGATATGCTAAGTTTGTAAATTGTTCAAAATAGTAAATTCGGTGAAAAGAGTGGTAAAGTGAAATTGCTTTAATGAATGTGATATTGTTTGAATATAAAGAATGTATAATGGTTTATGCTTATTTCTCGTTATTAAGTTATTACCCACGGAGCCGTCGAGCTTACCCCCCCTTTTCTCCTCCACAGGTGTCGAGCGAGAAACCGAGTCACCGCATCGGGATTAAAGCAACTCCGATGCAATTTTGCTTTTGAAGTCGTGTTTGAAGTTGTGTTTTTAAGAAAACAAGCTTTAGGCCGCATTTGAGCCTTTATGTCATTTTTGCTACTTTTGATGTAATCAGGCCAAAATGCCCTCTAAAGCTTTGTATGAATTTAATTCCACATATTTGTAAGAGTTTTGGATTTGGAAATGTATTTTGTGTTTGTTTCTTAAACATGGAATGTTGTATGGTTGAAGTTGACAAAAGATAAGGTGAGATTGGAGTATGTTATGTTTTGGACGCAATAGAACCCGAGGAGTGTGTGACTGCCTTTGATTTGAGTATATTGGGTTTGAGTTGTGTTTTATGGAAATTGGAAGAATAAGTTTTCATGCAGGTTGTGTGTTGGATTGAAGAGTTAGTTAAAGCATTTTTAGGGGAAATGCTGTCCAATTTTCCCCAAATTGAACAACAACTTGTTTTGAGTTTTAGGGTGTCTTAGAGTGAGATTTTCAGGGAGATGCCTTCTTAAGATTGTAGTGCATGATTAGATCTTTCCAACGACATAAAATTTGTCTCTATTGAACTTAGGATGAAAAAGTTATGAATGTGGAAAGGTTTCAGCTACTGTACATGAGAGATTGAATTTTTGCAGCACCTTTAGAAGCCTTTTTCACCCTCTTGGAGATTGATCTGGTTTTTGTGTTCTTCACGAAGAATGTAGATTATCTTTCTACCTTTAAAATGAGGTATGATTTGCAGTTCTTGGAGTTAAGAATCAAAAGTTATGAGCTTTGGAAGTTGACAGTTACTGTTCATGTAAGCAAAATTACTGTTCCATTGGTTAAGTTTTTAGGCTGAAACTTCACGTAGGTTTTTACCCTCTTTAATGATTGAATTGATTTTTGTTCTCTTCATGAAACTTGTAGATCTTCTTTTTATCTGTCCAACGAGGTATAATGTATCCTTTGTAGACTTGGGTGCTAAGAGATATGAATTTTCAAATTTTAACATTGTGTAGGAAAAAAATGAGTGTTTATAGCAGTACCTTTGAAGCTATTTATGACTCTCTAATGACTAAATTAGTTTTTAAATCCTTCTAGGAAGTTGTAGAACTCCCTTTTATCTTTCTAATGACACTAAGTTTGCAAAATTTCGATTTCGGGGTGAAAAGTTATAGGGTTGCAAAGTTGAGAGGTTATTTTAGTTTTTCAATAAAAAAATAAAATAAATAAATAAATATATAATTTATTTTGGCTCGCGAGCGCCCTCGCAAGAGCGAAGGCTCGCCCTTGCGAGGCGGGCGCCCGCATGCGCCCTCGCGAGGGGAAGGCTCGCCTCATGCCGGGCGTCGCGTGCACCTCGCGAGGCTCGCCGCTCGCGACCCGAGCTCAACTCGCGCTCTCGAGGCGAGGCTCACCCTCATGAGCGGGCGTCCAGCACTGCAAAGGCTTCCGACGCCGTTTTGGGTGATTTTCTATTTTTTTTTTCCTTTTTCTTTTCCAATTTTTCTCTCTCTCTCATTCTTTTGCTTATAATTTCCCCGTTTGACCTCCGATTTGCACGATTTTCGAACCGTAAGTTTTCTAAAAAAATTTATACTTTTTTTTAGTAAAATGAGAGTTTCGAGTTTTATTCGGAAATTACGGATAAGATTAAAGCGAATCAATTATGTGACAAAGTTGGATGTAAATCCGTTTTTGGACGATTTTGTGAGTTATAGAGATCCAATTGAGGCGATTTCGGATTCTAATTGAACGAGAGATATGGAATTTCATTTTAGCTAAGAAGTCGGATTTAGTCATGGGCCCTAAGCAGATTAATTTTTGTTGGAGGAACATTAGGGTAAAGTTATCAGGTTTTATTCGGATGTCGTTAAATTAAGTTCAATTTGAAGTTTCTTTCGTGGTGAGGAATTCCTCCCTCGTGAGATGCACATCTGGATGTCACGTAGGACGTCGAGCACGCGACTCACCGGGGAGGGGTTCCAACAGCATGGCAGACCAGCATGACGACCGATCGCCACCCAACTGAAGACCTAGAGAAAATCGTGGACGATCGGATTAACGTAGCCATGAGCTTCCGCCCAGATCGCCCGACGGCACAGTACAACTCTCCCTTTACTCCAGGAATCTTGGATAGCCTCCCAGCGCCTGACACCAAAATACCGACACCTAAAAAATACACTGAAAAGACCGACCCCCTTGACTACCTACAGCACTTCCAATCCATGATGAATCTACATTGCGTTCCGGACGCCATTCAATGTAAGGCATTCTGTACGACCTTCCAAGAGGGAGCTCGGCGATGGTTCAATAGCCTGCCCCCGAGTTGTATCACATGCTTTGAAGATTTCAGGCTATTATTCCTGAACCAGTTCGCCACCAGTAAACGGCCACAAAAGACCGTTTTGGAGGTGATGCAATTGACCCAAGGAAGGAACGAAAGCTTGCGAGAGTTCATCACTCGGTTCAATAATGAAGCGGTCGAGGTCCCCGACCTCACTTGCTCGTCGATGTTAGCAGCGCTTATGAACAACACGAGGGATGAAGAGTTCAAAAAGTCGTTAGCCCTTGATCAGCCCCGATCCGTTCAGGAAATAAGAAATAGGGAAGATAGGTACATTCAGCTTGAAGAAGTGCTGAAAAATACGAGGTGTCGGACGGATGATCGCTCGCCAAATGACAGAGCGGGTGGTTCGCACAAGCGGCAAAAAGGCCAGTCGAGCTGGAGAAAGCCAACCAATCGACAGGGATATCGACAGGAGTTCACCCCGCTCAATAGACGATATGCAAAAGTACTCACGGCAATAAGAGCGGATGGAAAAACTATCCGAGAACCCGAAAAGATGAAGACTCCCTCCAAGGATAGAAATCCTGACTTATATTGCCATTTTCACAAAGCCATCGGTCACGACACGGAACATTTCCGGCAGTTGAAAAGAGAGATCGAATCCCTCATCCAAAGGGGAAGGTTGAGCCGATTTGTGAAGCACGAGCAAAATGTCGACCGAGATAACGAACATATGCCCGGTCGGTTCGACAACAGACGACAGTATGGGAGGCGAAATGATAGAAACGGTGAAGGTCGGCAGGACGCCAATACAGATGATCACCGCGAAGTAAGAGGTCGATCCAGGGCCCGAGGCGACAGGAATGTCAGGCAACAAGATGACCGACCGGTAAGGGTCATTAATATGATATTTGGTGGAAACGCAGCAGGGGGATCCACTACTAAAGGAAGAAAGAGATATGCCAAACAGGTCGACAAAGACTCGTCAATCAAAAGAAAGAGAGAGATCGACGTAATGATATCGTTCGACGGGTTTAACCTTGATGGTGTAAGTTGTCCTCATGACGACGCGCTTATAGTAAATCTGATCATGGACGACAACGAGGTGAAGCGGGTAATGATCGATACGAGCAGCTCGGTCGACCTGCTGTATTATGATGCCTTCAAGCAGATAGAGGTACCCGAAGATCGACTATTGTCTATAGACGGACCTATCAAAGGGGTAAATGGAGCCTCAGCCTACCCGTTCGTCCGAGTCTACTTAAAAGTAAAATTCGGGCGAAGGCCGTGTCAAATAGAGAGAGAAGTTGAATTCCTAGTCGTGAAGTTCCAAGGGGCATACAATGCAATAATCAGACGAGCTACCCAGAACGCCCTCAGAGCGGTCATCTCCACCTATTACCATGTGATGAAGTTTCTAACGCCCCGAGGAGTTGGTGTTGTTAGAGGTCAACAAAGAATCGTTAGAGAATGCTATTTGACAGAAACAAAAACATTAGACGGGGAGGTGGTATTGACGAGCTCTCTCGACGTGAGAACAGATGAAGAAACAGAAAGATTGAATCCCGTCGAAGAAACGCAGCAGGTCGTACTGGATGAAGCAGATGACTCCAAATTCACGAATCTAGGTTTCGAGCTTCAGAAGGACCTGGTTAAAGAAATCACAGACTGCTTAGTGGAGAACAGGTCGGTCTTCGCTTGGGTACCGAGCGATATGCCTGGAATTTCTCGATCGGTCGCTTCGCATTCCCTTGGCATTCAACAAGATTACAAGCCGGTTAGGCTAAAGAAACGATAACACTGCAAGGAGCGACAGGAGGTGATCGAGAAAGAAATAGAGAAACTGCTCAGAGCCGGGTTCATCCGAGAAGTCAAGTACCCCGAATGGCTCACCAACGTGGTGTTGGTAAGGAAGAAGAACGGGAAGTGGAGAATGTGCATCGACTTTACCGACCTGAACAAGGCATGTCCAAAGGACAGTTTCCCCCTGCCCAAGATCGACCAGTTAGTAGACTTCACCTCCGGACATAAACTGCTCAGCTTCTTGGATGCTTTCTTGGGCTACTATCAAATTCAGATGAGCCTTGAAGATGAAGAGAAGACTGCCTTCATAACTAACTAGGGCACATATTGTTACCAAGTAATGTCGTTCGACTTGTAGAATGCGGGGGCCACTTATCAGCGGCTGGTCATGGAAGTCTTCAAAAAATAGATCGGTCGGTCTGTTGAAGTTTACGTAGATGATATGGTAGTTAAAAGTAAGACGGCCGCCAAGCACGTGGGAGATCTAAAAGAAGTCTTCCAGACCCTTAACAGATTTTAGATGAAGTTGAACCCGGAAAAATGCGTCTTTGGTGTGGCATCAGGAAAATTCCTAGGGTTCATGATTACTCAACGAGGAATTGAGGCTAATCCAGAGAAAATCGAAGCCATCATTCAAATGCCCTCGCCGCAATGCTTGAAAGAAGTACAAATATTGACCGGTCGAATAGTCTCTCTAAGCAGGTTCGTTTCCAGATTGGAAGATAAGTGCCTCCCATTTTTCAAAATTTTGAGGAAAGCAAATGGGACCCAGTTCCAATGGCCGGATGAATGCGAGAAAGTTTTTCAACACTTAAAGCAATACTTGTCTAGCCCGCCTATCCTACAAAGCCCGGTTGAGAGGGAGAATCTGATTTTATATTTGCGCTATTCTGGAAGGTCAATCAACAAAGATTTGTTCGATCGGAGGGAAATGAGCAACGCCCGATCTACTACGTCAGCAAGGTGTTGACCGGACCGGAAACGAGGTATGCGCCTATAGAGAAACTAGCCCTCTTCTTGATAATGGCAGCCCGAAAGCTAAGACCTTACTTCCAAAGCCATACCATTGAGGTATGGACTGACCAACCCCTCAGGCAGTGCCTTCAAAAACCCGAAACTTCGAGTCGACTAATAAAGTGAGCGGTAGAGCTGGGAGAGTTCGACATACAATACAAACCCCGGACGACCATTAAGGCACAGGTGTTGGCAGACTTCATCGCAGAGATGAGCCAACCCAGCTCGAAGGACGAGCAGTTCCCTGCCTGGAGCTTGTTCGTTGACGGGTCGTCCAACGCTGAAGGATGCGGAGAAGGAGTGGTATTAATCGACCCGCATACGGAAGAGAAGGTGGAATACGCCATTCGGCTAGAATTCAAGGCCTCCATTAACGAGGCAGAATATGAGGCTCTGATAGCCGACCTCCAACTAGCCAAGGAAATGGAGGTGAAGCACCTAAAGATATATAGCGATAGCCAAGTGGTGGTCGGCCAAGTCACTGGGCAGTATGAAGCTAAGGGAAACAGCATGATCGAGTACTTGGAGCTGGTAAAGCAGGAGTTAAGTAATTTCGAGCAGTACTCGATCAACAGGATAGAACAAGCTCAAAACGCTAAAGCGGATGCACTCTCCAAAATGGCCTCAGATCGAGACGCTAAAAATAACGTTCTAGTTGAACGACTATATCGTCCTAGCATTCAAAAAGCCAAGGAAGTGCTTGAGGTAAATGCCGATCGATCGAGTTGGATGGAACCGATTAGACGGTATCTCCTAGAGGGAACACAACTGCAAGAAACCTCAGAGGCCAAGAAATTGAGAATAAAGGCGGTTGAATATGCAATCATGAATGATGCCCTATATAAGCGATCTTACGAATGACCACTGCTTCGATGCTTGAATGAAGAAGAAGTCGAGCAAGCAATGGCTGAAGTCCACGAAGGGATGTGTAGAAACCACGTAGGAGGCAGAATGTTAGCCCATAGGCTGATC
The DNA here is from genome assembly GCA_029891385.1 of Erythroxylum novogranatense. Classification (NCBI taxonomy): domain Eukaryota; kingdom Viridiplantae; phylum Streptophyta; class Magnoliopsida; order Malpighiales; family Erythroxylaceae; genus Erythroxylum; species Erythroxylum novogranatense. The sequence goes on from CM057229.1 coordinate 61,968,206, forward strand.
AGACAGGGATATTATTGGCCGACAATGAGGAAGGACCGCCAGGAGAAGGTCGACCGATGTGAGGCTTGCCAGAAGAATAGCAGTCTATCTCATCAGCCAACCGAGAGGATGCAAATCGTGAGTCATCCTATTCCTTTCACTCAATGGGGAATGGGTATACTGGGGCCCTTCCCTCTCGATCCCGGACAGAAGAAGTTCCTGATAGTGGCAGTGGAGTACTTCACCAAATGGGTAGAAGCGGAGGCGGTCGCTACAATCACCAAAGGGAAGGTGGAAAGTTTCGTAAAGAAAAATATACTATATCGCTTTGAGATGCCTATGGTGCTAGTTACGGACAATGGCCGACAATTCGATAACAATAAGTTCAGAGATTTCTGCGACCAACTAAAGATAAGGCTACAGTTGACCTCAATAGCCCACCCTCAAAGCAACGGTCTCGCAGAAAACACAAACAAAAAGATAATGAGTGCTCTTAAGAAACGCCTAGACGGACGAAAGACTTGGGTGGAAGAGCTTGACGAAGTGCCACAGGGGAAACACCGTTCAGGATGACCTTTAGGGCAGAAGCCTTAGTCCCCGTAGAAGTGGTCTTGCACAACCAAAGGGTGTCGAACTATGACGAAGAACGGAATGATGAAGCCCGCAGAGCGAAACTCGTTCTCCTCAATGAAGACAGAGAAAGGGCAGCCGCTCGTTCGGAAGCCATCAGGCAAAAAGCGACCAAATTCTACAACAAAAGGGTAAAGCCGAGCGACGTAAAGGTAGGCGGGTACGTCCTGCGAAAGGCCGAGGCGGCTGGAAAGCATCCTAGAAAGTTCGGATAGGCGTGGGAAGGACCTTATCGAGTGATCAAGCAAGCCAGGCATGACTCTTACATCCTACGCGATGCGAAAGGGAAGGTTCTACCAAGGCTTTGGAACTCTTGAAACTTGAAGGCATTCTGCCAATAGATAAGTTTAATTTTAGTTAGTCTTTGCTTATTACCGTTTTTGTATACAACACGTGGGAACCTTTTTCCTGTCCCTACCAGACAGGTTTTTTAACGACCCACGCCCTCATTATCATCAATAAAGGGGTTTTCAGATTTCTTGGCAATAAAAAGTTCCATTATATGTGGCAAAGAGTAGAAAATCCAATCAGCCATCGCTCGGCATCTCCATAGATCAACTACGGTCGGTCGGGTCACCAAGACAAGATCCTTGGGACCCTCGCTCGCCATCGCTCGGCATCTCCATAGATCGACTACGGTCGGTTGGGTCGCCAAGACAAGTTCCTTGGGACTCTCGCTCGTCATCGCTCGGCATCTACATAGATTGACTACGATCGGTCGGGTCGTCAAGACAAGATCCTTGGGACCCTTACTCGCCATTGACATAGATCGACTACGGTCGATCGGGTCGTCAAGACAAGATCCTTGGGACCCTCACTCGACATCTACATAGATCGACTACGATCGGTCGGGTTGCCAAGACAAGATCCTTGGGACCCTCGCTCGCCATCGCTCGGCATCTCCATAGATCGACTACGGTCGGTCGGGTCGCCAAGACAAGATCCTTGGGACCCTCGCTCGGAATCTCCATAGATCGACTACGGTCGGTCGGGTTGCCAAGATAAGATCCTTGAGACCCTCACTCGCCATCGCTTGGCATCTCCATAGATCGACTACGGTCGGTCGGGTCACCAAGACAAGATCCTTGGGACCCTCACTCGCCATTAACATAGATCGACTACGGTCGGTCGGGTCGCCAAGACAAGATTCTTGAGACCCTCGTTCGACATCTACATAGATCGACTACGATCGGTCGGGTGGCCAAGACAAGATCCCTGGGACCCTCACTCGCCTCGCTCCGCATTGACACAGATCGACTACCAAATCCCACTACCAAACGAACGATAACAAAACAGATGAAGAAACGACATCAAAATAATAGGGATATAAACAACAATTGTATTTCCTTAAATCCGCCCTGGTCATAAGCTCGACCAAGTGAGCTTCAAAAATCAACAGAAGGAGAAGTGGCCGGATGCCCAGGGGAAGCCTTGGAAGCGGGAGGAAAAGTCGAAACAGGAGCAGGGTCCAAGGGAGCGGCCGGAGAAGTATCCTCACAAGGAAGCTCGTCCTCCTCAGCCGAGCTAAGGTCTAGCTCCTCATCCGGGACCGACCCCTGATCCTCCATTGCCCTCTCCCTTACTTCCTCCAGAGAGAGGCCAATAGCGGTAGGAAGCATCGGCTCAGCAAATCCCTCAAACGAAGGACCGTCCGACCCCTCAGGGACGCAAAAGCCATAGTAATTTTTCATGATCATGAGGGCTAAGTCACAAGAGTACTCCAAACACTCCTCCTGCAAGAACCGCCTCTGCCATCGTCTGATCGCCTCAATCCTTTGTTTTTCTATGGAGGCTCGCACCCTTCTTAACGTATCTTCGGTTCTCGCCTGGTCACTCACCGCCGTATGACAGTCCTCGAGGAATTTTGCCTTAAGCGCTCTCTCCGACTCCAGCTTCCCTTGTAACACCGCACATTCCTCGAACAACTTATTCCTCGCCGCCATCGCCCTTACTCTCTCAACCTCCTCCACGGTGAGTCGAGCTTTCAAGGCGCTCCTCTCCTCCTCACCCATAGAGAGCTGAGCTCTCAGGACGTCACGCTCCTCCTCCCAAAGTTTCTTCTCCTCCTCCAAGGAAAAGAGTTGAGCTCGGGAGAAGTCTCCTTCTTCTCTGGCCTCTGAGAGCTCGGTCTTTAAGCCATCCACCTGCTCAAGGAGGGAATGGACCTCCCGATCCAGCAACTCGATACGCTGACGCATAGATAAAGCGAAAGCCACCTCCCTTATAGAATTACGGATGGCACGGCCCGTCAACTCCTCAATATTCAACGAGTCAAGGCGCTCCTCGTCTGGAGGAGGAGTGACCCTCTCAGCGATATGAAGAGCCACTTCGACGTTAGCAATCGAGGCAGTCCTATCAAGACTAATCACTGGCTCCCATTTATCAGCACTCCCCATTTGCTTTTTCCCTTTACCCTTAGCTGACGGGGCAACACGATCCCCCACTTTCTCCTTTCCCTTGCTTTGGTCTAAAGGACGAGGAGATCGATCGGCTACTTGAACGGCCCTTCTCCTCTTAAGAGGTCGATCACTCTCCTCCTCTTCCTCAATAACTACCAGACACTCACCAGGCAGGACGACCATAGCAGGCGCTGCAGATGGCTCGGAAACGGTAGGAGGAATATTTTGCTTCTTGGAAGCAATGGGCTGAACGACAATTGAACTGGCCTCCCCCCTATCCTCCTGTCCTCTGGCCTCCGAAGGCCCAGCGACCTTGCGCTTGCCCTTGGCAGACTTGGGGGGGCCGGTGAAAGCATGAACTTTGACCATGGATGCACAAACAACGAAAACAAGTTAGAAATCGAATCAAAACCTACAAGCATGGTAAATAATTCAACCATGAGGTGTCAACCAGGCGGGGCGATTTCCTCTCCTAGCCCGCTAACTTGTGGCGGGGGGTCAATTAGAAAAGAGTTGGCCGAGGTCCCCCCACGGTATCCTGAGATGAGTCAAGCGAAGTTATATTAGTCGAGCTCCTTTATACGACCGACCACCTCCCGCTCCTTTCTAGAAAGAAATAGGCTCGACGAGTCGTTCTATCGCTCGACTAAGGGATACCTCCACGGCTGGGACTCGGAGGAAGATCCCGGAGGCTTCACGAAGAAATATTTCGTTCGCCAACCGGTAATTTTAGAAGCCGTTTCGGCTGGGCGATATCGGGCATCTTTGTACATCAGAGAAGGAATCCCACCCCCAGAGGTCGGACTCTGGCTCATTCTCAAAAAGTGGCGCAAGATGTTGACTGAAGGCAGATAGCTAAACTGATGGAACAACAAAACAAGACCATTAATGAACCTCCACCCATTCGGAGGAATCTGACTCGGCCTTAGTTGATAATCAGCGCACACTTCATCAATGATCGGGATGTACGGAAGTCTCAAGCCGCCGACCGAGAAGAAACTCTCAGAGACGGCAAAACACCCACTTGTATTGCTGTGGATTCTTTCATTCCCCGAGGCCAGCCTAGGCTCCCAGGACCGAGAGATATCATTCCTAAGAATCAACCGACTCAACTCTACCGCGGACATCCTCGATTTACCTTTGTGTAGCTCCTTTACGACCAGCCCATCTTTCCGCTCTCTTGTCGAGATCTTTTCGACATCTCTCAACCTCGACATTGCCATCGCCTCAGCCACAACTTCAGACACCCTTTTGGCAACATTATCCCTGGGAGAAACCCCACTTCGAGAACCGGTGGATGACATGCTCATCAAGAGGAAATTTAGAAGAGGAAATAAGGGAAAAGAACGTACCTATTTTGTGATATGAGGTCGGAAATTTGTACAACAGTTGGAGGAAAGCTCCGGAAGCTGTGAGCAGGAAGATGCAAATAAAGCCGAAGAGCAAAAGCGTGAAGAAAACCTGCAATTCATCGGCCCAGAACATGTATAGAGGAACAGAGGAACGAGTTTTCTAACCAACGACTGACGCGTGGAGAAGATCCGAGCCGAGCTCAAACACGTGGCAGGATCTGAGTGGAGATAAATTAAGGTTATTAGAGACTCGGAGCGGCGCGACAGTTGAAAAGACGTACGTGACAACTGCACAACGGTTACAAGAGACGATTCGTTTCAGATTCTGAATATCTATCAGAGGACACGCGCCATCAGTAATAATTAATCCGAGTGTCATCACACGCTCACTAATAACGCTCACCCGACTTACCTCAGTCCGAGCTATCATGCAATAAACGTCTCCCGACGTGAGTAATCACACCCTATACACTACCGCCCGACCAATTGAGCCCACTACGAGCTGTCTCGTAGACGAGCAGCAACGCCAATACCCGACCAATCGAGCCCACTACGAGTTGTCTCGTAGACGAGCTGCAACGCCAATACCCGACCGATCGGACCAACCCCGAGCTGTCCCATAGATAAGTGACAGGATATTAGTATACTCCTTCGACCCTTCTCTTTGCTCAGGCTCGAGGAGTAGGGGGACTTATGGTCGGGTCGGTCGAATTGAGCCCGAACTCAATCACAACAATCCACGGGCCGATCAATCTATCTCTCAAAGATGAATCTCACACCCATTGGTTAACCCAGGCCCGATCCACACATCCATGGCCCGTTAGCGGGAGGAAACCTTCCATGCAGAAGTAGAAGTCTACGTAAAGACTTAGCCCTAGCATCCATCCCATATATAAGGTATGATTTCATCATAACAGAGGTACGTAATCACAATCTCATTCTTCTATGCATACGACGACCTCACCTTCACCGGAAAAGACTAACTTGAGCGTCGGAGGGGCTAATCGGGACACAACCTCCGACGTGCCTTCTTTGTTTTGCAGGGGTATTCACGTCAAAATTACTACAACAAGCAGCCGACTCTATGGATCCAAACGGCAACGTTCAGTTCCGCTAGAATCCGGCAGAACCATATATGAACCAATTAGAGTAAATAAAAGGACTAAGAAAAAATTTGATCTTAAAGGTGCATAATACATTAAAATAAGAAATCAAAGCAAAAGAATTTGTTTTGAGAGTAAATGTTTTTTTTCTTTTCATATACTAGTTAGATTTCATGAAGATTATGTGGTTCTATTAAACCATTTTCGCAAAAAAATTTAACACAAGAGTTAAATAAGAATATATAATATAACAACTCATCAAACTAATATAAATATTGTCTCTTTTTTTCAATTTTTAGTCTTAAATGCTTGAACTTTGAAACAACTTATGTTTAAACATTTTGATTTAATGACATGTCAGTAGCCATTTAGACATTTTTGAATTGGCTTATGACCTCACCCCTTCCTTCCATTACGATTATATCGCATTGTTGCTTTAATTATTTAGTCAAGGAAATGGGTGACCTACGTAAGACTATAACCAAACGAAACAACTAACTTTATGCCCACCTTATGTCACAAAGGATTTATTTTTTTATCCCCAAGAGTTTTATTTTTAAATGTTTAGGTTTAACACTGAATGTATTTATTTTGATTAGTTACTTATATATATGTGTGTGTGTGTGTGTGTGTGTGTGTATCTAACAAAACTTGTGCGTGAGTGTGTATCTAACAAAACTTTTCCCCAATGTTGAAAATAGTTATTTGGTGATTTGATGGGAAAGGGTACGAGTTTAAAGACTTTAGCATCTTACGCATGGGGCATTCGCAATTAATTATTCTCTAAAAAGTTACTCCTTTTCTGGTGAATATGGGGATGGTAAATGTCGAAATTTGAAAAAAAAAGAATTTTAATTGCTTTGAAAACATATAATTCTTAAATAGTTAATATGGGGCATTACATATAAATTAATAATTCTTAAACCTAGTAATGATAGTACAAGTGTTCACATAGTAAAGGATGCCATTTGCTTATTACTGATCAAACTCAATCATGAAGGAATCATATTTTTTTGAAAAAATGGAGTTTAGATTGAATTATTAACAAATAATATCCCTCATCACAGCCCCACTGTCAAATCTTGGCATCTGATCTCAATCATCGAATGGCTCATGTTTAATTTACTATAAAAGTATAGAATCAAAAAAACTAATATAAAAAACACCCACCTTAGTAATTGCCTACTGTAAGTGTATACCCCTCATTAGTTTTCAGTTCTTTTAATAATAATAATAAAGCTCCTTCACTTTTACTGAAGCTAATTTAGAAGTTTCTATTTAGTTTCCCTTATCTTGTACTAGATGTTTCTATTTCATTGCTTTAACTTTTATTGAAGGTTTTTATTTAGTTTGCTTTAACTTTTATTGAAGCTAATTTAGCAGTTTCTATTTGTTTTGCTTTTAGAAATTTCTATTTGGTTTGTTATCTCATCTTAATATAAATTGTACCATCACTAGTTTATAGAAAATTCCATGGCACACATTATATTTGTGCATTTATATTTCATCTAGAGTTTGATGAAAATTTCTAGTGTTTGATATATAAAAGAGTAATTTATTTTTTAAAAAACAAATTTAATATGTAATATTCATAAAAATTATAACTAGGTGTAATGTTTTGGCATAGCCACATTCCTTCCCTTTCCCACTTTTCTTTGTCACACTTATACATCTAAATATACTATAGCATGGCATCAAGTTAAGTAAGCATGTCTTACCTAGTTAGATCTTAAGTCCTAATAGTAGAATTATGCAGGCATTGATGAGTCTTAACCAATGTTTGATACTTAGGATGACGAAACAAGCTAAAGACTTACGATTAGGCATGGAAAATAAGCATTATCAATGAGTTGGCATGTGTTGGTACACATTGGCAGAAATTTTTTACGAGATGCATGATTCAATTGTGAGACCAAAAGATAGCTTATGATAGACCTTAGGCTAAAGGTTAGTTAGATCAAATGCATGAGGGAGACATATGGGAACAACATAGATTTAATGTGTGCTCAAATAGAGAAATCATAACTAATGGATTTAACATAAAAAAGCATTGGATCAGACTAGTGTGTTATGAAAGGCTTTGGACTTGAATGACCCATCATCAATGGATAAAGATCAAGAGGAGATCTTGGATGATGTGGCGGATAAGATCATAATAGATATACATTACCTTAAAAGACAAAGATCATGTGGGAGAATCTTCTGAAGATAGTAGAGTTCTTCATAGATGGATGTATCATTCATAATTAAATATAATCTTTTATTTGTGAGTTGTGATGTAGCTAAATCATATCAGATAGAGTCCTATTTGGATGAGAATGTGATCCTATTGGATAATGTGATGTAATCTGATTAGTATAAGATGTAATTTGGTTAGTTAAGTTTAATTAGGATTCTAAATTGTATAACCATAGATGCCTATAAATAACTTACTCCAACGTTGCTCTTAGAGAGAGAAGAGATAGAGGCGAAGGAAACATATTGAGAAAGAGAATTCCTTTGTATAGATCTAAGGAAGTAATATTGGTTGGTTTTACTGTAGCTATTATGTGTTTTTTGTTACCTATAATTATTTAATACTTTCGTACTATTCTTACTCAAATATGAGAGTTAAACACTTTGAGGGTCATAAGGTATTCAACAATAAGGTTTTGTTGGTCAATGATCACGTGAGAAGGCTGGGTCTTGTTTAAACAGACCTAAGTGAGATTATCATGCAAAAGAGTAGATGCAACTTTGATATAAGTTTGGTATCTAGGAAACCCTTTGTAACACTTACCATATGTATATATATATATATATATATATATATATATATATATATATATATATATATATATATATATATATATATATATATATATATATATATATATATATATACATACATATATATATATATATATATATATATATATATATATATATATATATATATATATATATATATATATATATATATATATATATATATATATATATATATATATATATATATATATATATATATATATATATATATATATATATATATATATATATATACATATATACATATATATATATGTATGTATGTATATGTATGTATATGTAATACTAAAATTTTCTTTCTTTTTAGATATGATCTGTATGTGATGAGGAAAGTTCCCTCTTTCCTAACTTGTGGGCATATGGTTTCTACCAGAAAATATTAACACCTCTTTTTTTTTCAAAGCCAAAGATAGATGTTACCACTAGTAGGAGAAGATTCTTACTTATGGAACAGTTCATAATATCTCTTGTAAACAATGGCTGGTTCTTAAAGGAAATAGAATGAGATGGAGTAAAAGCTTACTACATAAAACCTCATTTTTGTTATGGATGCAATCAAGAACAATGTCTCATGTAAGGAATCAAAAGAAAGCCACGACCACCTCTTTTATCAATGCAATTTGGAACAAAGTCAAGAGGCTATGTATTTGGTATATTAATTCAAACAAAATAAAGAAGCTATTGTAGAGTAACTGGAACCAAAATTGATTTGGGAAAAGGTATTTCTGTCAAAAAAAAAACTATAAGTGTGAGATAAGCAGGTTATGTGTGTTTGTTATGTAAAGAGGCCACATATGGGTTGAGTAGAATGGGTGTGTTTGAAAAATTAGTTGATCTCGGTACTAAAACTAGAGAAATAACTATGAACAATACAGTCAGTTAATGCTAACTACATTCAGGGTGGATCTATAACCAATTTTAAATTTAAGAAAGAGCAAATCTTGTATTTGGACATGCTATATTTTGGCACATTTTATGATAATGAATTTTTTTTTTATTTCTTAGAAAAATACAGACAAAATTTTTCATGATCATAAAGTCATATAATGTAAGCTTATATAAGAAAAGGAAAACATTTTAAAAGAGCTCCGACAAAACTCTTTCTGCAATTAGTATAAAATAATTGTTGTGGTTGCTCATTCCTATATGCTTAGCAAACTAGCATTTGGGAGCTTGTTTCAACTTATATAACGATTTTTGGAGTCGACAAACTTTGCCAGGTACGTCAGAATGAAAGTCGGGAGGCACTACAAGAAATTGGATTTTTAATGAAAGCAAAAGTTATCACTAAAAGTAATAATATTAGTCATTACTATTAATACTGTCCAATTTTTAGAGTTGTCACCTCTCGTCACAAATACCTCTGTCACTAATGAAATAGTGACTAATTTAGAAAATTTGTCACAATTATAGAACACTTTTGTGACAAAAGTACTGATACTAAAAACTATGAAATATGTGATAAAACTATATAGTCACAATAACTTTACATATTTATGACAAGTTTGTTGACACAAACAATATAAAGTAGTGATGAATAAAGTTGTAATAATACTTTATTTTATTGTAACAACATTATTGTCACTAAAATAATTGAAAATAATGACAAAATATTTGTCACATGTGCTTTTTTTATCAGTATCCGTTCCTTCTTGGTCACTAACATTTTAAGGAAAAAGTGTCAGCATCACTTTGTCACAAAAATGAAAATTTATTCAAACAAAAATATTGTCACTAATTTGTTTGTTATTGCCACAAATAAAACTATCAATTCAATAATGGAATTGCATTATTAATAAAAGAAATTTGCATCAATGACCATATTGACTAACAAATTTCTACACAAAGATGAAAGTTATATATTACAATAATGTTGTCACTAAATAAATATTATATGTTACAATAAATTTATTACTAATTTGTTCATGTTTGTCACAAATAATATTATTAAATTTAACAATTTAATTGCTTAATCAATAAAAAATTTTGCATTGTTGGTCATAAAATAGAAATTGTCACAAATGATACGGATTTTTAGTGCCAAGATATTGTCACACAAGCAAATAAAATTATTATTATATATAAAACATATAAAATCACCAAAATGTACAAAATTCAAATTTCTAATATATAAAATTGGAAAATTTTCCAAGACAATCATATTTATTACAATTATCCCAAACTACTATATACTAATCTAAGCTAAAACTTCCTCAGGTAAATTTTCCTCGCAATCCTTCCAGATGAAGTTCACTATTGGTTTGTTTTCTACAAAATAAATAAAAATATAATCAATTAATTAGTTTACAAAATATTAAGCTATAAATTTAGTACTAACATTTTATAATAATATAATGAAAATGATAATAATAAGAAGTAATACCAACTATTCTAGATTTTATAAATTTACAAACTCTTATGGTTAGTTGGGATAATTGATGTTGTGGCACTTGATGGATCTCTAATTGAGGCAAGAACATTGAGTATCAAACTAGGAATTACTCCAATATTTGCCAAATTTGCAAAAAACAATTGAAATTTGTTTCATTTCTATGGCTTGCTGCTCAATAACTTCATCTTTAGCTTCAATCTTCTTATTTTGAGCTTGATTCTTTTTGTTTTGTGCTTTTGTGATTTTAGTAAGTTTTACAAGTTCATCATCCAAATCACTTGAACGTTTCTTTCCAACCTCAGCTTTAGTTAGAAATTTGATTTTTTTTTTCTCAAGACTTAGATGTTATCTCTTTAACATTTAAATCACGTGAATATCTAACCATAATGATTATAAAAAATAAACTTAAAATCCAAAACATTTGAAATCCTGACCCAATACAATATCATCAAAAGTAAAATGTTAAATTGATCCAAAATAAATTTAAATGAATAAATGCTATTTTTTCTCCAATAAGTTTATAGGTCAAACTATCAAATGGCTATTATGTAAATTGGTTAAATATAACACATCAAGTTCAAGTTTCACATATCCTATGCCATGTTTTGATAACACATCAATTGTAATAATTTTGTTATTAATTAAAAAATTAAAAAATATTGTTTAAATATATTTTAAATATATTTTTTCAAAGCACATTAAATATTTTTTATAAATATTATCAATTTTGCATCTATCATTAATCAATATGTTTTAAATTATTTTTTATTGTTTATAGTATTCAAGGTGGTCTGAATTGATGTCGTCTTGGACCCAATCAAGACAACCTCAATGATCGGTCCATTCTTCATAGAACAAGTCTCGAACCCAACGGCTACGACAGGCCGAAGCCCGATCCAAGCTCTTCTTAGCCCATCCGCATGTAAGAGACTCCCATACAAACACGTAAGGGTTTAGCTCTAGCGTCTATCCCCTATATAAGATATAATTCTCTCATAACAGAGGTAGGCAATCAAAACCTAGCTTTTCTCTGCATTGAGCAACCTCACCTTGACAAAAATATTGACTTGAGTGTCGGAGGGGCTAATCGGGACACAACCTCCGACGTGCCTTCTTTGTTTTGCAGGTATCTTCACGCCGGATTAATCACAAAAGCAACCACTCATGGATCCAAACGAGAACGTCTGCTTCGCCAAAATCCGCAGAACCAATTGACGCCACCGTGGGGCCCGACTTTCGCACCACGCCCGTAAACACACGATCGGTCAAAGTAGCGGCGATGAATCTCGATATAGGCTGCATGCGGCTCGCGATGCAACGCATGGGTTTGCAGCTACCTACAACTCTGCCGCCAGTACCACATGTTTCACGCACGGAATCCTCAGATCCTAACGATCAACCACAGCCTCAAACCTTGGAACAAGAAGAACAGAGCATAGCTTTGGAGGATAACGCCGCGCCCAATACGCACCCGAATATCCAACTCCGACTGGGTGCAGATCCTCTTCCAACTGTACACACTACCCTGACCCGAAAATAAATCGAGGAAGCTGCTGATCTGTTGATCTGCCAAATTTTGCAATCTCAACCAGCGCAACAGTAGCCATCTGCATGGCAAGCCGCCCGACAAACCAGCATGATGACCGATCATCGCCCAATCGAAGCCCTAGAAAAAATCGTGGATGATCGGATTAACGGCTATGAAGTTTCGTCAGATCGCTCGACGTCAGCGATCTGACTCTCCTTCACTCCGAAATTTGATAGCCTCCCAAAGACCACACAAAAATACCGACCCCCGAGAAATACACTGGAAAGACCGACCCCCGAGAAATACACTGGAAAGACCGACCCCCTGGACTACCTGCAGCACTTCCAGTCCATGATGAGTCTACATTGTGTTCTGGACGCCATCCAGTGAAAGGCTTTTTGCACGGCCTTCCAAGAAGGAGCTCGATGATGGTTCAACAGCTTACCCCCAGGCTGTATCACATGCTTCGAAGATTTCAGGTTGTTATTCCTGAACCAATTCGCCATTAGTAAGAGGCCGCAGAAGACAGCTTTGGAGGTGATGCAACTTACCCAAGGAAGGAATGAAAGCTTGCGGGAATTCATCACTCGATTAAATAACGAAACGGTCGAGGTCTCCGACCTTACTTGCTCGTCTATGTTGGCCGCGCTTATGAATAATACGAGGGATGAGAAGTTCAAGAAGTCGTTAGCCCTCGATCAACCCCGATCCGTTCAGGAAATAAGAAATAGGGTGGATAGGTATATTCAGCTTGAAGAAGTGCTGAAAAATACGAGGCGTCGGACGGATGATCGCTCGCCAAACGATATGGCGAGCAACTCGCACAAGCGGCAAAAAGGCCATTCGAGCTGGAGAAGGCCGACCGATCGACAGGGAAATCAACAGGAGTTCACCCCGCTCAACAGGCGATATGCAGAAGTTCTGGCGACCATGAAAGCGGATGGGGAAACTATCCGAGAACCCAATAAAATGAAAACCCCCTACAAGGATAGGAACCCCAATTTATATTGTCGTTTCCACAAAGAGGTCGGCCATGATACGGAAGATTGCTGGCAGTTGAAAAGAGAAATCGAATTCCTCATACAAAGGGGAAGGTTAGGCCGATTCGTGAGGCACGAACAAAATGTCGATCGGGATAATCAGCGCAGGCCAGGTCGGCAAGACAATAGGCGACCGCCCTCAAGGCAAAAAGACAGGAATGATGGGGGGAGGCAGAATGCGACCACAGATAATCGAAGAGAAGAGAGAGGGCGATCGAGGGAAAGAAACGATCGAAACACGCAACAAGACGACCAACCGACTGGGGTCATTAACATTATATTCGGTGGAAATGTAGCAGGAGGATCCACCACTAAAGGAAGAAAGAGATATGCCAAACAGGTCGGCAGAGACTCATCCACTAAAAAGCTGAGGGAGACCGACGGGATGATATCATTCGATGAGTCCGACCTCGATGGAATAAGTTGCCCCCATGACGACGCTCTCGTGGTAAATCTGAATATGAACGGTTACGAGGTGAAGCGGGTGATGATTGATACGGGAAGCTCGGTCGATTTGTTGTATTACGAGGCTTTCAAGTAGATGAAGGTACCCGAAGACCGACTACTACCTACGGACAGCCCCATTAAAGGAGTAACTGGGGCGTCAGCTTACCCGTTTGCCCGGGTGAATTTGAAAGTGAAGTTCGGGCAGAAGCCGTGTCAGATAGAAAGGGACGTTGAGTTCCTAATCGTCAAGTTTCAAGGGGCATACAACGCAATAATCGGGCGGACTACTCAAAATGTCCTCAGATCGGTCGTCTCCACCTACTACCAGGTTATGAAGTTCCCGACACCCCACGGAGTTGGTGTTGTCAGGGGTCAGCAGAGAATTGCCAGGGAATGTTACTTAGCGGAAACGAAGACATTAGATGGGGCTGTAGTACTGACGAGCTCTCTTGATATGAGGGCCGACGAGGATATGGATAGGATGAACCCAGTAGAAGAAACACAGCTGGTCGGACTGAATGATGCCGACCCTTCCAAATTCACAAACCTAGGCTCCGAGCTGTAGAGCGACCTGGTTAAAGAGATCACAGCCTGTCTGGTGAAAAATAGATCGGTCTTCGCTTGGGTGCCGAGCGACATGCCTAGAATTTTCCGATCAGTTGCATCGCACTCCCTCGGTATACGACATGACTACAAACCGATCAGATAGAAGAAGCGATGGCACAGCAAGAAGCGACAGGGGGTGATCGAGAAAGAAGTAGAAAAATTACTCGAGGCCGGGTTCATCCGAGAAGTCAAGTGCCCTGAATGGCTCGCCAATGTGGTTTTAGTGAAAAAGAAGAACGGGAAGTGGAGAATGTGCATAGATTTCACCGATTTGAACAAAGCATGTCCAAAGCGATGCTTCCCTGCCCAAGATCGACCAAATTAGTAGACTCCACCTCGGGACACGAACTTCTCGGTTTCTGGATGCCTTCTGCTACCATCAAATCTAAATGAGCCTTGAAGACGAGAAAAGACCGCCTTCATCACCCACCAAGGCACGACATATCAAGTAATGCCTTTTGGCTTGAAGAACGCGGGCGACCTATCAACGACTCGTCATGGAAGTCTTTAAGAAATGATCGACCGGTCGGTGGAAGCGTATGTGGATGATATGGTGGTTAAAAGTAAGACGGTCACGAGCATGTGGATGATTTAAAGAAGTCTTCCGGACACTTGATAAATTTCGGATGAAGTCAACCCTAAAAATGCGTCTTTGGTGTGGCATCCGGAAAATTCCTTGGGTTCATGATTACTCAACGTGGGATTGAGGCTAATCCAGAGAAGATTGAAGCCATCGTCCAAATGCCTTCACCAAGGTCCTTGAAAGAAGTACAGATACTGACTGGTCGAATAGTCTCCCTGAGTAGATTTGTGTCCAGATTGGGGGACAAGTGCCTCCCATTTTTCAAGATCTTGAGGAAAGCGAACGTGGCTCAGTTCCAATGGTCGGACGAGTGTGAGAAAGCTTTTCAACACTTAAAGCAATACCTATCTAGTCCACCTATCCTGCAAAGCCTGGTAGAGGGAGAGAACCTGATTATATACTTGGCGGTTACGGAGGGGTCGGTCAGCGCGGTACTTATTCGATCGGATGAAAACGACCAACACCTTATCTATTACATCAGCAAAGTATTAACCGAATCGGAAACACGATACATGTCAATAGAGAAACTAGCCCTCTCCCTGATAATGGCGGCTCGGAAGCTAAGGCCTTACTTCCAAAGTCATACAATTGAGGTATGGACAGACCAACCCCTAAGGCAATGCCTTCAAAAGCTCGAAACTTCGGGCCGACTAATAAAGTGGGCGGTAGAGCTGGGAGAGTTCGACATACAGTACAGACCTCACACGACCATTAAAGCGCAGGTATTGGCGGACTTCATCGCGGAGATGAGCCAACCTAACTCGAAGGACGAGCAGCTCCCTGCCTGGAGCTTGTTTGTTGACGGGTCGTCCAATGCCGAGGGATGTGGAGCGGAGTAGTCTTGATCAACCTCACAAAGGAACAAAAGGTGGAATACGCCCTTCGATTTGAGTTCAAAGCCTCCAATAACGAAGCAGAATACGAGGCCCTGATAACCGGTCTCCAACTGGCTAAGAAAATGGAGATCAGGCATCTAAAAATATATAGCGATAGCCAAGTGGTGGTCGGTCAAGTCACCGGGCAGTATGAGGCTAAGGGGAGCAACATGATTAAGTACCTGGAGCTGGTAAAGCAGGAATTGAGCAATTTTGAACAGTACACAATCAACAGAATAGAACAAGCTCAAAACGTTAAAGCGGACGCGCTCTCCAAAATGGCTTCCGACCGTGATGCCATGAATAATGTTCTGGTCGAACGACTAGACCGGCCTAGCATTCAAAAAGCCAAGGAAGCTCTCGACATAAGTACTAGTCGATCGAGTTAGATGGAGCCGATCATACAATACCTTTTGGAGGGAAAACAACCGGAAGACGCGTCGGAGGCCAAGAAACTGAGAATAAAGGTAGCCGAGTACACGGTCGTTAACAACACTCTATACAAACGGTCTTACGACCGCCACTACTTGATGCTTGAATGAAGAAGAAGCTGCTGAGCAATGGTCAAGTCCATGAAGGGATGTGGGAAACCATGTAGGAGGCGAATGTTGGCTCACGATCGATCGAGACAGGGTACTATTGGTAAACGATGAGAAGAGACCGCCAGAGAAAGTCGATCGATGCGAGGCTGCCAGAGAAACAAAGAACTCGTCTCACCACCAATCGAAAGGATGAAAATTATGAGCCATCCTATCCCGCTCGCTCAATGGGAATGGATATATCGGGGCCATTCCTCTCGGTCCCGCGTAAGAAGTTCTTGATAGTGGCGGTGGAATACTTCACCAAACGGGCGAAGCGAAGCGGTCGCTACAATTTTCAAGCGTAGGTAGAGAACTTTGTGACGAAGAACATACTTACCGCTTCGGATGCCCATGGTATTGGTTAAGGATAACGGTCGGCAGTTCGACAACGACAAGTTCAGAGATTTCTGCGACCGACTAAAGATCAAGCTACAGCTGACTTCGGTAGCTCATCCACAAAGCAACAAACTCGCGAAGAACACTAATAAAAAGATAATGAACGCTCTCAAGAAGCGCCTGGATGGCCGAAAGACCTAAGTGGAAGAACTAGACGAAGTGTTGTGGGCATACAGAACCACACCGAACGGAGCCACAGGGAAAACACCGTTCATAATGACCTTTAGGCGTAAGCTTTAGTTCCAAAGAGAGGCGGCATTGCACAATCAAAGGGTGTCGGGCTATGAAGAGGAGCGGAATGATGAAACCCGCAGAGCGTAACTCGCTCTCCTCGGTGAGGATAGAGAAAGGGCAGCCAGCTCGTTCGAATCAGCAAAAGGCAACCAAATTCTACAATAGAAGGGTTAAGCCGAGCGATGTAAAGGTAGGTGGTTACGCCCCACTAAAAAGCCGAGGCACCGGAAGCATCCCGGAAAGCTTTGGACAAAGTGGAAGGACTTTATCGAGTGATTAAGCAAGTCGGGCATGGTTCTTACATCCTCGGCGATGCAAAAGGAAAGGTTCTACCAAGGCCTTGGAACTCACATAACTCAAGGCGTTTACCAAAGAGATAAGTTTTATTCTAGTTAATCTTTCCTTACTATCGTTTTTGTATACTTGTGGGTACCTTTTTCCTGTCCCTGCCAGGCAGGTTTTTTAATGGCCCACGCCCTCGTTATCATTAATAAAGGGGTTTCAGATTTCTTGGCAATAAAGAGTTACATTACATGTGGCAAAGAGTAGACAATCCAATCAGTCGCCGCCCGGCATCTCCATAGACCGACTATGATCGATCGGTCGCCAAGACAAGATCCTTGGGACCTCGCTCGGTATCTCCATAGATCCACTACGATCGATCGGTTGCCAAGACAAGATCCTTGGGACCTCGCCGCAGATTCCATAGATCGACTACGGCGATCATCGCTAAGACAAGATCCTTGGGACCTCGCTCGGATTCCATAGATCGACTACGGTCGATCGGTCGCCAAGACAAGATCCTTGGGACCTCGCTCGGTATCTCCATAGATCGACTAAGGTCGATCGGTCGCCAAGACAAGATCCTTGGGACCTCGCTCGGTATCTCCATAGATCGACTATGGTCGATCGGTCGCCAAGACAAGATCCTTGGGACCTCGCTTGGTATCTCCATAGATCGACTACGATCGATCGGTCGCCAAGACAAGATCCTTGGGACCTCTGCTTGGTCGACCACGAGTAACACCTAACCCTACTATACGTCCGAAACAAAGCACATAAGCACGAAAATTGACTTCGAATAAATGACTTCGACTAAATGAAACACAGCAAAAAAAAATTTCATTCATATTAAATTCACCCTGGCCACAAGCCCGACCAGGTGAACTCTAGAATTCGGGAGAAGGGGAACAAGTAGCTTGAGGAGCAGGACTCGGGGGAGCAACCGGAGGAATATCCTCACAAGGAGGCTCTTCCCCTTCGGAGAGCGACACAACGGGAATAGGAGCAGGACCCGGGGGAGCGACCAGAGGAATATCTTCGTAAGGAAGCTCTTCTTCATCGGAGCTGAGATCCAGCTCTTCATCCGGAATGGCGTCCCGTTCTCCTTCGGCCTTCTCCCTGACTTCCTCTAAAGAAAGCCCAAGAGCCGCAAGAAGAAGCAGCTCGGTATACTCCTCGAATGAAGGGCACACCGACCCCCCAGGAGTGTAGAGTTCGTGGCCCCTCCTCAGAACCAGGAGGGTTATGTCCCAGGCGAGCTCTAAACTCTCCTCGTACAGAAACTGCCATTTCTATCGCTTAATCGCCTCGACCCGTTGCATCCTCACAGAACGCCGCACCTCCCGCAGGGTCTCCTCGGCTTTGTCCCTACCCTCCACTGCGAAGCGGCAATCTTGGCGGAGTTTCTTGTTAAGCTCCCGCTCCGCCCTCATAGTCTTCCTCCATTCGTCCTTTTCCTCCTCTCCTTGGCGGTCGAGCCAACAAAGTGCCCACCTCCCTCTCCAGGATTTCTTTTCCTCCTCCAAGGATGCGTTTTGAGCACGGAGGAGGTCTCTCCCCTCCTTCACCTCCGAAAGCTCGCCCTTCAAAGCCTTCACCTGATCATGGAGGTCCTGGACTTCCTGGTCCAGAGTCTCCAAACGCTGCAAAGATCGCAAGGCCGTCGTCGACTTAGACACCGAGACGAAGGAGCTGAGACCCTAGCTCCAAGTTACTCCTCTTCTCCATGAACCGCTCGTCCACAGGCGGAGTAATCCTCTCAACAATGTAACAGGAAACTTCGAGGTCCCCGATTGTGGCATTCTTAGCCAACTTGAGGGCAGACTCCCATTGCCCAGGATTTGCAGCTTGCGCCTTCCCCTTGCCCTTCTTCCTTTCCAGTCCGGCCGACTTGCGGGCCGGACGATAGATCCCCAGCCAACCAATCTCTTCCTCTTAAGAGGAGGACCCATCCTCCTCCTCCTCCTCCTCTGCCAGACTACAGCCCACACGACCGCACAACTGGCAATGACCCCGAATCAGAAGGTCGGCCCCCGACAGGTGGAACATCCGTCGACACTACGGACGAGCCCAACCCCATAGACAAAGCGGCGCCATCTCCAGTCCCCGTCTCCATCCCTTTCTTCTGTACAGCCTGCTTCTTCGACTTGGAGGCCCGGGCGGGAGCATCTTCTATTCTCACCATGGCTGCACAACGATAAATTATGTTAGAAAATGAAACCAAGGCTCAAAAATACAATTAGCTCAATCACGAGGAGTCAACCGGACGGGGCGGTCTCCTCTCCTAGCCCGCTAATTCGAGGAGGGGGTCAATGAGAAATGAATTGACCGAGACTCCCCCGAAGTACCCCTGCATGAGCCGAGTAAAGTCGTATCTGCCGAGCTCTTTTATACGGCCGACCACCTCCCACTCCTCTCTACTAAGAGATATGGTTGACACGTCATTCCATTGCTCGGTTAGAGGGTACCTCCACGGTCGAGCTTCGAAGGAGGCTCCTGGGGGCTTCACAAAAAAATACTTCGTACGCTAAGAAGTGACTTTCCTGGGAGTTCCATCCGGGTGATACCGGGCATCCCTATACTGAAAATGAGGAATCCCAGCCCTAATTATGGGGCTCTGACCCATTCTTAAGAAGTGGCGGAGGATGTCAACTGACGGAGGACAACCGAATTGATGGCATAGCAGAGCCAAACCATTAATAAACCTCCAGCCATTCGGGGATCGACTCGACATCGATCACCATGGCGCGCACACCTCGTCAATAATCGGGCGTCTGGAAGCCTCATGCCGCCAACAGAGAAAAGCTCTCGATCTGACAAAATACCACCTCAGATTGCTGAAGATCCGTTCGGTTCGATGGCGACCCTAGGCCCCTGTGATTTAAGGAATGTTACACCTAATAATCAGCCGCTGCGCCCCCAACCTCATCTTTGATTCACCTCTCGCATCGCCTCCAACCAACCCATCCCTTCTTTCCTTCGTCGACACTTCCTCGGTACCTCCTACCGTACTTCTAGAACTACCCATTGACATGATTACCAGGAAAAGAGCTCTTGAAAAGAACTTTAGAGGAGGAAGGACGTACCTCTTTGTTGGATGGAGAAAGGGAAATCGAACGACGATTGAATGAAGTTTCCAAAAACTGGGAGCAAGAAAGAACGAACGAAAGCAGAAGCGTATGCAAGAAGGAAATAAGCGTGAAGAAAACCAAATGGTTCGTCGACCCTAAACATTTATAAGGAGGCACTCGGACGAGCCATCCAATCAAAGCATAACACGTGGAGAAAATCCGAGCTATGTTTGGACACGCGACATGATCCGAGCCATGGAAATTAGGGTTGTCCGAAATCCGAAAGGGCGCGTCAGTTGAAGGGACGCAGGAGGCAACTGTACAACGGTTACAAGGACGATACGTTTCAGATTCTGAACAGCTGTCAAAGGACGTGCACCGTCAAACAATAAATGCTCCAAGTGCCTTCACACGTCTGCCAATGATGACCATCCGACTCGCTTTTGCGCGGGCTGTCGCGCAACAAGTGGCGAGGCCGATCACCGGCACACAATGACCGATCCCGTAACGAGCGATTCGCTCACCGGTCGGCATACGACGATTCTACGCCGACCGTTGACATCTGAAAGCCATGCATAATCGGTCGATATTCGATCGATCGGGATCGCTGAGCTTTCCGTGACCGAAGCTACAACAACAATGCCCGACCGATCGATTATTTCACGAAATGACCTACTGACGAGCCATATCTCAATGCCCGACCGACGCCCCGATCACAAGCCGTCCTAAGTCTGAAGCTATAAACCTCTACATACTCCTCCGACCCTTCTCTTCGCTCAGACTTGAGGAGTAGGGGGGCTTATGGTCGGGTCGGCGATGCTGGGCCCGGACCCAATTAAGACAACCCTTGGGCCGATCGGTCCATTCTTCATAGAACAAGTCTCGAACCCAACGGCTACGACAGGCCCAAGCCCGATCCATGCTCTTCTCAGCCCATCCGCATATAAGAGACTCCCATGCAAACACGTAAGGGTTTAACCCTAGCGTCCATCCCCTATATAAGGTATAATTCTCCCATAACAGAGGTAGGCAATCAAAACCTAGCTTTTCTCTGCATTGAGCAACCTCACCTTCACAAAAATATTGACTTGAGCGTCGGAGGGGCTAATCGGGACACAACCCCCGACGTGCCTTCTTTGTTTTGCAGGTATCTTCACGTCGGATTAATCACAAAAGCAACCAGCTCATGGATCCAAACGGCAACGTACAGTTCAGCCAAAATCCGGCAGAACCAGAAGCTATTAATTTATATGTTAAATTTGTGAATATCCCACTTATTATGCATCTTTTTCATAAGTTTCGTTTGTCATTACTCCATATGTTTCTGTTAAAAATATCTTTTAAATTAAAATTTATGATAAAGATTATTGTGTCACACATTTTAATTAACAATTGCAAGTGAGCAATTGAACGCAGGAATCCAAATCCAAACCATAATTTGTTAAGTTATGAATTATGAACTTATGAATGCTACTACTAACAGCTTTTTTCCCCCTTACATATTGGGATTTAAACTTTAGTTATCATACTTTTGAAGATAATAATATTTCTAAATTTTGTTGCTTTATAACTCTATGTAGATAGCTGCATGAAAAGAAATCATCAATATTGGTTAATTTGGTGCGTGATTGTATGATTCTCGAACATTTTGATTATCTATTGGCTACATATTAATTAAACATAGTGTGTCAAAGATAGATGGTTCATGAAATGAACTTAGTCAAAGATAGATGGTTCATGAAATGAACTTAACTTTCATAACATTTTGAATGATATTACATTCTTACACTAATAATAATACTACACCGACATCATAAATTATGAATTCACCAATTATGAATTCACCAAACTAAGCTTACTTTATAAACTTACACATCTTACCTTCAATATAATACAATTAAGATCAGTATGTAGGATTTTAGTAAAAGAAATTTAAAAGTGGGTGTCAAAATAAAATAACAAATCTTACCACCAACTTCTCCCTCCATATTTCCCTTCTACCTCCTTCTTTTAGCTCTATCAAAAGCTTTTACCTTGATAATGCAAATGTTTTCGATTTTAATAAAATGAAAATGAATAATAACTAAGTCAAAACCATCTAAACGTTAATGATTAATAGTTATCTTCTTTTTGGAAGCTTAATTCTCACATTAATGTCCTTTCTTTTCAAGAAACTACATGAATAAATAGAAAAATCTAACCATCAAAAGAAATCTTATCCTTTTTGTACTTTTTTTGAGAATTAGTAGTCTACACATCGTAAATCTTCTCCCGTGATAGTTATATCCCTAAGACTTTGATAATAGTATCAAACCACACCTGTGTAACAACTTTGTTTTTATATTTTCATCAAATAATTATGAGCAAGGATTTGAAACATATTCAAAAACAAAAAAAAAACCTAAAAAAGGAATGAAATAACTTATGACACTTAATTTTAAGTTGAAAATTATGCAATAGTTTTCAAGAGGATAAGATAAATAATAAAGCTTCGCTTATGTTCTTACTAATCTAAAAGTTTTAGGTTTGAATCTCAGTTGAGAAATTACTTTTCATTTTTGTGATCTAAAAAAGGACAGGTGGGAGTGAAAATATGTTAAATTTATAAATACTACTTAGATTAAACATGTTACTTGATTCTAAATCATTAACTTGTCAAATGGCTTATTCAAAATACATAATTTACAAGTTATTATATACATTTAACGGTTTAGTCAATGCCATCCAAAAATAACACTATGAATTGCATTATTATAATGACTATTTAAAAGTTGAAATGTCTAATAAAGGATAATTTATATAAAATTTAATTTAGGTTTGAAGTTTTATATTAAAAAGTTGCTTTAAGTCTTCAAATTACTTTTTATTAAATCAACTTTCAATTTTAAACATATAACTATTAAAACTTAAATTTGGTGATATTGCCATTTATTTGAAACTGATCTATTCAAGATATTAGATATTTGTAAGACTACTTATAAAGTTAATATAAAATTAAAATTAAATACAAAATGAAGTATATAATAGTTATATTATTAAATCAAATCAAATGTATTCATTTATGCTTATAGAATTAATCGGTGATATTATAGGTTATGATAAATCAGGCTCAAAATCAACAAAATTATTTTAAATTGGTGAAATTTTGGATTAAATTTGAACTTCTTTTTAATTTTAATTTTTAGATTGAGTTTCGAGTTATATATATAAAGTTACTTAAGCTTCTTTTACTAAAACTTCTCTTCTTTACGGTGCAATCCGTCTCTAACTTTTCTTCTCTCCACCACCAAAAATAAAGTGGTATTAGAGTTATGCCTTCATCTATAATTTCTCATGGAATATGCTATTTTTTGTTGATTTAATCTTTACACACATCCAAAAAAAATTGTATTAAACTTGGTTTAGCCTGATTCTGGCGAGGCTGCACGTTGCCGTTTGGGTCCATGAGCTTGACTGTTTTCAACAAGAGATCCTGCAAAACAACACAAGGCACATCGGGAGTTGGAATCCGGCAAGCCCCTCCGACGCTCAAGTTAGTCTTTTGTGAGGGTATGATCGCTGTGAGTAAAGAAAACTAGGGTTATGATCACGTACCTGAATTATGACAGCATCGTACCTTATATACGGAATAGATGCTAGGTTTAGGTATTTACGTATGCATGGGAGACTTCCACTTGCTAATGGGCTACGGATACATGGATTAGGGCCTGGGCCTAGCATAATCGATAAGAACTAGGTTAGTCCTTGCGAGGTAGACCGATCGGTCCATGAGTCATTTTGAGTGGGTTTGGGCCTAGCACGATCGAACCAACCATAAGCCCCCTACTCCTCGAGTCTGAGCAAGGAGAAGGGTCGAAGGAGTATATAAGGATTTTGTATCTCTTCTGTAGAGCAGCTCGGGGTAGGCCCGATCGGTCGGATATCAACAGATAGTACATGACTGCTCGTACTAGGATCGATCGGTTGAGTGTCCCGATTGATCGGCATCGACACTTATTGCGTGGCAGCTCGTATCAAGAGAGTTTAAGCGAACATCTATGCTGAGCGCATGAAGGTACTTTATTTAATTATTATTGACGGCGCATGCCCTCTGACAGATTTTCAGAATCTGAAACGAATCATCTTTGTAACCGTTGTGTAGCTGTCACGTACGTCCTTTCAACTGTTGTGTCGCTCTGGGTTTCGAATAACCCTAATTCACCTCGGCTCAGATTCTGTCACGTGGCTGCGCTTGGTTCGGATTTTCTCCACGCATCTAGCTTTGATTGGGGTGTCCGTTCAATCGATCTTCTACAAGTACCCAGGGTCGATAGACTGCAGATTTTCTTTACACTTGTTTTGTTCTCCGACTTTCATCCTATTATCATTTGTGTTTTCTTGCTCACAGTCTTCGGAGTTTTCTTTCAACCGCCGTCCAATTTTCCAACCTCAAATCACCAAATAGGTACGTCCTTTTCCCTCGTCTCCTCCTCTAAAGTTTTCTCAAAGGTTTCTTCTTAGTAAGCATGTCGACGGCCAGTTCTAGAAGTATGGTAAGAGGTGTTGTAGAAATCCTGACGAGAGAACGGAAGGATGGGTTGGTCGTGGAGGAGCCACCAAGAGTTAAATCGACGATGACCATGGCGGAGCTGAAACGGTCGATTATCAGGAATAATATCCCTATGTCCTGGGGGCCTAGGTTGGCCTTAGAGCATGAACGAATCCACAGCAATCTGAGTGGGTATTTTGCCATTTCTGATAGTTTCTTCTCAATCGGTGGTGTGAGGCTCCCGTATGCCGCGATTATTCACTAGGTGTGTGTCGATTTCCAATTGATGCCGAGCCAGATTCCTCCGAATGGCTAGAGGTTCATTAATGGCCTGGCCTTGCTATGCCATCAATTTGGCCATTTGCCTTCGGTTGGGATCCTACGCTATTTTTTTAGGATGAATCAGAGTTTGAGCTCTGGGGTCGGGATCCCTCACTTGCAGTATAGGGATGCTCGATATCGCCCGGCCAGAACGGCCTCAAAAATTACTTCTTTGCGGACGAAGTACTTTTTTGTGAAGCTCCCAGGATCCTCCTTCGAGTGCCAGCCGTGGAGGTATCCTTTAGTCAAGCGGTGGAACGACACCTCGAGCGTATCTCTTAGTAGAGAGGAGTGGGAGGTGGTCGGTCGCATAAAGGGGCTCGACCGATATGACTTTGCTCGGCTCATTCTGGGATATCGCAGGGGGGCCTCGGTTGATTCCTTTCTAATCGACCCCCGCCATAAATTGGCAGGCTAGGAGAGGAAACGACCCCTTCTAGTTGACCCCTCATGGTTGAATTATTTATTGTATTTTTAAGTATTGGTTTCGCTTTCTGACCTGTTTTATTACTGTGCAGCCATGGCGAGGATAGAAGATTTTTTCGGGTCCTCCCCTCCCTCTAAATCCAAAAAGCAGGCCAAAGGGAAGAAAAAGAGGAAGGAGGCAGAGACCAGTGAAGGCGTCGCTCCGCCAGTGGAGCCAGGCCATTCTACAGTGTTGCTGGCCCCTCCGCCCACTGAAGACCGTCCTGTCTTGTCGACGTCATTGCCAATCGTGCCAGTGAGTGCGGGCCGAGCGGGTTCGGAAGAGGAGGTGGAGCCACCTCTTAAGAGGAAGAGGATTGCTCGGCTTGTTGACCTACCGTCCAGCCCGTCGAGTCAAGGCAGGAAAGAGAGGGAGAGAGAAAGCAAGGGGAAAGGGCGAGCGACTAACGCTGAACAGTGGGAGCCTGCGATCAGTTTGGCTAAAACTACATCGATTGTGGACCTCGAGGTGTCCCTTCACATTGCTGAGAGGGTCATTCCTCCCGTGGACGAGAAGCTCATGGACTCGCTGAACAATCAGGAGTTAGGGCCCCGTCTCATCCGTAGCTGTGTAAGAAGTCTGGTGATGTCCACCGCGATGCATCAACGTATGGAGAATCTCGACGGGATTTATCAATCGCTGGACCGGGAAGTCCACGATCTCCTTGAGCAGGTGAAGGCTTTGAGGGACGAGCTTTCGGAGACTAAGGAAGAGAGAGATGTCTTCCAGGCTCAACTCTCTTCCTTGGAGGAGGAGAAGAAGTCTTGGGAGGAGGCGAGGGGCGTTCTGAGCGCTCAACTTGTCACGGGGGAGGAGGAGAGGAACCGATTGATTGCGGCGAAGGACGAGCTGTTCAGGGAGTGTGAGGGCCTGAAGAAGGTGGCAGAGATGGAGAAGGAACGTTGTAAGAAATTCCTCCAGGATTGTCATGCAGCGGTGGAGGGTAAACACAGGACCAAGGATATGTTGAGGGAGTTGCGATGCTCCATCAAGAAGCAGAGGGTCGAGGCGATAAAGCGATGGAAAGATCGATTCCTACATGGGGAGTGCTTAGAGTTCGCCTGCGACTTGACCCTCTCGGTCCTGAAGAGGTGCCATGAGGTTCACGTTCCTGACGGGTCGGAGTGTCCTTCGTTTGAGGATTATGCCGAGCTGCTGCTTCCGGCTGCTCTCGGCCTTTCTTTGGAGGAAATGAGGAAGAGGGCCGAGGGAGAGCGGACCTTTGTTTCGGATGAGGAGCTGGATCTTAGCTCAGAAGAGGAAGATGATGTCTCTCTGCTGCCCTCTCCTCCCTATCCGGTTGCTAGTCCTTCTTCTGCCGACCCGACTGCTCCTGTTGCTGGCCCTTCCCCTCCTCCGGAAGGATTACAGTGATTGTTTTTCCCTTTGTAAGGCTCATCTGGTCAGGCTTGTGACCAGAGTTTTAATTCTGAGAAATAAAAACTCGTTTTTCATTACCTCTTTTATGTGTTAGAGATTAGATGATCCTCTCGAATAGTAGGTCGCGAATGAGTGCACTCGATGTGCGTCGATCGGGTGAATTAGGCCGAGTGATAATGAGGCCGAATGATCCGAGATTTTGTCTTGGGATCTTGGCCGAGCAATAGTCGAGGTCAATCGATGGTTCCAAGGATCTTATCTTGACAACCTAGTCGATCGATGGTCGAGGCCGAGCTATGGTTCCAAGGATCTTGTCTTGGCAACCTATCCGATCGATGGTCGAGGCCGAGCTATGGTTCCAAAGATCTCGTCTTGGTAACCTAGCCGAGCGATAGTCGAGGTCGATCGATGGTTCCAAGGATCTTGTCTTGGCAACCTATCCGATCGATGGTTGAGGCCGAGCTATGGTTCCAACGATCTCGTTTTGACAATTTGGCCGAGCAATAGTCGAGGTCGATCGATGGTTCTAAGGATCTTATCTTGGCAACCTAGTCGATCGATGGTCGAGGCCGAGCTATGGTTCCAAGGATCTTGTCTTGACAACCTGGCCGAGTGATAGTCAAGATCGATCGATGGTTCCAATGTAACATTCCATCACTGATGGGAAGGTCATTTTGGTATATTGGGATAGGCTAATAGGTTAAATTGCATATTCGATTTGTTCATTCATTTGGCCTATAATTTTAGAGGATTGAGTCATTCTGCACATGCATTTATATGTACATGCATTTCTGACATTCCCGGCATTTTAGCGTGACTATGATGTGTTTTATGAGTTTTGAGATTTTGTGTTTGAAATTGTGAACTGGACTGTTTAAGGAATTATATTCAGTTGGTTAGTGACCCTTAGAAATTTTTCTGGAAATTTGGGAGAAAATGTCCGGACTGGAAATTTTTTGAGTAACGGACTGATTGACTTAATAGTACTGACATAAATGTCCAATGGCAATGGGAAATTTAGATTTGTGATTTTTAGGAATAAAAATGACAAGCCATTAGAATTTAGGGACAACTTAGACCGGAAATGATTAAGAACAGAAAAAGGAATTTGATGCGTGTTTGAGGAAAAGTGAGCAACCCTCTTTAAATGCCTTATAAATTGAATTTGATAGAAAACTCAGTTCCTTCATCCTAGGGCATGCTCACTTCCTCTTTCCCTTTTTGATTTTCGATCTCCCATACCCTTGCTTGCTTACTTCTTCTTCTTGTTCTAAGCTAAGCTTATCGTTTGAGATTATAAATATTGGTGAGGATGTTGATCGGAGAGAGTTTGAGAGAGGGTCGTTGGTGTTGAAAGAGGTTGGAGAAGATTTCGGAAGTTTATGGGTGAGAGCTTGTTTGGTAAGTAAAAAAATTGCTTTAATGTTATTATTTGTAGTAGAAAATGCATTTATGGTATTTATTATGAAAGATTGTGGTAGATGAATGTGAGTTATGGCAAAATTTAGAGAGAGAATCAGGAAAAGAGAGTCAGAGAAGACGAAACAGCGACCGCACGTCGCGGCGCGCCTGCGACACATCACGGCGAGAGAACGTTCTCGCCGAGACGTGCGTGAGGCCTCGTCGCGACGAATTAATATATTAATTCGCCGCGGCGAGATAGGAGGGGGTCGCGAGCTCTCTTCGGACGTCGCGGCGAGGGACTCTGGGACGCCGCGACCAGAGTTCTGTCGCCGCGGCGAGCCCCTGTTTTCTGAATGGATGTTGTTTGGTTTTTGAGTTATAACTATTAAGGTAAACCTCCAATTGAGGTGATTCTTGATTCGTTATAAACTAGAGTAAGAGGTCTACAATTGATGTGAAGAAAGAAAGTTTGAATTCAAGTCTACAAGATCTCGATTTAGAAATGAAAGTTGGGTTTAGATGGCGATTTAGACCTAAAGTGAGTTTCTTGATAATTGGAGTCTAATTGTGAGATTTTTTAAATACATTCAAGCTCTTGGAGTCTATAATGAGTGATCGTGATCTAGTTCAAGATGACATGGGTTTTGAGGTTTTCTTGAGAATATCCTAGTGTATATGATTTGGCAAATTGAACTGAATAGTAGAAATGAGACTTGTGGAGTTCCACGTTATGCTATTGAAATCACATGTGTCACTTGATGAAATGGGAGAAATAGACTAAATGAATAGAAATTTGGCTTTGAGGTCCTTCTTGATAATTCAAAGGGTATTGTCTAAATATGATATTGTGTATAGAATGAAAAGTTGGTTTAGAGGCAAAAGATAGTGAAATTGGAATTAGCGCCGGGATTGTCGCAAATAGGCATTGTACATTTTTGCATTTCAGCTTGTGCATTTGTGAACCTTTCTGATTGTGCAATTAGTAATGTGGGATTGCTTTGACTGTTATAGAGGTACCGTTGGATCGACATTCTACGGACATTGCTGGGACTTTCAGGCAGTAGCTCGGAAGTTACAGGTGAGTAACCTGGTTGGTTCCTCAATCTTTGATTTGTTAACTGTTCTGTACTTAGAATTTTGTGGAAAATAATGATGGGTTTATGTGAATTATTTGTTTGTGACTTCGGACCGAAGGTCCGAGGGATTAGTGAATGTGATAAATTGCTACTGTATGATACGATTGAGAACGTTTTGTCTGATTTTGATAAATGGGTTCTGATGGAAATGCGATTTTTGTATTATTGTGATAAATGAATTTCCATAAATGAATGATTAATAATGGTTGTGACTGGAGCTGCCACCGAGAGCTACAAGCTTGATGACTGGAAATAGACTGGTGATTGAAAAGGGAATAGTGCATACCCAGAGGGCTCTTCTATTCCTAAGCCGCGTGAGAAGTAGTGCATACTCAGAGGGCTCTCCTACCCCTAAGACGCGTTCTTTGCTTAATGCGCCCGAAAAGGACGATCTGAGCTATAAGCTCACCGATCAATCGCGCCCAATTGGGACGATCTGATAGCTCGATCCAACTCGAATAAAATGGATAGAAATGAGAAAATATCTGATATCCATGTGTTCTGCATTGAATTGATTTCTGGATCAGGATAGAGGCATTACGCCTTATATCTAAGCGATACTGCTTTGTAATCTGCTTTGTATTGAATATACTGTTATGAGAATCTGTAAATTGTTTTATGATAATATGTACGCCTTTGGCGTAATGCATGAATTGAGTGAACCATCGATGATGGTTTCTCATTGAGTTCGCAAAACTCACCCAAAATTGCAATCTATTTTTCAGGATCGAGAGCGTAGACTCCTAGCTCCAGAGATAGACTTTTCCTACCGTGTGGATCGTGTTGGCAAGAGAAGTCATGGCACACAGGTCGGTCAGCTGCTAAAAGCAAAAATTGATCAGAATTATTGTTTTATTATAGGTCATCTGTTCTTGGGGATCGGATAGATCAACCAGCTGACCAAAGATCAGTCGGAGCTAGTAGGGAGTCACCGATATCTTGTTCTGAGGGGTTGCCTCCTAGAGTTCCCGTGAGACAGGAGAGGAGGTATGATAGACTACGCAAGCAGAGGGCTGTTGACTTCTATGGCGTCTGAGACCCGTGAGGTGAGGATGGTGGAGAGGATGAGAGAGTCTTGACCGGATGGATCGCGATTCGATGAGCATTTCGATTATCGATCTCTCTCTCCGCGAGGTCCAAAGATATCGATGGTGGAAGACTATCCCGAGAAGTACCAGAAAACCCTGTATCTTGACATGGGATGATTTCTTGAGAGCTTTCAGAGATAATTACATGCCTAAGGTTTATATGGAGATGAAGATGCAGGAGTTTCTTGAGTTGAGACAGGGTAGGATGACTGTGGTAGATTATGAGGTGAGATTTAATAAGCTTATGAAATATGCTACTGCCCTAATTTCTACTAAGGCTGATCGGTGCCTGAGGTTCGAGAATGGCCTCAACTTGGAGATTCGCACCAGATTAGCTAGATCTGATATGGGTACATTTGTTGAGTTCTTGGCCGCAGGTCTGAGTTGAAGCATTGTTGAGGCGGACCAGTGAGTCAGTCGAGGCCCAAAGGCAAGAGGCTGAGTGATAGGTTGGGTAGTTCTGGCAGAGTATATAGAAAGCGCTAGAGTAGGACCTTCAGGTCATCTGGAGGAGCTAGACAGTCTGGATTTGGGCAGAGAGGGAGATTTATTCAGACTGGTAGTGGCAGTGGCAGAGGCAGAGGTTCAGGCCTGATCCCTCCAGTGTGTGAGCATTGTGAGAGGAGACATAGTGGGGAGTGCTGGAGACTGACTGGAGCCTGCCTGAGGTGCGGCTTCATGGATCATCATATTAGAGACTGTCCAACTACAGTAGGAGCTCAGTCTACTATGACTGGGAGATCTAGCAGTAACACCACAGTGCAGCAGAGTCATGGTGGAGGATCTGGACTGAGAGGCTGTGGCAGAGTTGAGGGGTCCGTTGTGAGGACAGAGGGACTGGGCAGCAGACCGAACTCTCAGGCTAGATTCTATGCCATGACTCGACAACAGGCTCAGGATTCCCCAGATGTGGTTGCGGGTATGTTTCTGATTT
Organism: Erythroxylum novogranatense; assembly: GCA_029891385.1. Taxonomy (NCBI): domain Eukaryota; kingdom Viridiplantae; phylum Streptophyta; class Magnoliopsida; order Malpighiales; family Erythroxylaceae; genus Erythroxylum; species Erythroxylum novogranatense. Next base: position 61,999,772 of record CM057229.1, read on the forward strand.
CTGATTTTGAGGCATATGCATTGTCGGATCCTGGATCCACCCATTCATTTATTGCACCGCATATGGCATGTAGACTGCATGGGGATAGGGAGAGATTACAATATGGGCTAGAGGTGTGTACACCTCTAGGTAGCACTACTGCTTTGGGAGAAATCTGCAAGGGGTGCTCGATCCAAATAGACCGAGCAATTTTGAATGCAGAGTTGATAGTTTTGCCTCTGAGAGAGATTGAAGTGATTTTGGGGATGGACTGGCTTACTACACATAGGGCCGTCATGGATTTCTATACCAAGGAGGTCATATTGGAGTCTCCTGGTCAGCCCAGAGTAGTGTTCAGGGGACTTAGTCAGGCATTACCAACCAGGATGATTTCTTTTTTGAGTGCCCTGAGGTTGATGCAGGGAGGTTGTGAGGCTTATCTGGCCCATGTGGTTGATACCAGAGTTGAACAGAGGTTGCAGGATATTCCCGTGGTTAGGAAATTTTTGGATGTGTTTCCCGCTAAGTTACCGGGTTTACGACCGGATCGGGAGACGGAGTTTTTGATTGACTTCGTTCCAGGTACCGCACCTATATCCATACCTCCATATAGGATGGCACCAGTGGAACTGAGGGAGCTTAAGGCTCAGCTGCAGGAGCTATTGGAGAAAGGATTTATTAGGCCCAGTATTTCGCCGTGGGGTTCTCCAGTTCTGTTTGTGAAGAAAAAAGATGGGACTCTGAGGCTGTGTATCAATTATAGGCAGTTGAATCGGGTGACAGTAAAGAACAAGTATCCACTGCCTAGGATCGATGATTTGTTTGATCAGTTGCAGGGGGCTCAGGTGTTCACTAAGTTAGATCTGAGATTGGGTTATTATCAGTTGAAGATAGTAGAGGCTGATGTGCCTAAGAGTGCCTTCAGGAGCAGGTATGGGCATTTTGAGTTCCTAGTGATGCCATTTGGGTTGACTAATGCCCCGATAGCTTTTATGGCCTAGATGAATAAGGTCTTTCAGCCCTATCTGGATCAGTTCGTGATAGTATTCATTGATGATATTTTGGTGTATTCGAGGAGTAGGCAGGAGCACGCTGACCATTTGAGGACTGTGTTACAGGTTATGCGAGAGAAACAGCTTTACGCCAAATTCAGCAAATGTGAATTTTGGCTCGATGAGGTTGTATTTCTAGGGCTTATTGTGTTTGGTGGGGGTATCCAGGTGGATCCTCACAAGATTGAGGCAGTGTTGAATTGGGAGGCTCCTAGGAATGTATCTGAGATTCGGAGTTTCCTAGGCTTGGTCGGTTATTACTGAAGGTTTGTCGAGGGGTTCTCGCTAATCTCAGCCCCTCTGACAAAACTTCTGAGGAAGGATGTACCATTCAGATGGATTGAGGAGTGCCAGGAGAGCTTTGAGGAGCTAAAACATCAGTTGACCACGACACCGGTGTTAGGCATTCCATCAGGGACTGGAGGTTTTGAGGTTTACAGCGATGCTTCGCAGCAGGGATTGGGATGTATGTTGATGCAGCATGGTAGAGTGATAGCTTATGCCTCGAGACAGTTAAGGTCTCACGAGGCTAATTATCCAGTGCATGATTTGGAGTTAGCTGCCGTTGTGTTTACTCTGAAGATTTGGAGATATTACTTATATGGGGAGACATTCCAGATTTATACTGATCACAAGAGTTTGAGGTATTTGTTGAGTCAGAGATAGTTGAATCTGAGACAAGGGAGATGGATAGAGCTGCTTACGGACTATGACTGTACGATTGAGTACCACCCAGGGAAGGCCAATGTGGTAGCTGATGCTTTGAGCAAGAAATCTCACATCAATGCAGCTCAGATACAGATTGGGAGATTGCCTGGCTTGATTCAGTTGAGAGCTCTGAATGTGCAGATGGATTTGGGTCAGGATGGGGCTTTGATAGCTACTCTGAGGCTTAGACCGATGCTTCATAATAGGATCAGGCGAGTTCAGGACCAGGATCCTGTGTTGGTGAGATTGATTGACAGAGTGAGATCTGATCGGGATTCTGATTTTGAGTTAAGAGATGGGACTTTATGGATGGGTCAGAGACTCTGTGTTCCTGATGTGGATGATCTGAGGCGTGAGATTTTAAAGGAGGCGCATATGGCCACCTATGCTATGCATCCTGGAACTACCAAGATGTATAATACTCGTAAGCCACATTTCTGGTGGCCTGGCATGAAGAGGTAGGTGGCAGAGTTTGTTTCTCGTTGTTTGACGTGCCAGCAGGTTAAGGCTGAGCACCAGGCTAAAGTGGGGAGATTGCATTCGTTGCCCATTTCAGAGTGGAAGTGGGAACGAATTACGATGGATTTTATTATGGGATTACCTAGGACGCGGAGGCAGCACGATGCTATCTGGGTCATAGTGGACCGGTTGACAAAATCGGCCCATTTCTTGCTAGTGAGAGAGAACAATACTCTTGATCAGTTGGCCCAGAAGTATGTGGCAGAGATTGTTAGACTGCATGGGTCCCGGTGTCTATAGTCTCAGACAAGGATCCTAGATTTACCTCGAGATTTTGGAGTTTGTAGGCTGCTATAGGTACTCGGTTGAATTTCAGTACAGCTTTCCATCCTCAGACAGATGGACAGAGTGAGAGGACGATTAAGACTGTTGAGGATATGCTTCGGGCTTATGTATTGGAGTTCAGAGGAGCATGGGATCAGTATTTGGCTCTGATCGAGTTCGCTTACAATAATCATTATCATAGTAGCATCGGGATGGCACCCTATGAGGCTCTATATGGGCGACAGTGTCGATCGCCTTTAATGCGACTCCGAATCAGTTTTACCTTATGGATCAGCATCGGAGAGAGATGGAGTATAGTGTAGGAGACAGAGTGTTCCTCAGAGTGTCACCCTGGAGAGGAGTTTTGAGATTTGGCAGGAAGGGCAAGTTGAGCCCTAGGTACATTGGTCTATATGAGATTGTCGAGAGGATTGGACCGTTAGCATATAGATTGGCATTGCCGAGTGAGATGTCTCAGTTACATGATGTGTTTCATATGAGTATGCTTCGACGATATCGATCAGACCCGACTCATGTGATTTTGGCTCAGGAGATAGAGGTGGCTAGTAATCTGAGTTATGTAGAGGAGCCGGTTCAAATTGTGGGATCACGGGTCAAGCAGTTGAGAAACAGGGTAATTCCACTGGTAAAAGTCCTCTGGAAGAACCATTCTAATGAGGAAGCAGTATCTTCATCTATTCGATCAGACATGTATGAAATTTCGGGACGAAATTTTTATTAAGAGGGGAGAATTGTAACATCCCATCACCAATGGGAAGGTCATTTTGGTAGATTGGGATAGGCTAATAGGTTAAATTGCATATTTGATTTGTTCATTCATTTAGCCTCTAATTTTAGAGGATTGAGTCATTCTGCATATGCATTTATATGTACACGCATTTCTGACATTCCCGACATTTTAGCGTGACTATGATGTGTTTTATGAGTTTTGAGATTTTTTGTTTGAAATTGTGAATTGGACTATTTTAGGAATTATATTCAGTTGGTTAGTGACCCTTAGAAATTTTTCTAGAAATTTGGGAGAAAATGTCCGGACCGAAAATTTTCCGAGTAACGGACTGATTGACTTAATAGTATTGACATAAATGTCCAATGGCAATGAGAAATTTAGATTTGTGATTTTTAGGAATAAAAATGACAAGCCATTGGAATTTAGAGACAACTTAGACCGGAAATGATTAAGAACAGAAAAAGGAATTTGATGCGTGTTTGAGGAAAAGTGAGCAACCCTCTTTAAATGCCTTATAAATTGAATTTGATAGAAAACTCAGTTCCTTCATCCTAGGGCATGCTCACTTCCTCTTTCCCTTTGTGATTTTCGATCTCCCATACCCTTGCTTGCTTGCTTCTTCTTCTTGTTCTAAGCTAAGCTTATCGTTTGAGATGATAAATATTGGTGAAGATGTTGATCGGTGAGAGTTTGAGAGAGGGTCGTTGGTGTTGAAAGAGTTTGGAGAAGATTTTGGAAGTTTATGGGTGAGAGCTTGTTTGGTAAGTAAAAAAATTGCTTTAATGTTATTATTTGTAGTAGAAAATGCATTTATGGTATTTATTATGAAAGATTGTGGTAGATGAATGTGAGTTATGGCAAAATTTAGAGAGAGAATCAGGAAAAGAGAGTCGGAGAAGACGAACCAGCGACCGCATGTCACGGCGCACCTGCGACACGCCGCGGAGAGAGAACGTTCTCGCCGCGGCGAGCTCTCTTCGGACATCGCGGCAAGGGACTCTGGGACGCCGTCGCGAGAGTTCTGTCGTCGTGGCGAGCCCCTATTTTCTGAATGGATGTTGTTTGGTTTTTGAGTAATAACTATTGAGGTAGACCTCCAATTGAGGTGATTCTTGATTCGTTATAAACTAGAGTAAGAGGTCTACAATTGATGTAAAGAAAGAAAGTTTGAATTCAAGTCTACAAGATCTCGATTTAGAAATGAAAGTTAGGTTTAGATGGCGATTTCGACCTAAATTGAGTTTCTTGATAATTGGAGTCTAATTGTGAGATTTTTTAAATACATTCAAGCTCTTGGAGTCTATAATGAGTGATCGTGATCTAGTTCAAGATGAAATGGGTTTTGAGGTTTTCTTGAGAATATCCTAGTGTATATGATTTGGCAAAGTGAACTGAATAGTAGAAATGAGACTTGTGGAGTTCCACGTTATGCTATTGAAATCACATGTGTCACTTGATGAAATGGGAGAAATAGACTAAATGAATAGAAATTTGGCTTTGAGGTCATTCTTGATAATTCAAAGGGTATTTTCTAAATATGATATTGTGTATAGAATGAAAAGTTGGTTTAGAAGCAAAAGATAGTGAAATTGGAATTAGCGCCGGGATTGTCACAAATAGGCATTGTACATTTTTGCATTTCAGCATGCGCATTTGTGAACCTTTCTGATTGTGCAATTAGTAATGTGGGATTGCTTTGACTGTTATAGAAGCGTCGTTGGATCGACATTCTACGGACATTGCTAGGACTTCCAGGCAGTAGCTCGGAAGTTACAGGTGAGTAACCTAGTTGGTTCCTCAATCTTTGATTTGTTAACTGTTCTGTACTTAGAATTTTGTGGAAAATAATGATGGGTTTATGTGAATTATTTGTTTGTGACTTCGGACCGAAGGTCCGAGGGTTTAGTGAATGTGATAAATTGCTACTGTATGATACGATTGAGAACGTTTTGTCTGATTTTGATAAATGGGTTCTGATGGAAATGTGATTTTTGTATTATTGTGATAAATGAATTTCCATAAACGAATGATTAATAATGGTTGTGACTGGAGCTGCCACCGAGAGCTACAAGCTCGACGACTTGAAATAGACTGGTGATTGAAAAGGGAATAGTGCATACCCAGAGGGTTCTCCTATTCCTAAGTTGCGTGGGAAGTAGTGCATACCCAGAGAGCTCTCCTACCCCTAAGACGTGTTTACTGCTTAATGCGCCCTAAAAGGAACAGTACAGAGCTATAAGCTCACCGATCAATGCGCCCAAATTGGGACGATCTGACAGCTCGAACACAACTCGAATAAAATGGATAGAAATGAGAAAATGTCTGATATCCATGTGTTCTGCATTGAATTGATTTCTGGATCAGGATAAAGGCATTACGCCTTATATCTAAGCGATACTGCTTTGTAATCTTCTTTGTATTGAATATACTGTTATGAGAATCTGTAAATTTTTTTATGATAATCTGTACGCCTTTGGCGTAATGCATGAATTAAGTGAACCATCGATGATGGTTTCTCATTGAGTTCGCAAAACTCATCCAAAATTGCAATCTATTTTTCAGGATCGAGAGTGTAGACTCGTAGCTCCAGAGATAGACTTTTCCTGCCGTGTGGATCGTGTTGGCAAGAGAAGTCATGGCACACAGGTCGGTCAGCTGGGATTGTTTTTTTTTGGATGACCTAGATAGATTTTTGGTATCTGTTTCCTTTTGGAGTATGTATATAGAGTTTGGAAACGGATAAACTTGTAAATTTCTGTTTGTTGATATGATATGAGAAAGCTTTTGATGTCTTGCAAATTTTAAAATACGATGGTTTTATATTATGGTTTTATTAGTATTGATGCCATAAGAGTACTGTAGTGACTGATTGCTAATAGCTCTCCCTTATTGTGGGTTATGCGTCGGAATGACCCACGGGCGTCCCGGTGCATACCCTGCGGTAAGGGGTGCTACATTTAGGTGGTATCAAAGCATGGTTTGGCATTTGTTGGGCATAGCGTATATGTAGGCTTAAATTACAGTGAGAAAAGCATAAATTGATCAGAATTCTTGTTTTATTATAGGTCATTCGTTCTTGGGGATCAGATAGATCAACCAGTTGACCAAGGATCAGTCGGAGCTAGTAGGGAGTCACCGATACCTCGTTCTGAGGAGTTGCCTCCTAGAATTCTCGTGAGACGGCAGAGGAGGTATGAAATACTGCGCAAGTAGGGAGCTGTTCACTTTATGGCGATCTGAGACCCACCGAGGCCGAGGATGGTGGAAGGGCGAGAGAGTCTTGACCGGATGGATTGCGATTCGATGGCGTTCGATTATGCAATCTCTCTCCTGTAGGGTCTAGCATATCAGTGGTGGAAGACTGTCCTGGGCAGTACCACCAGACCCTGTATCTTGACATGGGATGATTTCTTGAGAGCTTTTAGAGATAATTACATGCCCAAGGTTTATATGGAGATGAAGATGCAGGAGTTTCTTGAGTTGAGACGGGGTAGGATGACTGTGGCAGATTATGAGGTAAGATTTAATGAGCTTATGGGATATGCTACTGACCTGATTTCTACTGAGGCTGATCGGTGCTGGAGGTTCGAGAATGGCCTCAACTTGGAGATTCACACCAGACACGGATCGATATGGGTACATTGTTGAGTTGAGAGCCGCAGCGGCGGTCTGAGTTGAGCATTGTTGAGGCGCACCAGTGAGTCAGTCGAGGGCCCGAGGCAAGAGGCTGAGTGATAACCAGGGTAGTTTTGGCAGAGGATATAGCAAGCACCAGAGTAGGACCTTCAGGTCATCTGGAGGAGCTAGACAGTATGGATTTGGGCAAAGAGGGAGATTTATTCAGACTGGTAGTGGCAGTGGCAGAGGCAGAGGTTCAGGCCTGATCCCTCCAGTGTGTGAGCATTGTGAGAGGAGACATAGTAGAGAGTCTTTGAGATCGACCGGAGCACGCACGAGTGCGGCTCCATGGATCATCGAGTTAGAGGCTGTCCGGCTGAGAGGGAGCTCGATCTGCTATGACTGGGAGATCTAGCAGTAACACCACAGTGCAGCAGAGTCGTTGTGGAGGATTTGGACTGATAGGCCGTGGCAGAGTTGAGGGGTCCGTTGTGAGGACAGAGGGACTGGGCAGCAGACCGCAGTCCCAAGCTAGAGTCTATGCCATGACTCGGCAGGAGGCTCAGGATTCCCCAGAAGTGGTTACGGGTATGCTTCTGATTTCTGATTTTGAGGCATATGCATTGTTGGATCCTAGATCCACCCATTCATTTATTGCACCGCATATGGCATATAGACTGCATGGGGATAGGGAGAGATTACAGTATGGGATAGAGGTGTGTACACCTCTAGGTAGCACTACTGCTTTGGGAGAAATCTGCAAGGGGTGCTCGATCCAGATAGACCGAGCAGTTTTGAGTGCAGACTTGATAGTTTTGCCTCTGAGAGAGATTGATGTGATTTTGGGGATGGACTGACTTACTGCACATAGGGCCGTCATGGACTGTTATACCAAGGAGGTCATATTGGAGTCTCCTGGTCAGCCCAGAGCAGTGTTCAGGGGACTTAGTCAGGCAGTACCAACCAGGATGATTTCTTTTCTGAGTACCCTGAGGTTGATGCAGGGAGGTTGTGAGGCCTATCTGGCCCATGTGGTTGATACCAGAGTTGAGCAGAGGTTGCAAGATATTCCCGTGGTTAGGAAATTTCTAGATGTGTTCCCCGCTGAGTTCCCGGGTTTACCACTGGATCGGGAGACGGAGTCTTCGATTGACCTCGTTCTAGGTACCGCTCCTATATCCATATCTCCATATAAGATGGCACCAGTGGAACTGAGGGAGCTTAAGGCTCAACTGTAGGAGCTATTGGAGAAAGGATTTATCAGGCCCAGTGTTTCGTCATGGGGTTCTCCAGTTCTGTTTGTGAAGAAGAAAGATGGGACTATGAGGCTGTGTATCGATTATAGGCAGTTGAATCGGGTGACAGTAAAGAACAAGTATCCACTGCCTAGGATCGATGATTTGTTTGATCAGTTGCAGGAGGTTCAGGTGTTCACTAAGTTAGATCTGAGATCGGGTTATTATCAGTTGAAGATTGCAGAGGTCGATGTGCCTAAGAGTGCCTTCAGGAGCAGGTATGGGCATTTCGAGTTCCTAGTGATGCCGTTTGGGTTGACTAATGCCCCGACAGCTTTTATGGCCTAGATGAATAAGGTCTTTCAGCCCTACCTGGATCAGTTTGTGATAGTATCTTTCGTCCGTCTAGGTGCTTCTTGAGAGCACTCATTATCTTTTTGTTAGTGTTTTTCACGAGACCGTTGCTTTGGGGGTGAGCTACTGAAGTCAACTGTAGCCTTATCTTTAGTCGGTCGCAGAAATCTCTGAACTTATCGTTATCGAACTGCCGACCGTTGTCTGTAACCAACACCATAGGCATCCCAAAGTGACTTAATATATTTTTCCTTACGAAATTCTCCACCTTCTACTCGGTAATTGTAGCGACCGCTTCCGTTTCTACCCATTTGGTGAAGTATTCCACTGCCACTACCAAGAACTTCTTCTTTCCAGGACCGAGAGGGAAAGGTCCCAGTATATCCATTCCCCATTGAGCAAAAGGGATAGGATGGCTCACGATTTTCATCCTTTCGGTCGGTTGGTGAGACATGCTATCGTTTTTCTGGCAAGTCTCACACCGGTCGACTTTTTCCTGGCAGTCTTTTCTCATTGTCGGCCAGTAATACCCTTTTCTAATCAGTCTATGAGCTAACATTCTGCTTCCTACGTGGTTTCCACACATTCCTTCGTAGACTTCGGCCATTGCTTGCTCTGCCTCTTCTTCACTCAAGCATCATAGCAATGGCCAGTCATAAGATCGCTTGTATAAGGTGCCATTAATGACCGCATATTCGGCCGCCTTTACTCTCAGTTTCTTGGCCTCCAACGTTTCTTCCGATTGTGTTCCCTCTAGGAGGTACCGTCTGATCGGTTCCATCCAACTCGATCGACCGGTATTTACGTCAAAAACTTCCTTGGCTTTCTGAATGCTAGGTCGGTCTAGTCGCTCGACCAAAACGTTATTTTTGGCGTCTCAATCGGAATTCATTTTGGAAAGCGCATCTGCCTTAGCATTTTGAGCTCTTTCTATCCTATTGATCGAGAATTGCTCGAAATTACTTAACTCCTGCTTTACCAGCTCTAAGTACTTGATCATGCTGCTCCCCTTGGCTTCATACTGCCCAGTGACTTGACCGACCACTACTTGGCTATCGCTATATACCTTCAGATGTTTTACCTCCATTTTCTTGGCCAATTGGAGACCGGCTATTAGAGCCTCGTATTCTGCTTCGTTATTGGAGGCCTTGAATTCTAGTCGAAGAGCATATTCCACCTTTTTTTCCATGTGCGGGCTGATCAATACCACTCCCGCTCCGCATCCCTCAGCGTTGGACGACCCGTCAACAAATAAGCTCCAGGCAGGGCACTGCTTACCCTGCGAGTCAGGTTGACTCATTTCTGCAATGAAGTCTACCAACACTTGTGCCTTGATCGTCGTCCGGGGCTTATATTGTATATCGAACTCTCCCAGCTCTACTGCCCATTTTATTAGTCGACCCGAGATTTCGGGCTTTTGAAGGCACTACCTGAGGGGTTGGTCGGTCCATACCTCGATGGTATGACTCTGGAAGTAGGGCCTTAGCTTCCGTTTCGCGGTTATCAAAGAGAGGGCCAGCTTTTCTTGGCCGCATACCCCGTTTTTGGTCCAGTCAACACCTTGCTGACATAGTAGATCGAGCGTTGCTCATTTCCCTCCGATCGAACAAGGATTGCGCTGATCGACCCCTCCGTGACTACCAAATATAGAATCAGATTCTCCCCCTCAACTGGGCTTTGCAGGATGGGTGGGCTAGACAGATATTGCTTTAAGCGTTGAAATGCTCTTTCGCATTCATCTGGCCACTGGAACTGGGTCACATCCGCTTTCCTTAAAATTTTGAAAAACGGGAGGCACTTGTCCCCCATCCTAGAAACGAATCTGCTTAGAGAGACTATCCGACCGGTCAATATCTGCACATCTTTCAAGCATCGCGGCGAAGGCATTTGGACGATGGCTTCAATTTTCTCTAGATTAGCTTCAATCCCCCATTGAGTAATCATAAACCCCAGGAATTTTCCAGATGCCATACCAAAGACGCATTTTTCTGGGTTCAACTTCATCTGAAATTTGTTAAGGGCCTGGAAGACTTCCTTGAGATCTTCCACATGCTCCGCGGCCTTCTTACTTTTGACCACTATATCATCCACATAGGCCTCAACTGATCGACCGATCTGTTTCTTAAGAACTTCCATGACGAGCCGCTGGTAGGTGGCCCCTGCATTCTTCAAGCCGAAAGGCATTACTTGGTAGCAATACGTGCCCTGGTCAGTTATAAAAGCGGTCTTCTCTTCGTCTTCGAGACTCATTTGAATCTGATGGTAGCCCGAGAAGACATCCAAGAAGCTGAGGAGTTCATGCCCCGACGTGGAGTCTACCAACAGATCGATTTTGGGCAGAGGAAAACTGTCTTTTGGGCACGCTTTGTTTAAATCAGTGAAGTCAATACACATTCTCCACTTTCCGTTTTTCTTTTTTACGAGTACGACATTGGCCAACCATTCTGGGTATTTGACTTCCCGAATGAACCCGGCACTGAGTAGCTTTTCTATTTCCTTCTCAATCACCTCTTGGCGCTCTTTGCTTTGCCACCGATTCTTCTGTCTAACTAGCTTTTAATCCTGTCGAATACCAAAGGAATGCAATGCGACCGATCGAGAGATTCCAGGCATGTCGCTCGGTACCCAGGCGAAGACCGATCTATTTTCTACCAAGCAGTCCATGATTTCTTTAATTAGGCTCTTCTGAAGGTCGGAACCTAGATTTGTAAACTTGGAGCTGTCGGCTTCATCCAGTATAACCCGTTGCGTTTCTTCCACGGGGTTCATCCTCTCTATCTCCTCATCGGCTCTCACGTCAAGAGAGCTCATCAGGACTACCGCCCGTCTAGTGTTTTTGTTTCCGCTAAGTAACATTCCATAGCGATTCTCTGCTGACCCCTGACAATACCAATTCCATGGGACGTTAGGAATTTCATTGCTTAGTAGTAGGTGGAGACAACCGCTCTAAGGGCGTTTTGAGTGGCTCGTCCAATTGTCACATTGTATGCCCCTTGAAACTTCACAACCAGGAACTCGACGTCCTTCTCTATTTGACACGGCTTTTGTCTGAACTTCACTTTCAAATAGACCCGGGCAAACGGGTAGGCTGATGCTCCAGTTACCCCTTTGATAGGTCCTTCTATAGGCAGTAGTCGATCCTCTGGTACCTCCATCTGCTTGAAGGCATCATAATACAACAGGTCGACCGAGCTGCCCGTATCAATCATTACCTGCTTCACCTCGTTGTCGTCCATGTTCGGATTTACTATGAGCGCTTCATCATGAGGACAACTAACACCGTCAAGGTCAGACTCGTCGAACGATATCATCCCATCATTCTGCCTCTTTCTTTTGGCCTACAAGTCTTCGCCGACCTACCTGGCATACCTCTTTCTTCCTTTTGCAGTGGATCCCCCTGCTGTATTTCCACCAAAAATCATGTTTAATGACCCTAACCGGTCGGTCATCTTGTTGTCCAGCGTTCCTATCGCCTCTTGCCCTGAATCGTCCCCTCGTTTCGCGTCAATCGTCAGTATTCGCATTTTGACTCCCTCCATCATTCCTATCGTTTCGCTTCCAAAGTTGTCGCCTGTTGTCGAGCCGACAGGTCTTATGCTCGTTATCCCGATCGACATTTTGACCGTACTTCACAAATCGACCCAGCCTTCCTTTTTGGATAAGGAATTCGATTTCTCTTTTCAAATGCCAGCAATCTTCCGTGTCATGACCGATGTCCCTGTGGAAGCGGCAGTACAAATCCGGGTCCCTACTGTTGGAGGGACTCTTCAACTTGTTTGGTTCTCGGAGGGGTTCCCCATCCGCTCTCATGGCCGCCAGTACTTCCACATATCGTCTGTTGAGCGGGGTGAACTCCCGTTGATGTCCCTGTCGATCGGTTGGTTTTCTCCAGCTCGACTGGCCCTTTGCCGCTTGTGTGAACCATCTGCTCTGTCATTCGACGAACGGTCATCCGCCCTACGCTTCGTATTTTTCAGCACTTCTTCGAGCTGAATGTACTTATCCGCCCTGTTTCGTATTTCCTGGATAGATCGGGGCTGATCGAGGGCCAATGACTTTTTGAACTCCTCATCTCTCGTGTTGCTCATAAGTGCTGCCAACATGGACGAGCAAGTGAGGTCGGGGACTTCGACCGCTTCATTATTAAACTGAGTGATGAACTCCCGCAAACTTTCATTCCTTCCTTGGGTCAATTGCATCACTTCTAGTGCGGTCTTCTGTGGTCGCTTACTTGTGGTGAATTGATTGAGGAAGAGCAGCCTAAAATCCTCAAAGCAAGTGATGCAACACGGGGGTAAACTATTGAACCATCGTCGGGCTCCTTCTTGAAAGGCAGTGCAAAATGCCTTACACTGAATGGCGTCGGGGATGCAGTGTAAGTTCATCATCAACTGGAAGTGCTGCAAATAGTCTAGGGGATCAGTCTTTCCAGTGTACTTTTCAGGTGTCGGTATTTTGATGTCGGTCGTCGGGAGACTATCCAAGATCACCGGAGTAAAAGGAGAGCTATATTGAGCTGTTGGACGATCCGGGCGGAAGCTCATGGCTGCATTGATCCGATCGTCCATGATTTTTTCTAGGGCTTCAGCAGGGTGGCGATCGGTCGTCATACTAGTCTGTCGTGCAGACAAATGCTGTTGTTTTGGCTGAGACTGTAGAATCTGGCGAATCAACAGATCAGCCGCTTCCTCGATCTGTTTTCGGGTGAGGGAGGTATGCACAGGCGTAGGAGAATCTGCATCTGAGAGGTGCTGGAGATTCGGGCGCATGTTGGTTCCAGCGTTGTCTTCCAAGATTACGCTCTGTTCTTCTTGTTCTAAGTTTTGAGATTGCGGCTGATCATTCGGGTTCGAAGACTATGTGTGGGAAGCATGGTGTGTTGGCGGCAGAGTGGCAGGTTACTGCAAACCCATCCGTTGTAACACCGGTACGACGAAGATTATATCGGGGTTGGTTGCTACCACTTTGATGATCTGCATATTTACGGGCGTGGTACTGGATGTCGGGCCCCACGGTGGGCGCCATTTGGTTCAGTCTGATTCTGGCGAGGCTGCACGTTGCTATTTGAGTCCATGAGCTTGACCGTCTTCAACAAGATATCCTGCAAAACAACACAAGGCACACCGGGGGTTGGAATCCGCCAAGCCCCTCCGACGCTCAAGTTAGTCTTTTGTGAGGGTAAGATCGTTGTGAGCAGAGAAAACTAAAGTTATGATTACATACCTGAATTATGGCAGCATCGTACCTTATATACAGAATAGATGCTGGGTTTAGGTATTTACGTATGTATGAGAGATTTCCATCTGCTAATGGGCCGCGTATACGTGGATTAGGGCCTAGGCCTATCATAATCGATATGAACTAGGTTAGTCCTTACGAGGTGGACCGATCGGTCCATGAGTCATTTTGAGTGGATTTGGGCCTAGCACGATCGACCCAACCAAAAATCAAAATAAAAGTCTTATATTTTGACATAATAGATTCATCGCCAATACATTAATAGGGCCATCGCACGCTACTACTCCAACAACAAACAATATCCACCTATGTCGTTGCCCAAATAACCAATGCTACCACCAGACTGGGAGATCAAAACATATATAGGTTAGTTAATAATAGTGTTGTTATTGTGGGTTCTGAGCAATGATTTGAATTTAAATGCAGTCAAGCCAAGACGTTCGTTTACCGGAAATCGGTGCGATACGGGTATAGTCGATACCGGTAAAAAATACCAGTCGGTATCGACCAATTTAGTTGATGCAAGTACATCTTGCCGATATTCAAAATCTTAGGTCAAATACCGGTAGATCAAGAATTTTAAAAATTGAAGAATTTTTTTGCAAAATTTTCAAAATTTCCCTCCCTCCCTCCCTCCGATATTCAAAATACCGGTCAAATACCAGCCGGTACCGGGAATTTTAAAAAATTGAGGAATTTTTTTGCAAAATTTTCAAAATTTCCCTCCCTCCTACCTCTTCCCCCCTTTTTTTCAAAGTTTTAAAATAATAATAAATATTTTATTACTAATAATAATTATAAATTAAATAAAACTTAAAATAAATTATTTTTATTACTAATAAATTATTTTATTTTATTACTAATAAATTATTTTATTTAAATTTATTTTAATATTTTATATAATATTTATTAATAAATACTAATAAATTAGTTAAAAATAAATAATTTTAAAATTATTATTTATAAACTAATATTTATTTTATATATTTTCAATTATTAAATCAGAATTTATATATTTTAAAATTAATTATGTTTAATAATAATTATTAAATTAATTTTATATATTAAATGAAATTGTGATTATGTCTTATTAAATGTAAAATGAAATGGAATGTGAAAAACAACAATTCTAAAAATTAATTCAAAATTTTGATAAAATAGAAAATAATTAATAATTCAAAATTTTGAATTATTTTCATTATTTTACAATTAATTATTATATTAGATAATTATTATATATAGATATATATTATATATAGATAATTATTATATATAGAAATAATTAAAATATGATAAAGATATATATAAACTAAAATGAATAAGATATAAAAAACTAAATTAAATAATCTACAACTTTATAATATGACAATAGACTATTTTGTAATTTTAAAAAATTCAGGGACAATTTTATAAATTTAAAAATATTTTTGTATTATTGTAATATTTTAAATACTTTGTATTATTCTTAATTTTATAATTTTATGATGATAATTGTCTTTATTTATATTAATTGTGGTTATTATTTATATATTAAATATTTAAAATTATTGTTATTTCATATTAATTATTATTATTATTTATTATTAAAATTTTGAAAGTATGATTGATGTAAGCGATAAATTAGTAAAGTATAAGACTGTTGTATAATATATCAATATGGACTATTTTGTAATTTTAAAAAAATTTTGGGACTATTTCATAAATTTAAACAATTTCTCGAAACAGTACCGGTATAATTCCTTTCCAGAATTCAATCCGGTACCGAACCCGATCATAATATTGGTTACGAGAGTTTGGGTTCTAAAAAATTATTTTAAAAAAAGATTGAGTTATGTGGACTTGTTTAAAGTCAAGTTATAAGGTAATTTACAAGTCCAGCTCTAGTCAAAAGCTCACAATGACCATAAAAAGGTTTATGGTGGGTCCAAGCTTTTGAGCCCATATTCCAAGCTTTAAGCCTCGGAAACGTCAGAAAGACTGGGATCATCACCATCATCACAGTCCAGCTACGGAGAGTGCAATGGATGCTGACTCCACTCAATCACAACCATGGAGCTATTCTCAAATGTAGCGTGGAAGCAAAGGCCGTTTCTTGCTGCCACGTCAGCGCAAGTCCCAAATCTAAAAGTACCCCTTTCCCTTTCCCTTTCGCGTTCCCGTTTCATCTACTCCAATCCTAGTCTTGTAGTAGATCGTCAAGTCTTGGCTTTGCGATGAACATCTTCAGATTTTTAGGGGATATGACTCATTTGATGAGTATTCTTATTCTTCTTCTCAAAATCTACGCCACAAAATCTTGTTCAGGTTAGATTTTTTCTCTTTTGGTTTACGCATTTAACAATTTTACCCAATTGTTTGATCTTCTTTCTTAGGGATTTCGCTGAAGACGCAGGAGCTATATGCAATAGTGTTTGTGGCGAGGTATTTGGATCTGTTCACCGACTATGTCTCACTTTACAATACAGTTATGAAGGTGGTGTTTATAGCCAGCACTCTTGCTATCGTTTGGTGCATAAGGAGGCACCCACTCGTTAGGCGTTCTTACGACAAGGACCTTGACACCTTTCGCCATTTTTTCCTTGTTGCAGCAAGCTTTATTTTGTCTCTTCTTCTCCATGACAAGTTTACTTTTCGAGAGGTCTCTTTATTATGGGTTTTTTTACTAAAAATAAATTAAAATGTCATTCCACATTTCCACGCTTCAAAATCTGCTAACTTTGCCGTCATTTTGAAATCGTTGCAGATCCTCTGGACGTTCTCGATTTATTTGGAGGCAGTAGCAATCCTTCCCCAGTTAGTACTGCTCCAGCGAAGCGGGAATGTGGATAATTTGACTGGGCAATATGTTTTCTTTCTTGGGTATGTGAATGTGATTTTAGGGAAACTGTTTTTTTTTTTTTGGTCATCTTGAATGCGAATCTTCTCGTATCTTTTAGTTTTCTTTCCCCCCTTTTTGGTTGAATATGACCAATGATTTCTACAATTTACACGAGCATGTACATGTTTTGCACCCACATGTACACATTACCATGTTTGCATTCTTGATTGTGACTAACCTGGAGTAACTTGCCTTGTTTATGAATTAATGAGCCTTTAGAAGTAATAATTTGAGTGATCCTGCATATCTACTTGAACTGAAATTTTCCCCATGTCTATCAAGTGCTGTCGTTGAAGGACAGTTTATATGAGTTTTGATGGACCATCTAAATCCTGAAGCTATATATACTTGTGCTGTGCTTGAAATGTGGATATTCAATCATGGGGTGCCCTACCATCTTGATACTGAGGGATTGCTGAGTTTGAACCGTATGTTGTTGATCTTCGTTGCCAATTTGCTGCACGGCTATTCAAATGCCATAGAAATGTTGGTTGAACTTATTGTAGGATGAGCCTGATCATCACCTGTAATGGTTTATTTCAATGCTAACTAGCAATACCTTGAACCTGCAGGGCCTACCGTGCTTTCTACATCTTGAACTGGATTTATCGTTACTTCACAGAGACACATTTCAATAGATGGATATGTAAGCCGATTATTTAGTAAGATCCTCCTTCATGTAAGTAGATACTGACTTATATCTCCTTTTGGTTGTATTTCAGCTTGCGTATCTGGTCTTGTGCAGACCGCTCTCTATGCAGATTTCTTTTACTATTATTTCATCAGGTGTGAAATACTTCCATCAAGAATGAGTGCTCTACTCTCTCTCTCTCTCTCGGTGCATACATACTTAGACATCTATGGATGATATGAATCAAATATTTACTTTCCATTTTGTCCATTCAGCTGGAAAAACAATGCAAAGCTTCAGCTTCCAGCTTGAACCAAGCAGCAGATGAGAAATTCTTGCGCTGCATCACCACCAAAAGTCTAAGGTGGTTGATGGGGCTGTCCGTGTCTGAAGATGACTAATGAGAAGCAGAAGTTGCAGAAGCTGTGTTCATATAGTTTGGTATGGTTTCACTTTGTATTACAATTGATCAAAAGTCCAACCTCTGTGGATGGAAATAGGATGTCATAGTTACGTGTAGGTTAGATCAGATATCCATGTTGATGTAAGGTGCTAGATCTATACTTTTGAATTGTAAAGATGAAATTTGGGGAGAGCTAAAGATACGATCAACTGACATGATAGAAGCCCCAAGCAGCCAAAATGTGTGCGAAATTGGGAAATAGAATTTTTAATGTGGAGAAGTCTGCTTGATAAAGGCATTAACGAAACTAAGATTCCGTTTCCTGCAACACCTGGCGAGCGTGGAATCATATGAAATTTATGTTCCTTGTTGCTACGTCAAAAATGTGTTGTTGCGTGACAAGGGAGGTGAAATCATGAGCTACATTCATTTGGCCAACCCTCAGAATTTCTATTTTACATTTCATTATGTGTGTTATTCTCATTATGCTTTTTGAAGTGAAAGCTACACCCATGAGAAAATGGTAACATCAATCCTTGCCTGGAGCCTTATTATTACCTCCCCAAGCATTGTAATATTGTCTTAGCTATCGTTGTCAACGAATATAATCTCGAACGTGTGTATGATGTGGATCATTATCGTTTTACCGTTGTTTGGTATCGTTCTCTTTAGTGGTAGAGTAGATGATGGTCGACAATACTAAATAAAAAGGATGACAATTGTCACAGGGACTTTTTTAAGGTGCGGCATATATAATTGAAGTAAATTTGACCAAGTCTTCGTGAGATAGTCAAGTTTAAGTCTCAAAGTCTAGCTTAACCTTCCCTCATTATCGTTGACTAATAAGTCCGTTTATTTTTAAATGCTTCACGTTATTCGTGTTTAAGTGTTTCCATCACATTTTTAATACACAAGTACTTAACATAAATCAATTAAATGAGACAAACAAGAGAGGTACCATAAAACAAATATTTTATTGATATATTCACAAAAAGATATACTATAAAGAAATCAAGTAATTTCCTCCTTAAAGCACTTTACAATAAGAGTATAAGACTATTCAAGAAGTGCCTGCTTGAAGCTCTGAATAAGAATTTTCTCTCAAACCTCTGAAGTCTCTTACGTATGATTGAATGTACTCTTTACACACTCAAATGAATTTATAAGGATTTCTTTATGTAGGTTTACAAGAACTTAGGAACTATATAAGCAAAACTACTCACTTTCTCCACTAACCTACTAAGTTAGTACAACTTCTTCGACTAATTCCACTAAGTTAGTAGAGAGTTATCCACGTTAGGCTACTACTCTTCTTTTGCACATGAAAAATGTGTTGGAAAGATGTCTGCTCTATTGCCATGTTATTTGACCACTTTCTCACTACTTAAAGAAGTGCTCTCACTTTATTAAATAGTGTTCCTACTTTTTTTAACCCACTACTTCCATGTTCTTATCACGTGTCGCCATGTTATCACTTTTTGAAGACAATTGCCTTAACGAGCCTTTGATTTAATCATCCTAAGTCATTATTATCCATAGTCTATCTAAGCAATTCTATAGTGCAATCACATTTCTCTACAACCTAATTGAGTAATAATCTAAGCCATTGTAGAATAAATCTCATAATACACCTTTGGACCACCTCTTCAAAGTTAAATGCATTGCTACACTCTCTAACTCTTTCACCTTTCATCTTTTTTCTCCTATATGAATATTTCCTCTCATTGAATATTTTACGAATGTGCATTAGTGCATGCAAAAACTCGCTACTCTTGAGCTTTCATCGACAATGTCCTTTTTGTCTTGCTTACTTGCATGCCCTTGCCTTACTTTATCGTCAACATGTCTCCTTCATGCTAGTCTGAGTATTAAGCTTCGGCCAATACTTGTTAACATTTACATGATTCTATAGTTTAGACTTAAGGGTAATAAATCAACCTCACTAAAAGAACTTGATGCTCTCATCGAAATAGCGCGTGAGCATTTCTCTGCAAGCGATTACCTTGAAGATTCCTTGGATAAACTTTGCACACAAAAGCTAGTTTTTGTGTCCAATAGCAAATCTCCTATACGCCATTTCTCCTTATGGTTGGGTTTGGTTTTGCTTGGACACTCCTTCATAAGGCTCATTATATGCAAGATAATATAATTGTTGAGATAGACTTCTTTTTTCAAATCCTTACTTTCCTTTCCTTGATCCTTCGCGACTATGAAATCTTTTTGCTCCATACTTGACTTTTGTTTTTGGTATTCTTGACTAAAATGTGGCCCTTAAAAAAATGAAACAAGTAATGTCATGTTTTCATTATTTTTTTTAACTCACAGTGAGAAGTTTCACTTACTTTCTAATTGCCTTTCTTTGAGTCATTTTGAGTTCCATCATTCTTTTTGCTCTCTACTAAAAAATGGGTGATGGAATTTAGAGATTGATAGGTGTAAATTGTACCATATTTTGATAGATGTTTATATGTGCTTTTGAATATTTTTTAGATGATTATTATGTATATAGGCTTAGAATTATGTTATTATTAGTGTTTGTGTAGTTTTGATCATGATTTGGTTCTTAATTTTATGTTTCAAGAGACGTGTGATGTGTGTTTGAGTTATGAAAACATGAAATTGAAGAAAAGAGAAGAATTTAAAGTATGGACGCAAGTCACGAGCGTGACTTGTCATGCCATGATCTTGACAGAAAATGCAGACAGTAATTTTATCAAAATTTAGCTTTTTCAACATGCGACTCTTTTTGTATTTTTAACATTTTGGAGATATTTGTGGAACCAAATTAAGTGGGTAAACCCTAGAAAGAACCCTAGTGTTGGAAAATAAACGCAAGATCGTATCTAAATGC
Source organism: Erythroxylum novogranatense (assembly GCA_029891385.1). NCBI lineage: Eukaryota > Viridiplantae > Streptophyta > Magnoliopsida > Malpighiales > Erythroxylaceae > Erythroxylum > Erythroxylum novogranatense. Next base: position 62,020,253 of record CM057229.1, read on the forward strand.
AACGAAATGAATTTAAAATTTTTCACATAATCAACTTTAACAAATTTTAATTTAAAACATAAAACAAGAAATTAACAAAGTTATATTAACTTATTTCGATTTCCTGTTGTAATTTTCCTTTCGTCTTGAATGTCGTTCGAATGGTATTCACATATCTATTAAGAGAAAATTCAAATATAATTTGAGAGGAAAAATGTAAGAAGTGCTAGCTCAAATTTTCTAATTTTTCTTTTATATGAAAAATCTTATTTTTCATATCTTTGGATTTTATAAAAATTACAACTAAATTCAAACTTTAGTTATAATTACGTATTAGTCCTTTTAAGATCAAATATCACAAATTGATCCTTAAAGTTTCTAAAACTTCTTAATTAAGTCTAACTTAATTCAAATTTCACTTTCTCCTTTATATACCTTTTATATGTGACCTATTAGGTGCCTAATATGTTGACCATGATTATAAATTATAATTCTAATTTATAATTAGAATTAGATAAATTAAAACTCTTTTTAATTTATCTTTAATTCCCTAATTAAATAATTTATAATCACAGATCATGATTGACGTCTAGCAACATATCATGACCACCCAAAATAGTTTGACTTCACCTGTCTATGCATGTCTATGATATAAATTAATTCTTTCATCATCTAATGTTTCAATTGGAATTAAAGTATGGAATTCGTGTCTACTCTAAATAATCCAATTATGTTCATTCTTGCTAATTAGTAAATGATTTATAATTGATATTTGAAAACAACTTTTACAAATTTCAATTTACTCAGGCTAGAGATTTCCAAAATCATTACTAATCAAGAACAATAGAACATTCTCCCTAATTACTTTAGGACAACAAATTCTTTATTGATTTACTCAACTCTCTCCATATAGTTGATACTATATCTAATAATTACCAAATCGAACTACTCCAAGAGTAGAACATAAGTATCATCAAAATATAGTAATTCCTACGTAACATAACTTTGATAATTTCAAGTCTAAAGATCAATTATACAACCAACATAATGAGATAATCTACAGACACACAAGTAATGTTCCATTTGAGATTCTTATAATTGGTTCAGTTTAGTGAACTTATTCTCTAATAAATACCTACATGTTTGTTTAAGTGTCTCTCTAATAGACACCTACATGTTTGTTTAAGTGTCTCCACACTTTAATCTATGAGATTGATTACTTTCTTCATAAGAAACAAATAAATATATGCTAGTCTAACTATTTTATCAATACACCGTCTTGATGAAACTATAATTAGGAACATTTTAGGAATAATACAAAATACAATTTGAATCTCATGATTATAATCGCATTATAATTTCTAATTGCATAACAATTATTCTAGGAATTTTATCTTTATTATTAATAATTAAAGATTTAACAAATACACGAAGATAAAGAATGTCTTTTATTAAATAAAAATAACCCCATACAAATAAATTTACAACCAAAAAGTTGGCTACAAGGGAATAAACCAACACCTAGAAGCCTCAATAACTATTTAAGAACATAAAATATTGAAAAAGAGCAGTCGCCATCTTACAAAGTGAGAGAGCAAGAAGGAGGAGCAGAAGAGCAATCCAAAAATTTTAGATTTCAAGTTTAAGTTCAAATCAAGTTTTTTCTTTCTTTCCTTTGTTTACTTTATTAAACTGGATGTGAAACTTAGATTTGAATATGTTATTCATGTTAATTTTCATATTTGGATTTGTTCTTGAGTTGTTTTGTGACTTTAGTGATGTTGATTTCAATTCAATTTTTTAGTATTGTGATGTTTAGGTATGCTAATACTTTGATAATAAATAGAGAGAGTGAGTCGAAAGTAATACGATTAGGTTGGGTAATGAGAATTAATAACCTAATAAGTCTTATAAATATCAAATTGGTAATCATACAAAGAGAGATCTTATGTGAAAGCCCGATTACTCAATAGATCACTTAAGAACTAGTTGAAAATGTTAAGTAAATTTTGTGAATTGAGAGGTTGCAAAATCTGGAATTTCATAATCAATTAGAGTTAATTGATTAGTTCTTGAGAGAGAGTAACCAATCCCTTAGAATATATAAAATCAACACATAATTGAATTGACAATGGTTAGGGAACAAAATAATGATAAAATGAATCGTAAGCTTCATCCTTTTTGTTCTTCATATATTTTTGGTAGCTCATTTGTTATTTGATTATTTGTTTAGTTTCATTTAATAGTTTTAAAATTTTAATATTTTATTTTCATTCAATTTATATCCTGATGCCTTAGACAAAGTTAGGTTCACTTAGTTCTAGCTATTTCCTCGTGGGATTGATACATCATATACTATGCTTATGACCCATGTGCTTGCAAAATATTGAAGGTTTTATAAGATTAAAACTTGCTCAACGAAGATCACTAAAGCACCTATAGTTGTAATAATGTTAGATAATTCCTTCACATTTTGCCTCTGAAACTCTATTTGTTACTAAACTTGGAAGTCATTTATAATGTTAAACAACTTGTCTTCTTTTGATATAGTTTACACATCTAACATTAAAGATGTAAATTTTCTTATATACTCCCATAATGAGCCATCTTGCATTAACTTGCTTATAAAGTTGAACTACTTCTCTTCGGATATGCTTTACGTGTCTAACATTAAAGATGTGAATTTTCTCGCATACTCCTATAACGAGCCGTCTTGTTTTAACAGTTGCAAAGTTTCCATCACAACCTAAGAAGTGTTATTGGTGAGGAACTAGTCAGTTAGCTCCTCATTCATTTTCTCCTAAATGTCATTAGAGGTCTGTCTTTCACCACATCTTTGCATCATTCATTATGTACATTGATGTGATTGAAACCTTCTTTGAATTAAACACCTTTTTCTAAACCAGTACCTTTGTTGTTGTAAAGTACTACTATATATCCTATACAAAATCTTGAGCTCTTCGATGATCTATTTTTCATGAAAAACTTAGGGCTCATACACTTTCACTAAAATGCTTTCTGATCGAACCAATTAACACCTAGACATAACATGCTTGAACAATAATAAGGCATAACTCATCTCCCTAAGAGCTTTCATCTATTCTTTGAGTGCTTTTTTTGTTTTTTGAAACTCAATTACTAAAGCTTGAAATCATTCTATGAAAGGAATCAAGCCCTTTTCTCTTGGGATTAAAGGACTAATTATTGATGCTATTTAAGTAACTCTTAATGATTGACTCTATTTAAGTAACTCTTTTCGTAAGATCACTTCCGCTATCCTTTTTTCAACAACAATCAAAGAACTCCTCATTCAACTTTAATATTAGTTTTTTGGATCAATTTTTTAATACAAAAAAATTAGAATAAATTTGTCATAGTTGTTATGTGACAGTCAAACTTAAATCTTAAAACTTGACTTAGCTTTATCTTGTAATCATAAACCAATAAGTCTATTTATTTTTGAACACCTTATCCCACTCATGTTTAAGTGTTTCACTCACACGCTCAACAGATAAGTGTTAAGCATATATCAATAAAATGGTAAAAATAAGAAAGATGTAACATCTCATTACCGATGTGAAGGGCATATTGGTAATTCGGATGGATTAGGATTGGGTGCATCCATAATTTAAGTTGCACATACATTTAGCCTCTATAAATTCTTGATAAATGATTACTATTGCACGAGCATATGTATGTACATGCATGTATGACAATTTTTCGATTTAATTGTGTAAATTGGAAATTGGGTGATAATTGCATAGATTAAGTTTTGAATATAGAATTGGAGTGAAATTGACTTTTAGAGAGTTGAAAACCGAAATCGGAGTGTAGGAACATGTGTCATATATTTTGAGGATTTATAGGATTTTTTTCGGAATTTTTAGAGTTTCATTTCCGGACCGGAAAAAAATGACTTAGAGACTAATGGATTAGATTCCGGTTCTGAAATTGTTGGGCAAATGGCATGGAGAATTAGGATTTGTGATTTTAGGAACGAGAATGTTGAGCCATTGGAAATTAGAGGCTGAAATTCAGTGAATTTGAGGATTATAATCTATAGGCTTAAATCAACCCTTTATATATATATACTCTAAGTTTTGAAATTTAGAAAGATATCTTCTCTTCTCCTAGGGCACCGTATGAGGCGTTATATGGGAGGCAATATAGATCGCCTCTTTATTGGGATGAAAAGGGTATGAGGATGCTTGAGGGTCCCGAGCTGATTCAAGATACGGTGGATAAGATACAATTGATTCGGAGTCGCATTAAGGCGGCTCAGGATAGGCAGAAGAGCTATGTAGATCAGCATCGAAGAGAGATTAAGTAAAGTGTGGGTGATAGAGGTTTCCTCCGAGTGTCTCCGTGGATAGGAGTTCTGAGATTTGGCCGTAAGGGCAAGTTGAGTCCTCGGTATATTGGTCCTTATGAGATCCTCGAGAGGATTGGACCATTGACGTACAGATTAGCTTTGCCCAGTGAGATGTCGCAGTTGCACGACGTCTTTCATGTAAGTATGCTCCGGAGGTATCGTTCAGACCCGACCCATGTGATTCCGACTCAGGAGATTGAGATAGCCAGTGATTTGAGTTATGTAGAGCAGCCGGTGCAGATTATAGGATCGATGGTAAAGCAGTTGAGGAGCAAGGTGATTCCATTGGTGAAAGTCCTTTGGAAGAACCACTCTTCAGAAGAAGCGACATGGGAGACTGAGGAGCACATGAGGAGGCAGTATCCTCACTTGTTTGATCAGTCAGGTAAGAAATTTCGGGACGAAATTTTTATTAGGAGGGGAGAATTGGAACATCCCGTTACCGATGTGAAAGGCATATTGGTAATTCGGATGGATTAGGACTGATTTGGCATTTTCATGCATACTGGTATTTGTGAACAGTGAATTTTTGCACATGAAAAATAACTGTACATGCATTCATGATATTTCTCGATATTTGGGCACATGAAAAATAACTTGCTTTATTTCTCTCCCATCCGAAGCTTCATCCTTTCTTCTCTCCATGGAATTTTCTTCAAGTTTTCTAGCTACAATTACTTATCTCCTCCTCCTTCCACTTTGCTCTCTTTTCTATTAACTCACCTAAAAGGCTTAGCATAACCTTGCTTCCTTGGAATGATGATGTCGTGGGTGTTATATGAGAGTTAGGAAGTGGTTTAGTGAAGGATTGAAGGATTGGAAACTTAGTGAGGTAAGACTATGTTTTAAGCTTTCATTTATGCATTTAATGAATAAATTGGTTGTTAGATGCATTGATTGGTATGTATTGGTCATTATCTATGATTTATGATGCATTAATGTCATGAAATCTATGGTTTGATTTGTTGGGCATGTTTGATTAGTGTGGGAATTGTGTATTTTGAAGTGGTTTTAGTAATGTTAAATGGGTAAGACTTAAAGGCAATTAATTTATGATGGATGCTGAAAATTATGGATCTATGTTGAAGTGAAGGTCTTGATGACCTATTGGCTCAATTCTTGTGTGATTAGGATGCTTATGCATGTGGAATTGGTATTAGAAGTGATAGGATTTAAGTTGAAGCTGAAAGCTGGAAAATTGATTTTGAACCTATTGCAATGTTTTGATCATAACTAATTGTGTAGTTAAGCAATTGAGGTGAGGTATGTCTTAAATTAAAATTGAGACATGTGGATACAATTTTTGTTCAGGAAGTTCTGGCCAATTTTGATTATAAGAGTGTTGAATCTTGCTTTGAAAGTGAAGTTTAGGTACAGTATGAACAGTAATTCGAGTTTGATGACCTGAAACTTTGATGAGTTTTCTAGATTGATTTAGGGGGAATTGGTGAAAATGGTCTTAATGAAAGTTCAAGCCTATCTTGTTAGCTTTCCATTGCCACTGATTTTTCAATTTTTCGATATGTACGTTGGGAGTTATGAACTGTTAACTATTGACTGACTATGTGCATTTTGGTGAAACCTAACCAGAAGTGTAGGTTTTGTGAGTATTGTCATTGAAAACAAATTTAGAGATTTCTGTGATTTGAATTGGTTCAAGTGATCTTCTGAAAAGTTGTAGAGGAAGTAAATATCTTAAAAATGAGATATACTATACTATTTTTGGACGTCATAATTGGGAGTTATGAATTTTCAAAGACTGGACCTAAGTTAGGTCATTGACTAGTGATCAGGGCAGCCTCTTGCAAGACAGTTTTGAGTTTGTTAGAGGTAGAATTGACTGTTAATGCCTTCATTAGAAGTGTAGTATTCTGTTTGATCTTTTCATAGGTATAAAGTATGCAATTTTTTGACATTGGTGCAAGAAGTTATGCTTGTTAGAAAATTACTGTCCAGATTGGGTAATTGTGGTGGGTAGATTCTTTGTTGAATTGTTTAACCTAGTTAGCAATTGAATTTGATTTCAGGTTGTTCATGAAAGTTGTAGAAAACATTTTGATATTTCTTTTGGAATAAGTCTTGTAATTTTTAGCAAAGGTAATGAGAAGTTATGAATTTTACAAAATTTTGTATTGTTTTGACAAACTGTTGCACTGTTTTGAGAAGCATTGTGAAGGCAGTAACTTTGAGTGTATTTTTAACACCCTTAGAGGTGGAATTAGTTTTTGTATCCCTCATGAAACTTGTAGAGTTCTCTTTTCTATATAAAATAGATACTAAGTTTGTCTAATTTGGAGTTCAGAGCAAGGAGTTATGCATTGTGAAAGTTGGGATGTCGGCAAAAAGAAAGAATAAAGCTTCCAGTCGACTACAACCTGCACTAGTCGACTAAGACATGTATTTTTCCTGCACTAGTCGACTAAAACCCCTGACTAGTCGACTAGGATGTGTATAATTTCCTTCTTTTGGGTATAACTTTTCTGTCCGACATCCGATTGACCCGATTCTTGAGGCATCGGATTCGTGAAACATTGAATTTCATTCTTTTTAAAAATTGGGAATTTTTGGACGGGAAATTAACGTGGGTCCGGTTAATGATTCTTTGGTCACTTTTTTATTTATTTTTAGACCTATAGAGGCCCGAATTGAGTAATTTCGGTGCCGTTAGATTTCTAATTTTTAGATGAAATGTTTATGATGGAAATTTTGGATTAGGGCCGGGAATATCATGAACATGCATTGTGCACATTCTAATTGCTACATGTGCAACATTAAATAGTTCTGATTGAGCAATTGGTAATATTTATATTCTGTAACTGTTATAGAGGCACTTTTGGAGCGTCGATCCACCGATGCTACTAAGACTTCTAGGTATTAGCTCGGAAGTACAGGTGAGTAACCTAGATGGTTCATCCACTTATTATATGTCCAATGTGGGGAATAATGGAGGGATTAAGATTGTGTTTTTGTTTATGCCTGGATTCCGGACAGATGGTCCGATGAATTGGGAGAACTGACATAGAATTGTCTCTGTTTGTGATTCTGCGAGCTGACTTGCTTCTACTGTGTAATCAATTGTGATTAGTAGAATTGTGCTATATGAGTACATTGTGAACTGTTTGCTATTACTGTGATATACTGTGATCAACCGCTTGCTATACCGTGCTTTATTTCATTGCCTCTACTGTGGCAGACTGTGTTATATAGACTGTTAAATTGGGCATGTGCATTTCATACACAAATGCATAAACGAATAATAACAATAGTTGTGACCTGAGACGTCACTGATACTGAAAAGAGCCTTGAGCTCGATCACTGAAAAAGAGCTTCGAGCTCGAAGGGAGTTAGTGCATATCCAGAGGGCTCTCCTACTCCCTAGACACGTCTACTGTATACTGTTACCGTTTAAGCGCTCGGTCACAAGACTGCAATAAAATGGGAAAGTGTCACATATGTATTGCATATATACTTGACTGACTACTTGAAATGGGAAAAAGGCATGAGTGCCTTATTCAATTGCAATTTGCTTGTATGTAATGATATGGTACTTCTAACTGGGTTATTGCAAACTAAACTGTGATTGCCTGTATGCTCTGTTATTACTGCGACGCAATTAAGTGATGCATGAATTGGGCGAACCATCAATGATGGTTCCTCACTGAGTTCGCAAAACTCACTCAAAATTTGCAAATATTTTTTAGGATTCAGAAGAATACCCCGTTAGGTTCACGGGAGTATGTCTATAGCATTCAAATGAAGAATAGAGGTCGGGATCAGTCCACATCTGCATTAGTGTCATCCTTCTATTATTCATAAAATTGTTTTCCGCAAGCTCTGTAAATTAATACTTTGTATTTACAGCGGGCCCAATTTGGTTATGGGTTGGCATACATTAAATGGCTATTTTAAATTATTGTTGAATGTTTGTAATGATTGGGAATGACTGGAATGATATAAAAATTAACGCGGGCTCGATTGTCTACTGTTTTCGCGTGTATGAATGTTTACAAAAAAAATTGATACTGATTTTACTAAGTGATGTAGCCCGTTACCCTCGCGGGGCGCGGATTCAGATATCACCATCGATGTCGGGTTCGGATCACACGGGAGTGGGTTGTTACATTTAGCCTCTATAAATTTTTGATAAATGATTATTATTGCCCGAGCATATGTATGTACATGCATGTATGACAATTTTCCGATTTAATTGTGTAAATTGGAAATTGGGTGATAATTGCATAGATTAAGTTTTGAATATAGAATTGGAGTGAAATTGACTTTTAGAGAGTTGAAAATCGAAATCGGAGTGTAGGAACATGTGTCATATATTTTGAGGATTTATAGGATTTTTTTTGGAATTTTTGGAGTTTCATGTCCGGACCAGAAAAAAATGACTTAGAGACTAATGGATTAGATTTCGGTTCTGAAATTGTTGGGCAAATGGCATGGAGAATTAGGATTTGTGATTTTAGGAATGAGAATGTTGAGCCATTGGAAATTAGAGACTGAAATTCAATGAATTTGAGGATTATAATCTATAGGCTTAAATCAACCCTTTATATATATACACTCTAAGTTTTGAAATTTAGAAAGATATCTTCTCTTCTCCTAGGGCAAAAATCCCTCTTCCCTTCGTTGGTGATTTTCGATTTCTCCTTTTGGTGTGAGCTTTCGATCGTTGCTTGCTTCTTCCCTCTGTTTGATCCTTAAGGAACATGAGGTTTTGTTTGGTTTTGGGTGTTAACCGTGGTTGTTAGAGCTTGGAAGAGATTTTCGGAGGTTTAAGGATTTGAGGCTTGATTGGTAAGTTTAGTGGTTTAATGTTGTTATTTAATGTTGTTTGATGCATGTATGGTATTTATTGTGTAAGAATGGGTAGTTGAGAGTAGTTTGATACTGGTTTTTAGAGAGAGAATGATGAAGGTCGATCGGAGAAGACGAACCAGAGCTCGTACGTCGCGACGTGTAATTAATTAGACGTCGCGACGAATGGAGAGTTGGACGTCCCGACAAGCAATTAATTCTGCGCCGCGACGAGCCAATTCCTTCCGCACGTCGCGACAAGCAAGGACGCACATCGCAAAGAGCAGAGGCGCGCACACCGTGGGGGAGTTTCGTGTAAGTCGCGACGAAGGCGAGATAACTCGCCGCGACGAGCGACCTTGCGGCGCGGCGAGGGAGCCTGATTTCTGAAATTGAATTAAGTTGTTTAAGTGATGATTTTGAGGGTTATTTCTTAATGGATTGGTTAAGGATGGATCGATCTTGATTATATGGACTAAGAATTGTGAATTTATAAAAATAGAAATTTGGAATTTATTTCGGTGGTTCTCGAAATCGGGTGGTGATTGAATAGTGAATTTAATTCCGATTTAAAGATAATTCCTATGATTTGGAATTGGACTTTAGAGAGTTCGGAATTTAGTCAATTGAATTATGGTATTATGAATTGTTATGAATTAGTGTGAAAGAGTCGAATTGAGAGGATTCGAGAATAGGATCGGGAATGTCATAAACATGTATGGTACATATTTATTCGCTACATATGCATTATTGAATATTAGAAATTGTGCAATTTGTAATGTTTGATTTTTCTGATTGTTATAGAGGCTCAAGTGGACCGTCGATCATCCAATATAGCTGAGACTTCCCGACAATAGCTCGGAAGTTCAGAGTAACCTAGTTGGTTTCTCAACTAGTATGTGTTACATTTATGTACCTATGCCATGTGGAGTTAAGGATGGATCTATGTGTTTGCTTTTGATTGATTTCGGACCACAGGTGTCCGAAATATTTGGAATTGTTATAGAAGTGTTAATCGTGCATAAAAATGAAATTGATTGGTTTAATTCAAAATTGGACATAGTGTGATAGGTTGTGACACAATTATTGTGAATTGAACATGTGCATTCATGCATAAAGGTATGATCAGATAATTGACAGTTGTGATCGGTGCAGCCACCGTATTTCAGAGCTTTAAGCTCAACGCATCAGGGTCTCGTGCCCAACGATTTTAGAGCCTCAGGCTCAATGTATTAGGGCTTCAAGCCCAACGAAATTCAGAGCCACTGGCTCAACATTAATGAGCTCAGGCTCACGGTACAACAACGAAATAAAATGAAAGAGTCACATGTACATTGCATATACGAATGTTCAAATGTGAATTGCATGAAAGGCGAACCGCCTTATAAATCTGAAATTGAATGCATGTGATTCTCTGGTTTTGATAATATATGATATAATGTGAACTGTGTGTATATGCATGAGTTGGGTGGACCATCGATGATGGTTTCTCACTGAGTTCGCAAACTCATCCAACATTGCAATTATTTTTCAGGACAGTGGTAGTAGACTCATAGCTCCAGGGTTTGATTTTTTCCGTTGTGTGAGCGCGTTGGCTCGGGAAGCATGGCTCACAGGTCGATCAGCTGAGTTCGATTTTGAGGATGACCTAGCTTAGGCTTTTATTTCAGTTCCTTTTTGGAAATATCTGTATAGTTTATGGAAACTAATAGACTTGTAAAAGCTGTTTTGGAGGTTGAAATGAAAGCACTTTGGTTTTAAAAATTTAGAAATTTTGATTATTGCAATTTAAATTATATTGATGCCATGAGGTTTATAAAATTAATCGTTCGTAGTGCACCCTCATCGTGGGTTACGTATCGGAACGACCTACGGGCGTCTCGGTGCATACCCTACGATAAGGGGGCGCTACAAAAGATATAACAAAGCCTTAACCTATTACTTCCACGGTCTTGAAGAGTTTCTTCCACTTTGTTAAGTAGCACTCCTACTTTCTTAGCCTATTACTTTCATATTCTTGCCATATGTCCCCAAATCATCACCTCCCAAAGACAAGTGTCTTGATGAGTCTTTAGTTTAGACATCCTTAGCCATTCTCGTGTATGGTCTATCTCAGCTCATCTATAATGCAATCACATTGCTCCATTACCTAAATTAGTACTCATAGATTTACATACTTTTCAACTTTCTCATTGAAGTTAAGTAACTTTATGCACTCTTGGACTTAGAATAAGTTAGTTGCATCATTCATCTTTGGTCTTATATATGAATCTGAGTGACAAGCATCAATAAAGGCTCGCCAACACTTGCATGATTTTGTACTTTAAACTTAAGGGTCTAATGGCAACCATATTTTAGTTGTTTTACTTTTAAAAGTTGGCTGGGATCTTGAAGATGTTAAACAATAATTGGTGTTCGGTAAAAGGGACAACAAAAAACCAAAAGTCAGCCTAAGTGTAGGTTAAACCTATAAAGCCACAGGGGTTCAACTAAGGTCTTAGTTAAGGTCCAAGAAAAGAGATTTTAGATTCTTAAACCCTCGATCTTTGTTATTAAAAGCCTAAATCTTAAATATTTGTATGCATCTTACAACTTATATAATTTTAATGTTGAATTTTTCATAATTTGTTTAATTTACCTCCAAAATGGTTAAAGATTTACTTAAAGGACCCTTTTCATTAAATTATTTGTTTATTTTATTTTTCTAATTTATTAATTCTAAAATTGTTTGCTTATATTTTGATTATTAATTTGAATAAATATATGTATATTGATTAAAAAGAATTAATTTTCATACTCTTCCTAGAATTATGTTTTAATGATATGCTTTTGTTATAGGATACAATTTCAACTTATTATTCAAAAGTGTTGAATACTATCTTTTATCGAATAAATTTCAAGAAAATGGTTGTAATAATAAAGACTTGATTGTAAGTTAAAATTTAATCATAATAAAGTTGAAAATTAATTCGCACCTTATTTCGAAACTAGAACTCTTCTTGTCGTATCCCTCAAACTATTTTCGAAATTGATTCGTCTCAACCACTGTAGCCACATAAGTGTCTGACCTATAATAATATTCATAAAATAGATTGAGAGAATTATGTAACTCTTATAGAGAGGGCAAGCAAGAAGTGCTAGCTCCATTAGATTATAAGCCTATTTATAATAAGTTTTGGACATTTTAGTAATTTAATTGAAATTAAATTTTAATTTCAATTAAAATTTAATCAAATTACAAATAATTCTAATTAAATACTAATTATGTCCAAATTAAATTTAGTATCTCATATTCATTCTTATTTATTAAATATCTCAAATTTAATCATAAAATTCTCAAACTTTATAATCAAGTCTAACTTGATTAAAATAACATTGCTCTCTTTAACCCATTCTTTATGTGAGACCCATTAGGTTTTTAAATATGTTGGTAATGATTATAAATTATAATTCTAATTCATAATTAAAATTAGATAAATTAAATTTTCTTTTAATTTATCTTTAATTCTACAATTAAATAATTTATAATTATAGATCAAGATTGACGTTTAACAATGCATCATGACTACCCAAATATTTAAGAATATCAAAGTAGTTTTGACTAACCTTTTCATGCATGATTTTTTGTATAATTTAATCATTTCATTATATAATATTCCGATTAGTCATAGAGCATGAAAATAATATCTACTTTATTTTGAGCCAATCATATTGATTCTTTGTTATTAGTTATTGATTCAATTAACGACATTTGTAAACTATTTACAAAACAACATTCTAATTTGGCTAAGGATTTCTCTAATCAATATTAATAAAAATAACGAAATATTTTCCTAATTACTTTAGGGTGATAAATCATATCTTGATCACATAACTACCTCTATATAATTCATGTACTTCCAATCACTAACTATTAAAGACCCATTATTAAATATATCATAATTAGTATCAAAACATATAAATCTCTATATAAGATAACTTTGGTGACCTCAAATAAAAGGATCACTTATATAATCATCACAATGAGAATTCCATAGACATGCAAGTAATATTCTAAATGGATTTCTCATGTTAGGTCTATTTAGTGAATTTGTTTTCTAATAAACACCCACACGTTTGTTTAAATATTTCTATACTTTAGCATATGAGATCAGCTATTTTTTTCATAAGGAAAAACATAGCGCGTGCTAGTCTTTTTATGTTTCATTAATGTCCAATCTTAATAAAATAATGACTAGGAATAATTTAAAAATAATACATAAATACGATATGAATCTCATAATTATAATCTCATTATAATTTCATTTGCATTGTACTAGTATCCTATGGACTTTATCATATACATTTAAATATTACAAGATAAAAAAATACTTTTAAATAATTGTCACTAAACTACAACCAAGTCGACTGGCTATAGGGCACAAACAAAGTATATGTGTTTTTGTCATCCATGAGAAGCCGTGTTCCCTCACTCTCTTCGACTCTTAGAACCTAGGAAGCTCCTCTTAACCTTAACTAATGTATTACTTGCGAGAAAGACCTTCATAAACTTTGGAACTCCTCTTATCATTAGCTTCTTCTTTTTTCCTTCTTTATGTCCAATTTTCTTTCTTCAAAAATTATTCATGTATCATTTCAGTAAAGGTTGAACCACTGCTATCAATACTTGCATAGTTTGCTATTATGGGATGGCTTATGGTGCTAACCTTTTCATTATGCTATTGCAATGTTTCTCATATTTAAGTTATTGGCCGGCCATTATGGCTTGCGTTTGGTGCTGGAATCCTTGAACCCTTAATCAAGTTTGTTCTAAAATTGCATAGTTATACCCAACCAAGCTTAATTGAAGAGGATCCCTTTCCACAACCCACATTTCTACCTGGACAAGTTCCCTACTTAGAGCAGATTTTGAACCCGAGGACAAGGAGTTGTAGTTGAGAAATATGGTTTGAATAAAGAAAATGAGGAATTTTAAATGGAAGTGGGACCAATTAAGAATTTGTAACTACTTCAATGATCTAAACACTTACAACAAGTTCAATAATCCGTTGATATAAAAAAGGTCTGCTCCTTTTACTTTTTAAAAATAAATAATGATAAGAAATTAAAAATATAAAAACCAAATACATGATAAGATAATATTAAGTACGAGAAAAGAAAATTTTGATAGTTAAAGAATTCGCAAAATATTTTTTAACTGATGGATTAGAATGACATAAGTATCAATAAATATTAAGTTTTCATCCCATTTAATTATGAATTCAAGAGTTGTGCCCTACTCAAACTGTGAATTCTATATTCAATATTGTGATAGACCGTTATCTTCTCCTCAAGCTGCCTCAGCTACATGTGTAAACGTATTATTATTGCGTACTTGTGATTGCAGGCATTCCATGACTTCAAACTTTGTACAAAATCTAAAAACAGATCCATAGAGGGTAGCATTAACTTTGGAGATTTCTCACAACTCTCCAAAGTTCTTACGAATTCTTGTTTTCTTCCTTTCCCCCCTTCTAATTCTGTACCATTCATTTACTTTTTGTTCTATGATTAGGCTTCCATTTTGAACCGTAATTTTTGATTCTCCGGAATGCTATTCTTCAAGTCTGAGATTATACGAGAAATGGCAGCTTCCACCACTCAAGGGCAAAAAAAAAAAAAAGAAAAAAAAATGATGCCACTTTATTTATATGCACAATCCCTTTGGTAAGTTGCATCGTTCTCTAATTTTATCCGATCTTCAATCATGACACGAACTAATTTGTGACAATTAATGACTTGGATGCTTTGAATTTCAATTCTCATAATAAGACTTGTCTTTTTAAGAGTTTACTTTTAATTTTAAGTCTTTTGATGAAATAGGGTGTTTGTTGATTTTCATAATGCTAAAATGACATAAAAATTGGTATAAACACTCTTTATTATTCCAATCTTGACTCTTTGGTCTACATGAAGCGTAATTTGCTTAAACTGAACAAGTTGAACAAGCAAAATAGTTTACACTAAAGAGGAAAAACTTGATGAAAGAAGCTTACGTTTACCATCAAATTTTTGATTGAGAAAAGAAATAAAAATGAAATAAAATTGAGTTGGACCGGTAACATTAAATGACTTAAAAGACTCTTTTGCTCACATTAATAGAGAAGCTAATTTTACAGCAAACTTCTTATCTCATTTGGCTCATGATTATGTTCTTGGATTTCATTCTCTTCCAAGCATTCCTTATGGAATGAATTCTTGGCTTCATCATGATTTAGTTGGTGTTATGCATTTACGCTAGTTTATGTTTTGTGAGTTTAACTCACCTTTTTTTTTACCAAAAAAAACAAAAGAAAACTTTCACATACACTAATAATAAAGGACATCGCATTCCCATCCACAGTAACAAAAGGAAAATAAAGTGATTCTTCGAATATCTAAGCGTACTTAGACCCACCTGATTCTGTGCAATAGTTTATTTGCAGGGCAATCATGGTTTAGTCACTTTAATCCATTCTCTAGAGATTTAGTTTGTGCCTTTTGCTTTTATATTTCTACAAAACAGTTGCAAGGATTTCACTAATCCCCATGTTTATTTATATTAAAAAAAAAAGTCGATGTGCTTAGCAGGGGTCCCTTTACCATTGGCTACTTCCATCATTCATCAACATACTCTTTATTGCTTTGGTCCCTTATTCTCTGCGATTCTCCTTACTTGAAGATTGTCTTTACTATGTTTTCCCGACACCTTACTAGATTGCTTCACTACTTATGGCTTCTCATTCATAGTACTTATGTAGAGACATAAATGAATCGGTCCTATGTACTATTGAGTTTTATTGATATTAATTAAATACCTGACTATAATATTTTCCGAAAGAAGAAAAATATCCACTTTCCCTTGACTACTTACTCAAGTGGTAGATATTCCAGTAATGGGCCAGTTTCTTGGTTGCTCTCTTTGCGTGTTCACTTCAATGTTTCCAATCCTAACTCAAACCTGAAAACCACACAGGATGGGTTAAACAGGACATTCTCACCAAATTTTATTCAGGCAGGGCCTTAATTTCTACTGGATTTATAATTTAAAAAAGGTACTATATCGACTTTCTTGTTTTTTTTTTTTGGTTACAAAGGAAAAGAAATCTAAAAAATTAACTCTAGTCCCATATCACCCCTAGCGTAGAGTTCAATGGTAAAGCGCTCCGTTTATATCTTAGTGGAGTAAATCCCTAACAATCATTGGAGATTTCTGAAGATATTGCAGCCTTAGACCCGATAAAGAGGCCAATGTAGCTAAGACTTTTGGCACATTAGTTCCTGTCCTGATAGATATACTGTATTTGAACCTCCCATCCCATGCGCGATGAATCATCTCTCGTATACCTGTCACAAAAGGATAAATGTCAGACATAATGCTATTGGAAGAGAAAAAATGTTAATAACCTCCAACGAGTCCACTTCAACTACTATACGCTGATAGCCACGATCCCATGCTAATGTAAGGCCTCAATAAACTCCCCATAATTCTGCTATCAAAGGCACGCCTACTCCAACATTTTGGATAAGTCCACCACACCATCAGCCTTGACATGTCATCAGTAGTCTTCTGGCTGCATCAATGTTAATCCTTGTTTTCACCACACCATTCATATTAATTTTGAACCAACCCTCCATAATTTTGGTCCATCCCACCCTCTATTTTCAAATTCGGATTGGACCAGCCGATCCGACCGGTCTTCTAAACCGGCTATAAATCGACCTAGTCTGAACCGGTCAAAATCAGTCAATTGACTGGTCGGACCGGTTCGACAATTATTTTTTTATTTTTTATTTTTATTTTTAAAATATTTTTAATGTTATATATAATTATTGCATAATTATTACGTCACACCAATTCAACCGGTGGTTGAACCAATCGAACCGGTCAAACCGGTGACCAATAAGGCCACTAATTCGATGACCGGTCCGGGTTTCAGAACACTGATCCCACCTATATCGACTTTAAAAAATCGATCGAACCGGTCAAACCGATAACCAATAAAACTACCGATTCGATGACCGATCTGAGTTTCAGAAGAATGATTCACCTATAGACTTTAAAAACTGATATCCCGTATCAATCACTTTTTAAGCTGGTCTTACGTACGAACTCTGTCACTCCAAATTTATAAAAAAATTAAAGCAAATGAAAACTAGTCCATTAAGTGAAAAAAGAAAGGTCAGGTGAGCAGACGAGTGGGTAGGTTTGAATGACAGGTATAGCTGAAACACGTGAAGAAGAAGTCACTAATTGCGAATGGTACGCAAAGAATAAATAGATAGCAGAGATTTTAGGCCACTAACACTATATAGTATAGAAGCAAGCCGCTTAGTGGACCCTCGCCTGCAAAAATGAAGTGGTCGTGCAAAGTAGCGGCAGAGATTGCGGAGGAGTTATAGTATCCTATTCTGAAGGTCAACAAATCTTCATTCCTGGAGGCCCCTCCCCTCCTTAGTCCTTGTGGCTAAAGTCCCACCGTTTTCATAATTTTCTTCATGGTTCCGCTTCACCTATTTCATTACTGCTAATGTTATTACGGCTCTTAGTCATATGTAGTCATCTGTTTTTGGTCAATACAAATGGAAATTTGGTCCTATGTAATGATCATGTGAGCCAAAAAGGAAAAAAGAAAAGAGCTAGAGATATGAGGAGTAAATATATTCTTGCACTACGTCTAAAATAAATCTTACATAAAAATACCAAGTATTTTCTTTAAATGTAGTTACGGAAACGTTCATTTAACAAACTGATTTAGAGTTTAATACATATAAAATTAGGAAAATAAATTTATGAAAATAAATACATAAATAAATAACTTAGTGCCTGTTTAGATAGACTTATACCAGTACAACTTTTAAAGAAAGATCTTTTTAAGAAATCAATTGATGGTTTTACTGTCAATTAAAAAATAGTTTTTAAAAAATTTCATACAGTTAGATTGTTTGACAATATAAAAAAGAAAATTTATTAATTTTAACTATATTTTATTTTGTAATAAAACTATTTATGCATATAAATATTATTTAAAATATATTAAACAATATATAAAGTACAATATATTAATTATTATATAATTTTAAACTATATGAAATAAAAATAAAAATATATTGAATCAAATCTTTTATATGGATTAAAAAGTTTTATATGTTTTAATATTTGATAGCATTGACAGATGGCTTAACGAACATCACAGTAAGAGTGACATTACCACTTTGCTAAAATTTTTACACCTTTACTTTTCCCTTTCCTTCTTATATTATATCCTTCTCCCAGAGGATATTTAGTTGGGACTAACCACCATGATTTAGTGATAGTACATAGTACACTAAATAAAGTCAGGCTTACGAATTAAAAGTTATGCAAAGTTCTTGCCCAATCTGACATTGGAAGTAGTATGGTGGTTTTTGAGTTTATTATGAATCGTTTAGAAATCTTTGGAACTTCTAATGCCTGTTTGCTAAGCTTTGTTGAACCCCTTCACTCATATGCCGAAGGCGTTTATGCCATAAATAGTTGTGTATGGTGAATAATTTGGACTAGAAACAATACTCTTCTAGGGTTTTCATTTGATTTGAAAGAATTCAACTACTATTAGATCTTTCATAAATAAAATGGGACTTACTTTACAATTGTTTGAAAAATTCACTTCTATTTAAATCGTGACTCAATAATTTTGATAGGATGACTTTAAATTGATACATGTGTTAAAATTAATATAAAAAATAAATATTAAAACATATAAAAAGTAAAATAATTTGTAGATGAGTTAATAAACAACATTACTGTAGACTACTTGTCAAAGATGATTTGCCAAAATCAAGAATAAACTTACTTGCCAGGAAGAAAGTTACCTCAACAACAAACTTGAAAGCACAAGCTACATTAGCACTATTGCTTACAATAATTACAATATAGACATTGTTGATTCTCATGTAAAAGGAGCAACCTTCAATCTGCTTCATAGGGCATGTACCAAGTTTTTTAGTTTGCATAATATGCATCCAAAATGCATCCACCATATTCCCGCTGAAAGAAATATTACATAACAGCTTTGTAAAAGATCAACTATAAGTTACAACTAAGGAATTGGTTTAGAAAAAAAGAGTTAAAGAGAAGGAAACATTACAAATTCAATAGCAAATGCCAGACGTAGGAAGCAAAGACTAATAAGTAACATTAATAAGGAAAAAAAATAGGTGGCATGCACAGTAGCTTGATAAAAAGTTCTGGAAGGATAAAACAGAAACATCTTATAATTGGAACTACAAGTCTGCTATAAAATGTTTGACAAAGTGATAAATGTTATATCGACCCATACATAGAAAACAGTGGAAAGTCCTTATCTAGTAATAGCCTTTTGTGGAATAGAACAAAAACATACATTTTTCGTCTCTTTTTTCAATCAAAACAACGCCACCATAATACCAAACTAGCATTAATGTGTTACAAACATCAACAATATTTTATCAAATTGAAAGTGACAAAATGAACCAAGAACACCACAGTAACAAATTTATACTAATGTGTTAACCACCGATCTCATTTAATGATGAAGAATCAAATAAATCCCTTTAGTAACAAGCCAAAAACTAAATGAAAATAATAATTGAGAGTACATTAATAACTGGAGCCCTTAGCTGCCATGAGTTTCGCATGATTAACATCAATATTCTTCTTCCCTTGATAAAAACACTTGACATGAAGCCATAGCTAAACTAATAACAGATATAAACAAAGACATATGAAGCCCTCCCGCATGCACATTGAAAAAATACCCACTAAAAGGGGAAGAATGATAAAAAAGAACAATCATGAGTGCATAAATTCAGATCTTTTGAGTCCCAAAGTTCCTATAGATTCAATATTATCAGACAAAGAAATGTAAAATTGAAAAAGATTACCCAACATCGTCACGATAAAGGCGGTTGATCAGGATGTCGCCGCGGAGATTTAAGAAGTAGATGGTGGAAGCAACCATCGGCATCTCTGAGCCAGTGGATTGAAGTGAAAAAAAGGGACGAACGATGATGGTTTGATTGTCGAAGATCTGGGAAGTTGGTAAACTCAAACGACGTCGATGATCGGAATAATATAGTGTGCAACTCCAAAGGTGGGTTGTGATAGAAACGAAAGAAAATGGAATTCGAGATTTTCTTAAGAGAGAGTTATATAAGAAGATGTTGCATAGAAGATAGTTTGCGTTATAAACGTAAATGACAGGAAAAAAAATCTAACCAAAAAAACTAAAATGACGGCTTTTTTGGAAAATCTTCAAATTTAAGTTTCTTGTATTTTAATTTCTAAAAAAAAGTCATTTTTATTAAAAAAATACTTTTGAATTTTATAACAAAACACTCATTTTCCTAAAATAGTTTTTGCGGTGGAAAAATATTTTATTCACCTTTTAAAAGCTCAACCAAACATACACGTATGCTAGTTTGAACTTATATGAAGGGTATACATAAGTGTTAGATAATAAATTGATCTAAAAACAATCGAAAAAAATAAAACTACAACATACTGAATATGGGAAATATATTTAAATTAAAAAGATAAAACTATGGAATAAAAAGGTCCACTTAAAATAACTTTATTATAATAAGAACGGTTTTTCAGTATAATTTAATTTTCATTATATAATATTAGACACAGAGTATGAAATTAATGTTTACTTTATTTTGAGTCCAATCATAGTAGTTCTCCACCATTAGCTATTAATTCAATTAATAATATTTGTAAACTATTTACAAAATATCATTTTACCTTAGTCAAGGATTTCCTAAATCAATACTAATAAAAATAATGAAAAATTCTCCTTAATTACTTTAGATCGATGAATTATATCTTAATAACTTAACTACCTCTATATAATTCATGTTATATCCATAGATTATTGATTGAATAGTTCATTATTAAAATATGTCATAAATAGTATCAAAACATAACAATCTACATACATGACAACTTTAGAGATCTCAAATCAAATGATCACCTATACAATCGTTACTATGAGAATTCATAAGCGTAAGTAATGTTTCAAATGAATTTCTCATATGAGATTAGTTCAGTGAATTTGTTTCTAATAAACACTCACACGTTTGTTTAAATATTTCCATATTTTAGTCTATGAGATCAACTACTTTCTTCATAAGGAAAAACATAATGTATTCTAGTCTGCATTTACGTTATATTAATGTCTTAATAGAACAATTTAAGGATAATATATAAATGCAATATGGATCTTATCATTATAATTTCATCATAATTTCATTTGCAATGTATAATTATCTCATGTAATTTATCATATACATCTAAATATGTATAAGATAAAGAATGTCTTTAAATTATTTAATCATTAAACTACAACCAACTAATTGGTAGTTGGGTATTAACGAATAATCTACCACTTACACTAAGCCAATCATTTATGTATCTTATACCATATCACCATATGAAGATCATGCTCCTACTGGGAGAGTGGCTTAATGAGAGAATTTTACAAAGTTTTGCATAGTAAGCATTAGCTTCAATCTTACAACTTTCATCATAATTAAAAAAAATTGCTTCAATACATCCTTAAATCTTTGATGAGACCTTAGCTTCTTTTACATGCCCAATGACTCCAATATTCTATAGTACATTACTGTCTAAACAATGCAAAGAATTATATCAAGTTATTATAAAGAACTTATGGGTCCAATTAATCATTTCTACTAAATGAAAAAATGTATTATGCCTTAGTTAGCAACCATTGCCAATTTGGAATCTTTCTAATCTTAAATTGATATTGTTCTATATAACATAGACCTTAATTAGGATGTACTTATAAAGTTAATATCCATATAATCTTAAACTCAAATATCAACTCATACATAGAATAATGAATATTTTTAATACTTCACATGCTCCCACTTACGTATTTGCACTAGTTATTGAAGTTCTATCCAGGATGTACATACTCTCACTTATGAAAATCCTAGATTTATATACCATTACAAATGCAGGGATACGAAGATAAACCCCTTGGCTTTTGCTAATGGTCTTACGCTTGCCTACTCTCTAACTCTCATTATGATAATCTTAAAAAAATTTACCAGATTGTTAGTGTTGAAAGCCAATTTCTCCAAAATTTATATCAACATCCCCTCTAACATCCAAAATAGTGAAGTTATAAGCAAATCAACTAGGCTAAATGTTCAATCTCCTCCCTTTAAGTACCTTGGAGCTTCCATCACAACAAATAAACCAATATTTTTTGATTATATTCCTGTACTTGAAAGTTATAGATCATAGATAAATACCTAGAAAAATAGATGTTTATCCATAGCTTGTAGGCTATAATTGATCTCATCAGTCTTGAGGAATGTTCAAACATATAGGAGTGCTAATTTGTTACTATTTAAAAAGATTATAAGAAGATATAAACATTTATTAAAAAAAAATTGTGGCCTGGGAAGTAGGGGTGAGCATTATTAGGGCCGGCCCGATTACCCGGTACGGCCTGAATTAATTCGGGTAAGAAAATGATAAATTTCGGGTAATTCAGGCCGGGACGGGTATTACCCGAATTATTTTCGGGCCGAGACGGGTAACTCCAAAAAAATTCGGGCCGGCCTGATTACCCGAATTAGGTTTTTAAAAATTATGAAAATACATTTCGTTATTTTTCTTGTAGAATTAACAGATTAATTATGCTAGTTAATTGAAATATTTGGTTATATTATTAGTGAATTCAACTATTTGTTGAGATATGAAAATGTAATTCAAGTATTTAGTTATTTTGTGTAATTTTTGAAAGAGAACTAACAAAATTTCGGATAATTCGGGCTTTACCTGAACAAAATTTCGGATAATTCAGTTCGGGTAATGAAATTTCGAGTTCGGGCCGGATAAGATGAAAAAAACTTTGGGTAATTCAGGTCGGGCCTAAACAGTAAAAATTGGGCTCGAATTACCCGAATGCTCACCCCTACTGAGAAGATAAGAAACTAAAAAAGAGAAAAAGTTAAGTGGGAAGAGCTATGTCTGACTAATGAGAAGGGTGGTATAGGCTTGGTATCCCTGATGACTGTCTTTTTATCCAAGAGAATTTGGAGATTACTCAAGGATAAGGAAACTCTGTAGTCAAAATGGATAAAGAGTACCATCAGAAGAAATCAAGCTTATGGCAATTAGAGCATAATAGGGAAAATTCTTAAGCTTCAAACAACTACTTAATACGAGGGATCAAATTTACCCTTAGATAAAGCAGCAAATTGCCAATAGAGAGCTAACATGGTTTTGGTTTGATAATTCAAATGAATTAAATCCTCTTTATACTAGAAATGAGGTGCGATGCTTGACTATAAGAATCTCATTAAAAGCTAAAGCAAGTAGCATTATTCAGGTTGAAGCTTAAAGTTGTAATTTTAAAGGATATACTAGCTTGTTGAATTGTTTAACTTATAGTCTACCTTTATCTAAATAAGATAAGCTTATATCGTTGAGCAACATCTCTCTAGAATTTAGCACTTCCTCATGCTACAAGATCTTCATATCATACAATCCTAAAGTTCCTTATTATAAGTTTATCTAGAAGAATACTTTATCCCCTAAAGCATCAATTATCAACTAGTTGGCAATCAAAAACAATTTAAGGATAAAGAACAAATAGTTTGGAAGCTCTGAAAGTTTTGGCCCTATGTGTTTGTAGTGTAAGAATAATCCAAAAACTCTACCTCACCTCTTTTTCCAGTGTAAAGCATCTCAATATATTTGGAATCTAGTTCAACATACAATATAGCTCAATTGTTCACTGATAGAATGGACAGACATAATATGATAGGATACAAAAATTGTTAACATCCTAAAGAAGGATGGAGTTATCTTTAAAACCAAATCATTTGTAGTATATAAATAATTTATAGGGAGAGGAACAATCATTTATACGGAGAAATAATGCTGGAAAGCCAAATCCCAGAGGATTTGTTTATTTATTCATCTTCCAAAAAAAATCCATCTCACTTATGATCTTATAGCTTTCATACCTAATAGCAAATTTAAACTTACTCTATGCTGATAAAGTTAAAATTATCTTTGAGTTAGGTACCAACATATAGGTCACTAAAAAAATCCAAAGATGATCACGACCTTAATAATATTCCTCAATTTCACCATCTCTTCAATAAGTACAGGTTTGGTTATGTCAATGGTCATTTTACCTTTTCTAGGTTATAATGACCTTTGGTTCCTCTCCACCCTCATGTTAGAAGATCACATTCATCTCAACACCTTTAATCTGCTCAATATGGTACAATTTCATCAAACCAAGAAAAGAACAAAATATTCCTTACACTTTAATATTTAGCCTCATCTTCTAGCTTTTTCACATTTCTCCTTTAGATAATGAGATTTATCTAGATTTATTTTAATTCTACTTCCCATAATTGTATGGGTTACCATTTAGTTGAAGATCAAATGACTCAACCACATTAGTGATAGCAACTCTAACCTTCGTAACTTTAAAAAATATATGATGCTCCCTTATAAAATTTTGATCCCAATGAACCTCTACTTAGTCATATTATTGAGCTCCCTATAGATGATGAGATCACTACCTCACAGTCACGTCATGGGTGTCTTCAACTAATGCTCGCTTTCCAGCTATTGAGTATCAGTTTTCTATGTTACAAAGCAAACTTAACTCTTTTATAGACATCAAGATGATGCATCTTGATGACCTATATTATTTAATTTAGTCTTAATTTTTCCTCCTCATACTAATTGATTTTTGATGTTATCAAAAAGGGGTGAGAAATTTAGAAATGTTAGATTCAGGGAGTGACTTTTGTATATCTAGGTAGTAACTTTTATTTATATGATATTTATGCTTAAGTAAATTTTTCTCTCTATATGTGTAAATATTCATTTTACTTGATATTGAATATCGGTATTGTTTTTGATATTTAACTTTGCTTTATACATGAATTAAGGAAAAGCTAATCATTGTCTTGATATGGATAGATTTTTGTTTGTTTTATTATTACTCTTTAATTTTATAAATGTTTTCTCATCATCAAAAGGAGAAATTGTTGAACCAAATGAGGTTTTAATCAATATTTTGATGGTAACCAAATATAAATACAACAATAATTTTGTTATTATGATGAGAAGCAATATAAAAACAAGATGTAGCCTTGTATAACTCAAGAAGATATCACGTGAAGTTGATAAAGAAAGCATAAAATTTGAAATTCTCAAAGTGAATATCGTTTTAAGAATAAAAGAATATCAAAGCACGTCCAAATCATTTTTATATTGTATAATGTTAATTGTAATCTCATTTAGTCATTTTGATGATCTTAAAGCCTTACCATGCATAAACATTTCACATCACTTCAATGTATGGATCTATTAAATTATTAAGAGGTTTAAAGCCTTTTATTAAAGAAAAGCCTCATGATCCCTCAAATACTCTTTAGGGGAAATTTAGGTTGTCAAGTTTAAGTATAATTGCATTAAATAAATTAAATTTGATCATATAAAATTATTAAAATTATGTTTTTGGAGGGATTGGTTGACCAATATAAGTTAGTTGTTGGCTAATATAGATTAAACATGTAACTGGGCTATTTGTTGACACATTGGTTGACTAATATAATATTGTGGTTGACCAATGTGTCTCCATAATCAACCAATATGCAATAGGGAGATCAATTGAGCAATATGACCTAATAGTCAATAGTATGATGAAATTAATCATTCAAATAGTTAGTTTTTTGCTCTAATGGGTAATAGGGTCACTAAATCTGATAAATACATATTTTCTCATTAGTTCTTCTATTGAAAAGTATTTGGATATCTTATACATATATTTCTAAGTGTTTATTTTTGAATGCAAAACATACTACTAGTCTTACACTCAAAACTGCAAGTATACGTGTCGTACTTGTAGTTGAAAGCGTATATCAATCCCACGAGGATTGTGCTTAGGTATCACTTAATTCAGGTTGTTCTTTGTTTAAGAAACTGTTTCAATCGAATTTAAAAAGATAAGTAAAATAAAGACAAACTAAAAGTAACAAGGAACAACGTAACCCAAACCAAAATCATAAACTAAGACTTAGAGCAAATCAAGATTAAACATTAGGACTTGTCATTATCCCTATTTACTCCTTTCTGATTAATTGATTCAATTTATGCTTGACCCAAGATTTTCTAAAATTCTAACTACCCTCTCTCAAGGTGTAACTAAATGTCACTAGTTAAATAAGTTAGAAATAACTTTGGGATCTCTCGATGTGCAAAGCATCTCCTAAACATTCAACTAGATATGAAGCTATCCTATCGGTAGTGTATTGATCTATTGAAATCTCTTCCTAATAAATCAACAGCATGTTATTTATAAGTCTATTAATAGACAACTCTCGTTGTAAAATTAGCACAAATTACCAAGCTCACTCTCTCGATTTATTGCAAGGTTTAAACACAATAAATAACATATACATGTATATCATTAAATTAATAACCAAAGGTTCACAAATAGTTCAACAATAAACCCTAAAAATTGTTTTAGCCAATCATAATTTCCATAACATCCCCAATAATCAAATAATCCATAGTAAACATGCTAGAAGAGAAAGAAATTGAAATAAGACTGGTAGGCAGCTCCTCCTTTTCTTTGCCCAATCTAAATGACGGGGTTCTCTTTTCTCAATCGGGAATGAAACCTTGAATCTACCCTATCTCTAGGCTTTCAATTTGTCTTTTAGCTCCAGGAAGCAAGTTCTATAACCCGCTGGTGGCTCTTGGGATTCTATGTCTTATAAAGTCATGAAAACCCAAAAAAAACATGAAACTTGCATGTCTCTTCGACTTCCAGTTCCCATGATTGTGGGAATTAACCTTGTGCTTCCTACGATCATGGGTTAACTTAACACAAACTTTCTTCATAGATTTCCCACGATCGTGTAAAACATGTCCTTTTCCACGATTGTGGATTCTTTTTTTTTAGCAGCTCCACTTCTCTTCTCTTCTCTTGGTCCCTAGCTCAATCATAAAGGTGTCCAACCTTCATTCCTACACCAAAGTGATCAATTCCTACCCTAAACTAATATCAAACTCAAAAGAACAACTATGAAGATCAAATTAAACAAGAACACACAAAACAAGTCCTAAAACACAATAATATTAACCTACTATGCAAGAAACACATACCAAATGCTTATAAAAATACATACTAATGCACAATTATATTATATAAGCGAGCCTCTTTTATTTTATCAAAGTGATAAAGTGAGATATTTTGAGTTATAAATTTCCATTGAGTTTTTTTTTCTATTGTATTTATAGGTTTTCAAAGATGGATTGAGATTCCTCTTCAAGAAGAAAGATTGTAACAAAGTTTAGCTTTGCTAAGTTATACAAAGGTTATTCTTCGCTTTGAAAGAAGAGTTATAGTGGAAATCTAAAAAGAGACTTGAGAATGGATGTTAGACAAAGTCATTTACTAAACCATTATGAATCAATTTGTATTTCTCTTCCCTTACTTCATTTACGTTATTTCTAAATGTATTGTTGAAAGTCATTGTTTTATTTTATATTTTCATCTTTTATAAATTCTAATCATTAACACTCTAAATTAGTAATATATTGTTTAAAATTTATTAAGACCCAATTCTCTCTCTCTTAGGTACCATAAATGACTAACAAAATCATTATTTTCAAAATAAAAGTGACAACTAGAAATTCTTTATGAATATCACATGATAAAAATGTTGCCTTTTGAATTAAGGAAAAAACTAACTATTCATTTTCTTTTAAAAAATACTAACTATTGTCATAGCTTACAATATTTGGCTCTGTGCACATAATTGCAAATAACTTTCAACCGATAAAGCATAACACACCTTTTAGATATCTGTATATAAGAATTACTTCATACTCGATTTAAAGAGAGTACCCAATGGAGTACTCAATGTTGAATCTTTATTCATATGAAATATTTAAAGTACTCATTTGTGTACTTATATTGTAAAAATATAACTTATCTTGTCTTACTATCACGAATAATTCTTATAATATGAATTTGCTTTATTGGTTTTAAGTCTTTAATAAAAGATTATAGGAATTTATTCTAATTCCAAATATATATTAAACCTACTAGACAACTCAAAATCAATGTCAAATGCTCTAGGCCATTTTAATTTGAGTTGTATGAGACCTTCAAATATTTATTCTTATTTCAAGTATTATGATACCATTATACTTATTTTAGTTTCAAGTAATGTGACATCACTCTAGAGAATTTTATTTTATCTAAGCTTCATGGTACCTTTCTAGGCATATTCCTCAAATTTCAAGCAACCAAATTCTAGACGTTTTTCACTTATTTAAGCACTACATTAAAATTTAGGCACTTCGTAGTAATTTTAAGCCATAGGTAGCTTTAAGAACATTTTCTCTTAAACATTTATATTGTTTTAAAGCATTAAGACATTTTTAATTTCTTTTAAGTCCTAATTAACACTACAACAAAATAGACTATTATTTACTTTTTTTGGCGACGAAATTAAAATTTTCATTAAATGATGACTTTTTGCGATGACTTTAAAACTCGTCACAAAAAAGTCATGGTTTTGGTGATTGTATATGGTATCGTCACTAGGGGAGTTTATTTAGCAACAAGATTTTGGAGTCGTCGAGAAAAACACCTAATTTTGCGATGAATTTCTTATTTTGTCGCCACAGGTCAGGCGTTTGGTGACAATAATTGGAAACGTCACAAAAACCAAGAACCGTTTGCGATGAAATACATAATTCGTTGGAAAAGGTAAGTGTGCTTAATAATCCTAAGCTTAATTATAATTGACATTTATATATGATTTTCATATTTTTCATTTTCCTTCTTTATAAATTTGTATATATATATGTATAGTTAATGCATTTAAAACATAAAAATATCTTTTTGATATAAAAAAATAAACATACCTAAAATTTTATTAATAATAAGATAAAAATAATAATTTTAATTTGAATACTATTCTTAAATCCAAAACCGTAAAATGTTTTTAAAGGTTTAAACATATTGTTGAAAAACACATGCATGGTAGGTAAGTTAAATTTTGGAAAGTGAATATTATTTGGATATAAAAGATAAACATGCCTAAAATTTAAATATTAATAAGATCAAAATATCATAAATTTAAGTTAACTACTATTCTTAATCATTAATATTTATGAATAAATAATAATAATAAATATAAATATTGGAATATGGTAAGTATTTTAATATAATTATATGTATATATATATATATATATATATTGGAATATGGTAAGTATTTTAATATAATTATATGTATATGTATATATATATGCATACACACATATATATATATGTATATATAGATATATAAATGTTACGAACCATTGGGACATCACCATAACCTCCATTTCCATCTATGTTTTCTTGAAGATGAGAGGAAGCTTAACACAACATATAGTATATACAATCAAATGTTCATATAATAGCTTCATAAGAGAAAATGAGACACTGATAATGAAGAAATATAGGTAGTTTGGATGATACTAAGAACCTTGAAGAAGAAGATCGACTATGAATGGCAAGTGGTTATTAGTGTATGAAGAGGGGATTTGTTTTGCATCGATTTGTTCTTTATTAGGGACAATTTTGTTACATTCCTCCCAATGAACCTCATTTCCACCATCAAAAACTAGTCGCCACGTCGACATTCTGTGATGAATTAATATTAACTGTTTAACTCTAAAAAGTCAATAAAATAATTCTTATTTGAATGTTCCAACATTCTAGCAATGTTCATTTTGTGATTAAACTTTAAATTATCTTAATAGTTAGCTTGTTAGTTTTGAGCAACTTCAATATATATATATATATATTCAAATGTGTGTATACTAAAAGATTTGGTCATTAAGAATAAGAGTAATAGGTTGTTAGTTTTGTGTTTTAATTGTTATGTCTAACACAAAAACACAATTGACCATATTTCTAGTTTTGACCATTTGACTTTTAAATGATATGTGTAATCACAATCTCATTACATGTTGAAATAAAGTCATTTTGATGGATACATCTGTATACCATAAGTGGTACAACCAAATGTAAATTTGTACATAAACATTCATTGCAAAAGTAGTCTTCATTAAAGCATTTCATCAAACACTTAGGAGGCTTTTGTCAAACCAACAAGGAAGGTGGGAAAAAACATCGAACCATACACATCCTACACAAAAACACGAGAAACCATCTTTGAAACATAAGCAAAAACCTATACATCATAAATAGAACACAAAACTCATAATAAACTCCTAAACGTACCAATAAAACAGAGCATAAGGAGGTCTTGAAAATAGCAAAGAAGAATAACACCAACACATGTAATGATGCTTCTTTGTCAATGATGACCATAACACGGGAGACAACCACAACAAAGGGGGTGACGTTTATTGGATAGTGAAAGAAGATGAATGTTGACAACTAACACAACAACAAAGAGAGGGTCATTTTTGTGTTAATAACCTAGTAGAAAATGATGTCGTTTCTTGTTAAACCAAACGGAGTTATATTTTATTAATTCAGAATACATATACCATTTTGCATAAATTAAAAAAAACCGTCATGAAATGGTAGGACATTACCATTTGGCTTCACCTTTGATAATGACATGAATATAACATTATATTAATTACCATATATAATCATATCTATTACGATGTAATTAAAAATATATACAACATAGTAAACAATGGAAGTCAATATTAAATATTAATAGGATATTCTTAATAATCAAATTAAATATTATTGACAATGATTATAAGTGTAAAAATAAATTTAGTAAATAATAATGCTATTTTAAATTTTATAAAACAAACCACACAAAATTAATTTTTATTACATAAATTAATTCTTTTATTAATTCCTTTTAGATATATAATTTGACTATTTTATATGGTGTGAAAAACTCTAATTACTATATATAAATCAGTTTAAATTTTATAGAAAATTTATAATACAAAAGGAAAATTCTATAAATAAAAATCAGAAATAATAAATTACTTGTTCTTATTAATGTCTTTTAAAATATATGATTGGACAATATATAAATGTTCTCACAATATTGTATTTACTATATATAAATTATATGAAGTATAAATTCTATACTATTTCATATAATTTTATATTACCAAAATTTTGGAAAATATAAAATTATAAAGATTTGGTGACTAATAAGGTGACGAATTATACATAGCATCATTAAAAGGTCGACGCTATATCAAGATTTGGTGTTGAATCAATTATACTATCACTAAATGGTTTACGTTGTATAAAGATTTGGCAACCCATTGCTTATTCGTTGCCAAATATCATCTTTAGCGACCAATTAGTAATAGGGTTGCAAAAAGGTCAATTGTGTGTAAACAATTCGCTACAATTTTTCAAAGTTCATCTCTAAAAATTGTGTTTACTGACTCATTATGCATAGCGTCGCTACAAGGTTGACTATGTATAAAGATTTAGCGACTATTTTTGTAATTCGTCGCTAAATGTTTATACATATATATGAAAAACAATGCATTTCCTTTAATTTTTGAACTGTTTGGTGTGTGCATACATTTTACGATGTTTTCGAAAAGTGTCGCCAAATGTTGTATCATTTTAAAAAAATAAAAACGATGTCATTTGTTCAACAACAAGCGACGTCTTTTTACTGTCTGTGTTTTCCCAAAGACTCGACCCTCCCCCTCCAAAATTTTCCCACTCTCTCGTGCCCTCCTTTCTTCTTTGTTTTCTCCCGACTGGATGACCTTCTGTCTTCTGGGTTTTGCATCCTTCTATGTTTTCTGTCGCTGTCGTTCTGATTATCTGTCGAGATAAGTCATAGGTCTTTTTTTATTTGGATTGTTTTGTACTTCCTTTTACGTGTTTTGAACGTGAGAAGTTTAGTTTTGAAGTGGCGATTATCTATGCATTCATTGTGTAGTTTTAGATTGCCTACGAATGGATGTAGCATGGAATGTGTTATTGTTAGTGATGAAAGAGAAAACATATGATTTGAATTTGAATCTTGGGATGAATTTGACACATCTGTAAGGTGTTCAATGAAATGCTTGTAACGATTGTGGTTAATTGTTGTATATGTTTTGCTTGGTTGGAATTGTTTAAAGATGATTTTGTTGACTTTTAATTACCTATTTTATCCATACAAATCGATGGACCATATTTGTAGAGTTTGCTTACAAGAGGAAACATGTTGAAGGGTCATTTGTATCATTGTAGGAGCAGTCACTAGTATTTGGATATTACCAAACTTCAATTCAAAATTTTATGTTTTGATAGCGACAAAACCGATTAGAATTTTTTATGTTTGTATTGTTAAAGTACAAAACATAATTAATAAATAGATATATACAAAATTCAAGAACTTAAATAAATAACTCTAATACTTTTGGATCACTTACACAAATAAATAACAGTTTATTAAATTTTATAATAGTCGTACAGACATGACTACGTCTTGTCACCTCCTAATTAGTGATGTTGGCCCAAAATTAAAGAAAAAGATGAATTTAATTTTTTATGAACTTAGAGGTGAAACTCCTAAATATGTCATAAACTTTACATTATCTTTATAGACATAATTGTTATTAAAAAATACAACAACTATCTAATTCTTAAACAACAAGGAACTTGTATCAGTAGAGAGAGCAAATTTTCAATAAAAATATAACAAGTATCTTAGTCAATTAACATTAAATAAATCAAATAAAACACATTATAACCCTATAAACAAGTGTATTATATTAAATGCAAAATTGTCTTTTTCACAAGCCATGTTTTACCACGAAGAGATTGACAACAATCGTCTAACTAATTGTAAGAGATTGACAATAACCTCTTTGTTCTTCTTTGTATTATGTGATTATCCATCTGTCCATGTAAGTCTTCCAACTAATGTCTACCATATGTTTTGCTTTAATAGGATGAGTATTTGGGTTTAGGTTTTGTCTGAATGCAAAGGAGGTATTAGCTTTGTATTGTTGTTTGCAAAATTTTTAGAATCATTGATGAGTTTTTATGTTCTGCTTTTAGTCTAAGTATTTATGTTTGGGTTTTGTTTGAATAATTAATGAGTTGTATATATATATATATATATATATATATATTGTATTTATGTTTGGGTTTTGTTTGAATAATTAATGAGTTGTATATATATATATATTACTGCACATACCTTAGTATATGGACTTGTAAAATTAAGGATGATTTGAGGTATAATAAACCCCTAGGATAGTATATAGGCTGGTACTTGTGATGTAGCTTTCATGAGATTTATCGATGAAATATTCCACAAACCTAAGAGTTATAAGCCATAGGTATTATTACGGGTTAATCCAATGGAGAGCGGGGTACTCAACTAACATTAAGAATGTTTCATACGGGTGGAGTATTCATAGGGGGTACTGCAGAACATGTACGAGCTCCCTCTAATGGAAAAAACAAATTTAAAGAGGATTTGGTTCATCCCACACGTACACGTCATGGACATCCTGCTTTTCTATATTTTATAGACTTGTATGTAACTATCGAGAGTCAAGATATTCTACATAACGAGAACTTGCTTTCTCGATTCTTGTGGTGTATCAATGTCATGTACCATATTGTTTGCTTAAATTCAAACTTAATTATAAACTTGTACTGATTAATGGAGGAGTATTAACGTTAGAAATTCACCTACAATTATTGACAATCTTTTGCATAATAAACCATAGGATGGTATATAGGTTAGAAACTCGTGATGTAACTCTCATAAGGCTTATCGGTGAAATGTTCCACAAGCCTAGAAGTCACAGTGATAACTTGCTTTCTCGATTAATATAGTGTAACAATGTCATGTATCATAGTGTTTGTTTAAATTCAAACTTAATTTATAAACTTTTACTAATTAATGAAGAAGTATTAACAATAAAAGTTTACCTATATGGACAAACCTTTTCATAATAAACCCCTAGGATGATATATAAGTTGGAAACTTGTGATGCAGCTCCTATGAGGCTTATAAGTGAAATATTCCATAAGCCTAAAAGTCACAAAGAGAAGCCCCTTTCTCGATTCACGGGTGTAAACACTGTCACGCACCTTAGTGTTTGTTTAAATTCAAACTTAGTAGAAGAACTTGTATTGATTAATCGAGAAATAGTAACTTTTATTGATTTATCATTATGTTAGCATTGCATTAAATAATTTAGTTATTTACTTTTAATTGTATGGCTAGATGGATAAAAGTTGGATGCCTTATCAGAAATGGTCCACTGCCTAGAAGGAGTTAATAGTTTCATGCAATTTGTAAAAGATCAAATGGATGAACAATGTCGTATTTGTTGTACATGCATATATTGCTTATATGTCGAAATTCAAATTCATGATGTGTTATATAATCACTTGCTAATTTGAGGTACAGATAAATTCTATACTCCATGGTTTATTATAGTGAACACAAGGAAGCAAGTTGTAGTAGAACTTTTGGTACAAATGTTGTTGATAGTAACAATAAAGATGTCAATGATGATGATGGGATTGATGAGATGTTAGAGGATTATGGGAATTATATGGAGACTATGATTGAAACTAGTTTGCCTAAAATAATTTGTAGTCTTACAAAAGATAATTTTTGGAAGTTATTGAAAGTTGCTTCAGAATTATTATATTGAGGGTGCTTAAATTTCTCACAGTTATCTTTTATTGTCAAGTTGTTGCATTTGAAGGTTTATAATAAATGGATTAACAAGTCTTTTAACATGTTAACTGACTTGTTCAGCGATGCATTACTTGTTGAACACAAATTGCCAAAATCTAACAATAATGTAAAGAAAGGGACCTTAAATTAGGATATATATATATATATATATATATATATATATATATATATATATATATATATGTTTATAAGTTATGATTGTGTTATATTTTGGAGGGAAAGTAAAGATCTTAAAGAGTGTCCCATTTATGATACATCAAGGTGGCGAGTGGATGATGGGAAAAGGAAAAAGATACTATATAAAATATTGAGATGCTTTCCTATTAAACCACGACTACAAAAAACATCCATAAATATGAGGTGGCATAAAAAGAAATGCTTGATGATAACATTATACGTGATCCAGCAAATTCAATAGAGTGGAAAGACTTTGATGGAAAGTTTCCATAGTTTGTACATGATTGTCGTAATGCTTAACTTAGTTTAGCCTTAGATGGATTAATCCTTTCAGTAATATTTCATATAACATGCGGTCGATAATTCTAGTGCCACACAATTTACCTCTATGGAAGTGTATGAAGGAGCCTTTTATGTTATTGTCTTTGCTTAGTCTAGGACCTACTGCTCCTGGTAAAGATATCGATGTATATATGCAACCATTAATTGATGACTTAAACGATCTATGGGAGGTTGGATTAGAAACCTTTGATGTTGTTGAAGGTGAAACATTTATAATGCATATGACTATTTTGTAGACTATTATAAATTATTTTCTAGTTTATGGCAATTTGTCTAGATGGAGCACTAAAGGGTATATGGCCTACCCTGCATGTAAGCATCAAACTTATTTAATGAGGCTACGAAGTAAAATATGTTATACGGGACATTGTCGTTACTTAGAACATG
The DNA here is from genome assembly GCA_029891385.1 of Erythroxylum novogranatense. NCBI lineage: Eukaryota > Viridiplantae > Streptophyta > Magnoliopsida > Malpighiales > Erythroxylaceae > Erythroxylum > Erythroxylum novogranatense. Next base: position 62,056,109 of record CM057229.1, read on the forward strand.
AGCATAGATGACGAAGAAACAAATTGTTTAATGGAAAAGTATAATTGGTTGAAGTTCCTTTGCAGTTTTCTGGTGATGACGTAGCTATGCAGCTATCACATGTGGGTGACATTGCACCTAAAAAACAACCAAGTAATATAAAGTAAAAGCGAAATGTTGTTGAGTTCAATTAGATTTTAAAAAACATATTTTTCAATTTGTCACATTGGAAGGACTTGCTATTGAGGCATAATCTTGATGTGATGCATATTGAAAAAAATATTTGTGAGAATATTTTAGGAACTATGATGGGAATTTATCGAAAATTGAAAGACACAATTAAGGCTAGATTAGACTTGGAAGACATTAATAGAAGAAAAGATTTGCATTTGGAAACAAAAGATAATGCGTCATACATTATTCCACTTGCTTGTTACAACATGTCAAAAAGGGAGAAGCAAGCTTTTGTCAATTTCATAAATCAATCAAGTTTCCTAACAGGTTTGCATATAATATAGTATGTTATCTGAATGTTAAAAAGGGGGAAATATCAAGGTTAAAATGTCATGATTGTCATTTACTTTTGTAACGGTTACTTCATGTTGAAATATGTAGGTGCTTGTTAAAGGATCTCTCTATAACTTTGGGTCAATTAGGTGAGTTTTATAAGCAATTATGTTGTAAGACACTTAAAGTTAAAGAGCTTGACAAATGGAAAAAGACATAGCTTTGATTTATGTAAGCCTGAGCTAGTATTCCCCCCCATCATTTTTTGATGTTATGGTGCATTTAGCAATTCACTTACCATATAAAGCAAAACTTTATGGACTGGTTCAATTTTGATGGATATTCCCCATTAAAAGGTAAAAGGTAATTTGGACTAAATTCTACTTTTTTTAATTTTATTAGTTAGTAACAAGTGTTAATGTTTTATATTTTGTTTAGGGTTTTACACTCTCTTAAACGTTATGAATATATAGAGCTCAACCTGAAGGATTTATTACAGTTGCTTATATGGCGAATGAATGCTTGACATTTTTTTCAATGTACTTAAATGATGTCGAGACAAGATTTAATAGACCAAAACGTAACTTTGATTTTGATTAATATGGTGTCTTGTCCATTTTCTTCCAAAAAAATTAGCCACTTAACGTAGAAAAATATGTGGAGTTAACTAAATTCAAAATTTCCCATTAATATATTTTGAACAATTGCGAGGAAGTCAAAATATATATGGAGTACTTGAAGCAAAGGGAATGAAAATGTTGAAGAAAGACATAATCTTAAGTTCCTATCATGGTTTAGGTCTCAAGAAAGTTATATATTGATGGAATTTTATGAACTTATGACAATTTGTATGTCAGATTAATTTATAATTACATTTTGTCCTACAGATGATACGATTGCATAACTGTAACATGCAAGAGACAACAGCAACATTATATTCTTTGACATGTGAGCCTCCTTTGTGTGGAAAAAAGTATACAGATTACATTGTTAATGAGGTTAGATTTCATATACAAGATTGAGACAGTCGACTTAGAACCCAAAATTATGGGTTTATTATTAAGAGATGTCATGACAATAATTTTATTGACTTCTACGGTGTCATCTCTGAAATAATAGAGTTTTATTATATCAAAGATAAAAAAGTTATTTTTATTTAAGGGCAAATAGTTTAATCTTGCTAACATGAAGGTGAATGGGAATATTACTAGCATCAACAATAGTAAGACATGGTATGTTAATAACTTTTTTGTCCTTCCAATTCAAGTGAAGCAAGTTTTCTACCTTAATGATACTATATTAGGTAGTAATTAGAAAGTTGTTCAAAAGTTTCAACACTAAAACTTCTTCAATTTTGTAAAAAGGATAATGGTCTAATGAGTGAAGATGGTGATGAAGTATATCAAGAGATTGAATTGAAGTTGAATAATGAAGCCATTCAAATAGAAGATGCAGATATGTCATCATTCTATAGGAGAAATGTTGATATAGTACAACTGGATGAAGTACAAGCCAATCTTATCATAGAAAAAGATGAAGATTATATTGAGGACGAATTATATGACATTGATGATACTTTGGCCGAATATAATATTGATGAAAAGTCGAATCATAATGTAATTAATGATTATGATTTTTAAAAGTTGGTCATGATGATTAAAGGTTAAAAAATTATTGTGTATATGGGATCGTTGTTTATATTGTTTGAAAACTAATAAGCCACCATTTCAATCAACTTATGATTAGCCTTCCTATTAAATCAGATAATTAACTTACGATAAGCTGTTGGACCCCGAACTTTTCTTGGAATTTAGAAATATGAAATGAGAAATTTTGGCGATTATTCATGTGTAAAGAATAGAAGAATTCTTGAATTTGAAATGAAGTAGAAAAGATAGTTATGTGCAAGATGGGTTATATGTGAAATATTGGAAGTTATAAGTTGAAGCATGATCATTGAGTATGCTTCGGTGTTTTAGCCATAACTTTTTCTCTAGCTATCCGAATAAGACGATTCTTAATTTGGATTAAACTAGAGAGATAAGGCCACAAATTGTCTGATGATATTGAGTTCTAATTCAGTCTCTAAGAAAATCAATTTTTGGGTGGAATTTGAGCATAGCATATTGTTTCAGCATAAGAACAGTTTGTAAATGTTTGGATATAACTTTCAGATTACTGAACCAAATTGAATGATTTTCATGTCATTATAAAATTAAGACAATGAGGAATATTTCTTTAGAAGGAAGTACAAGCAAATTCCTTCAATTACATGATTAGAAAAGGTGCTGATTTTAAGGAGTTAACCATGATTTAAATGAATTTTGAGGTCTTAATAGAGTATTTTGTGGAATAAATTAGCATGTTAATGGGAGCTTATTAGCAGGTTAATGTGAGTAAGATCTTATGACATGGATTTAAATTGGATTAAGGTGGTAACTTATGAATGAGGGCAAAATTGGAAGACCACTTAAGCATTCAAGTTCCTAGGCTTTTAAGTAAGGGCAATATGGACTTTTTAGCATCATTAGTGGTATAAAAAGGCAAGAGAAAGGAGTGGTCTTTTAATTAGAAGAGAGGGAAACGAAATTGAAAGGAGAGAGGAGGGAGAGAGTCATAGAAAGAGGGAAAGAAGGAGAAAAAGAAGAGCAAGCTAAGGTTCAACTTTTCTAAGCCTTCAAGAGTGATTTTCAAGTTGTTCAAGAAGGGAAAAACGTGGAAGAAGATGAGAGCTTCCATATGAGCCAACAAACTCTTCATTTGGAGAAGATTCAAGGTAAGAATGGATTTTGATCTTTGAATCTTTGATATGGTTTTGGTTTTTATAGCTTAAGAAATGTATGGGTCTAAGGATTCTATGATCAATTTTATGAAAATGTCTTATGGGTTTCTCAATTGGAATGTCTATTGATTTGGGAACTTTTGTCAATGTTGAAGAAAATCAAGAGAGGCAAGAGAAGGAAGAGTAAAGGCTTTTTGAGCAAGGTTTTCAAGCAAGGAATTAAGGTGGGTACATGTTTATAATAGAGTAAATAAGCCACTTTTGTTTTCTTTAAATCAAGGAAATTTATGATTTAAATTGCATCAAAATTGTTGCATAAATTGTGCCTTGAATGAATTGAGAAATTGCTACATGTTATGTGAATTATGTGATGTTTAATGAAAGTGCTTTTCGTTTAAAAAGAACGCACGTTTATACAATCATGTTTTCAAGAATGATTTTTATATAAAAAGAAAGTTTCCAAGAAAATGTGTCATTTTGGGCAAAAAGTTTGCAAGTTCATGAAACATGTGTTATGTGGGTTTCACTTTTATAAGTGAGTTAATGAGCTTTAAATGTTTTTCAAATAAATGGAATTAAATGATTTTTCAACTACCCTATAAATATGTATTTATTATTTCTCTAAATGCTTGAGAATATGTCATATGTTGTTGTTGGTGAATTTTGGGAATAACTTCTAAGTGCTTCATAATTGTTGAAATGGTTGTTTTTGAATGAGTTGAAATGTTGATGGTTTATACTTGAGATATGAATGTGGTTGTTGATGAATTGTGAAATGATGATGTAAAATTGCATATGGAATGTTTCATGCTCATGAAAGACAAGTTTTCAAAATGTGCCATTTAGGCAATTGGTTTTCAAGTTCATAAATTACATGTTATGTGAGTTTGGTAGTCCATCCAAGAACCGTCACGTGCACGTTGACCCAAGAATAGGCTTCTCCCGCCTACCCGCTAGTGGCACAGAGCTCCTTCAAGGACTCCCTCAAGTTTACGACTACACAAGACCAGTATATGGGAATGTGTAGTGCGTCATGAATATGGATCTACCTAAACAATTTCTGTGCTTATGTGTTCATGATTTGTGAACAAGTTGATGCATTCATGTTTTGTGACTTATGAATTTGAATACATGATGAGAATTTGAGAAACAAGCGTTTTATGGATTTTCAACAAGAATTTTCTATGACAATAAACTTTTGAATGGTTTTGTTTATTTTTCTGTTATAAGCTGTTACCCACGGGCTTTTTAAGCTCACCCCCTCTCCGTCCCATCTCCAGGTATTGAGCAAGAGATCAAGTGAAAGTGAATCAAGGCATAAATCCAAATATGCATGTTTTGTTGTGTTTTGGAATTATTGAAGTAAAACAAGGCTTCAAGTTGATTTTGAGAATTTTGGGTTTTGCATGTTTTGTATATTGGATTTTGATATTGATGATGTATTGTGGCATGAGTTGCCATTGAAGTTGGTAAACTCTTATTTTATGATGTAAATGAAATATGGATATGTGTATGGATTTTGAAATGTGAAATTGTGTATAGAGATGATGAGTTGACGAACATTGAATATGAGCTATTGTTATATATATAAGTGAGGTAATATAGAAAAGAAAGATAGGAATGTCATGAAGCACGAGATGTTGTTGAATAGGAAGGGTCGTATGGATTAAAGCTGAGAGTTGAAGAATTCCAATTGGTAGTTGAATGGTTATGTTCATAAAAATCCAAATTTGTAGCAGGCAAAATTGTAAGTTTTTCATGAGGATAAAATATGTATATGCTGCCTTCCAAGGAAAAAATGTATTGATTTAGATTGAATTGGACCAATTTGTCTTCATAGAAGTTGTAGTTTGTCCTTTTAGCTTTCCAACGATACCAAGTTTGTGATTTTTCGATATCATAGTTGAGAGTTATGCTCATTCCAAGTTAGGATGTTGTAGTGGACGAAATTCCCGAACCATTAACGTATTTGAAGTGAATCTCGGACTCAAAAGAGTGGATTTTGGCAAGATTATGAGTGTATGAGAGGTTAGGATGGATTTAGGACCCTTTTAGGGATCTTGGAGGGTTAAAATTTGTTACACCCGAAGGTTACACGGCCTACCCGTGTAAATTTACATGGGTCGTGTTGTTCTGGGCGCATGGACGCTATTTCACCCGAAGGTTACACGGTCTGACAGTGTGATTTTACACGGTCTGTGTATTTTGACCCTCATACCGAAAGAATTTAAAATTTTGGTCTTCATAAAAGTTCTAGCCCTAGATGTCTAATTTCTACTAGTCAAAAACGAAGTCAATCAGATACCCATAGTGAGAGTTATGGCATTTGCGCCAAAGGATGTCCAATTCAAGTAAGGACATGAACATGTTGGAATCGTTTGGCCATAACTTCTGTGTCCAACCTCTGATTGAGGTGATTCTTGAGGGGATTGATTACTAAGACAGGTATCTATCTCTCCATAAAAATTTAGATCTTTTGGAGTTGATTTTACCAAGTTTTGAGGAAAGCAATTGAGGGGCCGGTTGGGAGACCATGATTAAGGTATGAACACACTTTGGATTTTCAAGCATATCTTCATCTATAGAACTCCGATTGAGTTGGTTCTTTTTCCAAAATGAACTAGAGACATAGAACTACAATTTTTTTGAAGAAAAGCAATTGTGGTTATTGTCATTTCTTTGTGTGGGCTCACCCTTGTGGCTTGAGATGTTATGAGAATGATGATGAACCGATAATGGCTAAAAAGATTCCATAGAATAACCCTACAAGTTATTATGCTCACGTTTTATGAATGGTTTCCGGATGTTGGGTTTCGAAAACAGATTCAACATGTGTGGTATCAGAGCAGAGCAAAAAAAAAAAATCGATGATGGTTAAGGATACTTCATTAGAGTACATTCACGTCATATGGTTTCAAGGCAAGAGTTGGGTTCCGAAAATAGAGCCCAACATAAGCAATTCTATAGCCTAATAATTGTTTTTCATCAGCCAAGGACAACCATTTATATGTAAAGGGAGGTTTTATAGTATTGATATCCATTTAAAAAATTAAATGCTTATAAAAATATAAGAGGGGAGTCTCTGACTCGTGCCTTTTCCTAGAAATTTTGTCAAAGCAATGTATTTCATTATGTTTCATTTTGTACAAGCAATATATTTCATTATGTTTAATTCATTTATCTTTCAAATGATATGAAGTATATATAACTGTGTTCACAAGTTAAGATCATTGAAACATTTCTTATTACTATGATGGTTTATCAACTTCTTATTAACATGTTGCTTAAGGCATAAATGCCTCCCTCGTATGAATTGCACATCACTAAATAACTTAATGCTTACTTTCTTATTAATTTTCGTTCTATAAGCATGTAATAAATTTGCAAAGAGTTGGTAATAATAGTACCAATACATGTAACAATTTCCTTATTGAAAGAAACTAAAATCATATTAATGTTGATTTTGAAATAAGATTCAAATTTTCTTTATATTTGTTAGATGTTATTTATAAACAAAGAAAAGTCAAGACTTATAAAGTTTTTAAGTCATACATTGTTTCTTTTAACAAATCTGGAAAAATAATGTACGGAACACATAATAAATGTTTCATATGTGATTCAAAATTTAGGGCCAAAGATCCAATTAGCTTTGATTATGATTTGTTATAGACAAAGAAAAGTCAAGACTTGTAAGGTTTTTAAGTCATACACTGTTTCTTTTAACAAATCTAGAAAAATAATGTACAGAACACGTAATAAATGTTTCTAATGTGATTCAAAATGTGATGCCAAAGATCCAATTAGCTTTGATTATGATTTGTTCATGTTTTTTCAAATGCTCTGAAATGATTTAAGCAAAAAACTAACAAGTTCTTTATATTGTTATTTTAATTAGTTTTATTTTATATTAGAAAATCATTGAGAAATCATTTAATAATATCACTGTAGATATTCAATATAATGACACCTTGATGAAACAAAGGAAAGAAGGTAGCAACTAGTGAAGATGTTCCTCCCCCATAATAACCAAATCAATCCGACCCTATCCAACAACAACAACCAACTTCATCAACTAATGAAGCCAGTCAGCAACAACCTCTATCTACCTTAATTAGTGCTGAGGGATCTTCAGGTCTGTTAATCTTTATCTCCTATAATTACACTTATTCTCAAATATATATTTACATGTTTAATGTAATTTTTTTGGTCATTATGTATTTTTGTCAGGTTCCAATACCGGAATCAAAGAAAGAGGTAGAGGTATTACTAAAGATTCTGAATTGCAATGCATGAATGTTGCAATGAACATCAAGTTATCTGTGTTAGAGTAGTGCCCTAAAGGCAATCCCCTTTAGCGTTTTTTGTTCATAGTCATGTACAGACTTTATGAATAAATAAAGAAAGGCATGTTTCATTTATTTGATGTTCTTTATGAATTGATATTGATCTTTAATCAAATTAATGATGTCCATGATATATGACATAGCATGAAGGAAATTATGATATGATCATAATCTTGAGATTCCTATCATGTGCAATTATGTCAGTATCTAAATTTTCCCTAGTCATATGATTAATGAGACTGGACAACATTAATCCGGACAGACTAGCATATGTCATACTCCTTGATTGGATCAAGCAGTGGATCTCAGAAACTGTAAATATGAGATATTTAGAGTTGACATATGGATGCTTACTAGTGGTAGTAAGTTCATTGGATGACCTGTCATGAGATCATCACATGGATTTAATGTCAGTGATAATCTCATCATAGCAATGGTGCAAGTATCCTTAGACTTGAGGTACTCAAGGATATCTTGGATACTGATCCTGTACTTTGACTCCATTCCTTGTTGCCTTTCAGAGGTTACTCATAGGGTGGTGCTTGGGTACAGCTTGAGGTATTCGAAGGTAATTGAGTAGCCAATAAAGGATTCATCACTTCGTGAGAATGGAAGAGATACCTGCCTCTTATCGGGATCATTACTTTAAGTCTCGGCGAGCATGACTATGTCATGAAGATTGTCTTCGTGGACATATAAAGTAATGAGTCCTCGACAGAACCGATTTCACTTGGCTAGACTTAGTCTAGTAAGAGTTGACATATTAGCCATACTCATAACCAAGTGGGGTATAGGATGATGAAAGGACGAATTGCACGATGGTTGTATACATGGAAGGGTTCGTGATCCGGTTCGTGATGAATTCACCAAATCGATTACTTTCCGGTCAATTGGGGGTCATGATGTGTTGCTAGATACCGCTCATGACTTGCTCAGATTAATTGTTAATCTAAGTGGCCAACATAACCGGGAACCTAAAGGGTCACACGCATAAGAGTGTTTCAGAGAATCCGTAAAATAGTATTGGACTGAGTTCCAATTATGGAGAGCAACTGGATTAAATGGATCCCGATGAGATCGAGATATGTCCCGATGAGATCGCGACATCGATATTGCTAAAAAAAGTTTTCGGTGGTTTTTCCATACCGGGGCCCGGTAGGACCGACCCCAGTGTGACTGGACCACTTTAGCAATATATATACATATATATATATGATTAATTAATTAAATAATTAATTAATATATATATATATATGCTTGTCACGTGGATGAAGGAGAGAAGAAGCATGGAAGCTTCTTTTTCAAGCTTAGTCATCACCTTAATAAATGACTAAAGGACAAAATAAGAAAGTAAGATGAAGATGATCGTATGGTTTTAATAAAAAGGCATGAAAGAAAGAGTTTCTTTCACTCTTTGAAGGCTTCATCGTTGGTTTTTGAAAAACCAAAGGAAAAGAAAAGTGTTTCTTTCTCCAAGCCATCATCGATCATCTCTTCATCTCCAAGGGTTTTGTCATCTCCTCCACGTTAATCCAAGCTCTCCAGAGGACAGAGGTAGGCTCTAGCAGGCTTTATTCTGTTCTAGCTATTCCCGGGTCAAAGGTGTTTGATCCGGTTAGGTTTTCTGATCTCTGCGTGGATACCTTTAGAGATAGTCTCTATTGGCTATTCAGGTTTGAGTTTTCATACCGACACCGGGATTCTGGGTTTCGGGAAGGTCCCGGGAGTAAAAATTTTTTGTTTCCACTGTCGGAACATGTGATGTTCCTCCCGGGATTTTCCTACAGTGGTATCAGAGAGTCTGGTGTCGTGTATGAAGCTTTAACTGAAGCTAGATCATAAACCTTAATTGCTTGTGATGTTGTAGCATGCATTCTGTTCAGATTTCGAATTGCTATAGAGATAGGGTTTTCGAAATTTTTCTGCCCAGGATTGTTCATAACATGTTAGAGAATATGTCTATGAATTTTCAGAATTTATCGATTTGATTTGATATAGTTTTGCTAATTAATTCCCTAAGGTTCCAGATGCTGTTTTGTGAAACACTCTGTGGACAGGTATGAGTATAAAATTGAGAAAAAATTCTAGAAAAATTTTTTTCTGGATTTTCCTTCACCTACATATCTCTAAGATGTTGGTGAATGTCTATGAGCATGGAAATTGGATTTCAAGGTGATTGGATATTTATTCACGAATTTATTCTATACTGTTGGGAATTGCTGTGCTGATGAACACAGATTTTGAATCGGTTTTGTTATTTTGGTTGACTGAGTTTTTGATGGCCTAAAATCCTGAAAAAATTCAGGTAGCATGTTCTGAACATGTAGTAACCTATGTAATTGTCTCAGAATTTATTGAAATTGTTTCATTGATCATTTCGAGCAATGTACAGAAATTGACAGTTTTGGTGAAAATTGTTGGGACTGTTTTGCTTGGCTTGATTGAGTTTGCTTTTTCAGTTCCAATGCCTTGCAGCATTTTTAATGTGATTAAAAATGTGTTATCTTGATGTAGTATGATTTCCAAATTGAATTGCTTGAAGTTGCTTTTCCAATAATTTTTGAATGCCGAATTGGTCACATTTGTGTCTCGTAGGTATATTTCATTTTCTTGCTTGTTTTGGCCGTCACAATTTTTGTGACAAGTGCCGGAGTAGTTTTGAGAGTGTATACACTAGATTGAGATGCTTAGGGTGAGAATTTGAGTGTTCCTAAATTATTTGGATATTTATGAGTTTTGACTCATTTCAAGCTTTTCATATAGTTTAACTATTTAAGGCATTCATGAATCAATGAAGTGTTCATTGAGGCATCAATTTTACAGATATTACCTTAGGTATAACGGTATTGAGAATTGGAATTGCATTGATTGAGAAATTAGCCGATTAGAAAAATAGCAAATTTTGATGGATAAGTCGACTTGTGCTGTGCATAAGGCGACTTGTTCAAGGTCTGTGCATAAGGCGACTTGTAGTAGTATACAAGGCGACTTGTGCAGGGACAGCAGCATAAGGCGACTTATGTTAGATAAGTCGACTTATGTGTGGGCAGGAGCATAAGGCGACTTGCATTTGTTGTAAGTCGACTTGTGACATGCTCAGGTTGGATGAGTCCATGGATGATTATAAGGATTGATTCAATTTGATTGATGAAACCTAAATCATGCCATATAGTCCTAGTGACTATGATCCTTGACTTGAGTCTAGAGTTTCTAAATCCTCCTCGGCATATGAAAACTAACGTCTTCCATTAATATGGTAAGAACCGAGTTCTTATAGGGATGGGTTGTTGGGTAAACCCAAGCTCACTCTATCTGGATATGTTGAACCATGAAAATATGATTTTCGATTAATGGGTTGGTTTTCACCGAAGCGTTGGTTTGTTGAGTAAACTCAAGGTTAACGTGGACGAGGTGAAATTGGGTAGCATACATCGGATGTATGCGCATCAAAGAGTTGATATCCAATGTAAGTGCATACATCAACAAGTTGATAGCGATCGATAGTTATGTCTAAGATGTAATTGGTATATCGATACCTCCGAGACATAAGGTGGCTTGTTGGGTAAACCCAAGGTCATTCTCAATGTCGGTTATCGATGATGCAATTGGTATGTTCGATACTACCGATTGACCTAAGTTGTGACTTGTTGGGTAAACCCAAGGTCATTCTTAGCAATATCGGATATCAACCCACTAGGACATTATGTCACTTTGTTTCTTTGGATTCAGTAATGAGGGTTATGGATTCTATGAAACTAGTGGGAGCTCTTTTGCATATCATTCAAGTCCTTATGATTATGCAGCTATTCCTATTCTAACATTCTTCCTCTCTATCCGTCTAGGTTGTTTGAAAATGTCGTCAAGTGTGAATCTTCGTTAAACATGGATTCCAACAAGTTAATCGGATCGAATTTTCTTGATCGGTTAAGGAATCGAGAATAGTTCTCGGATCCGAAGGTCAGGATATATCCTAGATTTTTCGCTTCGAGATGCACTGCTGTCGATGCTTCGATGATGATCGAAGGCATATAGTAAGCATCTAAAGGATGTGACATTCTACTTGCATCATGCTTGCCTCGATGTCACGAGAGTGCGAAAGACGAGTCCATGGATGCACACACTATAGTTTTTCATCTTGGGAGCTGTTTGACGAGCAAGCCCGGTCCGAAAGGTTCGAGACCTCAAGACTTCTCTTCACCATTAAAGATGGCTCCAGGGACATCTGGCATGCGAGACGCATACGAAGATGAATGGCTATATTGAGAGATTGGCCGTCTTAGGTTTTGCAATGGATCATGAGTTAAGTATAGACTTAATTGGTTGGATTGTCCGAGCGTTATGCACAATTCGTGTTAAACTATCGGATGAACCAAATATCCACTACAATACCGAGTGATCAATCTGCTTTCAAGACAGTGACGGGACTATCAAGAGTGATAGTAAGCAAGTCTTTGTAGTAGCTTCTTCTTCTTGAGTTCCAAGAAGAAAAGAACCCAAAGAAGAAGAAGGCAAAGAAACCAAAGGAAGCGCCATCAAGAAGAAGACCAAAGAAGCGCCCGAAAGGAACTTGCTTCCATTGCGGTAAAGATGGCCATTGGAGGCGCAATTGCAAAGTCTATCTTAAGTCGTTGAAGCGAAGAAGGCATCGGATGCCTCGACTACTTGAGTTTGTATGTCATTGAAGTTAATCACATCGATCACAACATTTGGGTATTTGATATGGTTGTGGCTCACACATATGTAATGATATCAGGGGCCTCGGGGACGATGAGGCAACTCATGAAGGGAGAAGTAGACCTACGTGTTGGAAATGGAGCAAGAGTTCTTTGCATTAGCCGTAGGAACCTATGTTTTGTATCTCCCTCTTGGGCTTGTCTGGAATTGGATGATTGTTATTTTGTACCCGTTTGACAAAGAATATATTATGCATTTCTTGTCTAAATAGAATTTGGATTCCATATGAATTTTAGTAGCAATGGTTGTTCTATTAATTCTAATGGAATGCTTTATGGAACTGGTACATTGTGCAATGGTATTTACATATTAGATATGTCTAATCCAATTTTAAATGTGAATGACACCAAACGGTATAAAAGAGATAATCTAAAGTAAACTTACTTATGGCATTGTCGGCTTGGCCATATAAATGAGACACGCATCGCTAAACTCCATAAGAGTGGTAGTTTAGGGTCATTTGATTATGAATCATATGACACATGCGAATCTTGTTTATTAGGCAAGATGACTAAGTTATCCTTCAAGGGAAAGGGTGAACGAGCGATTGGAGTATTAGACATAATACATTCAGATGTATGAGGTCCGATGTCCATCCATACCAGAAGTGGTTGTCGTTACTTCATTACCTTTATCGATGATTATTCACGATATGGGTATTTGTATCTGATGAGATACAAATCTGAAGCGTTTGAAAAGTTCAAACAATTCAGAAATGAAGTAGAAAACCAGCTTGGTAAAAGTATCAAGGCATTACGATCCGATCGTGGTGGAGAATACTTAGACCAACAGTTTCAGGATTATCTCAGAGATAATAGGATATTATCTCAGTGGACTCCTCCTTACACGCCGTAGCACAATGGTGTGGCTGAAAGGAGAAATCGAACCTTGTTGGACATGGTACGATCAATGATGGGTTTCGCAAAGTTACCAAAATCGTTTTGGGGGTATGCGCTAGAGACAGCTGTTTACTTGCTAAACAGAGTTCCCTCTAAGACAGTTGATGTTACTCCATATGAGATGTGGACTAACGAAAACCTTATCTTTCTCATCCGAAAGTATGGGGTTGTCCCGCTTCGTGAAGCGGATTCGATCGAGATAAGCTTGAAGCAAAGTCGACAAGTGTTTGTTTGTAGGATATCCTAAAGAGACCATGGGATATCAATTCTACCTTCTTTGAGGAACAAAAGGTGTTTGTTTCAAAGCATGCTGTCTTCTTAGAGAAAGAGTTTCTTCGCAAGAGGACGGTGGGAGCAAAGTCGAACTTGAAGAAGTTCAAGATGCTCAAATGCAACCTGATCAACTGTCGAACTCGAGACTGCCACTCATTTAGATGAAGTAACATTCAACCTTCCGTGACACACGAAGTTCGTGGGTCAAGAGGATGCGCCTGCTTCCGAGAGATATGGATTTCGTAAGTGAACAGAATGACGTATTGCTCATAGAAGATGATGAGCCTGCTACCTATGAAGAGGTTCTGAAAAGTTCAGAGTCTGAAAAATGGCTTTGTGCCATGAAAGCCGAAATGGATTCCATGTACATAAACCAAGTATAGACTTTGGTTGATGCACCTGAAGGGATAAAACATATAGGGTGCAAATGAGTTTTCAAGAAGAAAACCGACATGGATGGTAATGTGATTACCTGCAAAGCAAGGCTTGTGGCTAAAGGATTTCGTCAAAGACAAGGAGTTGACTATGACGAGACCTTCAGCCCCGTAGCAATGCTCAAATCCATTCGGATACTCCTAGCCATTGTCGCTCATTATGATTATGAGATATGGCAAATGGATGTGAAGACAGCTTTCCTTAACGGAAATCTAGCCGAGGATGTGTACATGACACAACCAGAGGGCTTCACTTCCAGTGATGGCGAAAAGGTATGCAAGCTTCAGAAATCTATCTATGGATTGAAGCAAGCATCCAGGAGTTAGAACATCCGTTTTGATGAGTCAATCAAAGAGTTTGGTTTCTCACAAAATCCGGATGAACACTGTGTGTACAAGAAGGTTAATGGGAATGCAATCGTTTTCCTTGTGTTGTATGTAGATGACATACTGTTACTCGAAAACGATGTCTCATTGATGCAATCAGTTAAAATTTAGTTGTCCAAGCAATTTGCGATGAAAGACCTTAGTGAAGCAACTTATATCCTTGGGATAAAGATCTATAGAGATAGATCAAAGAGGTTGCTTGGTCTTTCACAATCATCGTACATAGACAAGATGCTAAAGAGATTTAGCATGGAGCAATCCAAGAGAGGGTTTCTTCCCATTACTCATGGGATAACACTCTCGAAATCTATGTCCTAAGACACAAGATGAGAGGATTCGCATGGATCGGATCCGTATGCATCTGCAGTAGGATCGATCATGTATGCTATGTTATGTCGAGGCCCGATGTATCGTATGCTCGAGTGTCACGGCGGATACCAATCGGATCTTGGTGAGGGTCATTTGGGTGGTGTCGAGAATATCCTCAAGTACTTGCGAAGGACTAATGATGTTTTCTTGATATATGGAGATGGAAATCTCCAGTGAGCGAGCATCGGATGCGGTTTAATCGACAAGGATGACTCGGATCCCGGTCGGTTATGTTTTCACGCTAAACGGCGGAGCGGTCGATTGGAAGAGTTCCAAACAAGAGACGATCGCGATTCGACGATCGAGGCGAGTACATTCTTTGCATCGAGGCGGCAAAGGAAGTCGTTTGGATCGAAGTTCATTTTGAACTTGGTATGGTTCCTAGTGTGATGGACCCATACAATTGTATTGTGACAACAATGGGGCTATTGCTCGAGCAAAAGAACCGAGGTCTCACCAACGATCTAAACACGCATCTCGCAGATATCATCGATTCGAGATCATTACTAGAGGTGATGTCGCGATCGAGAGGATTCCCACAGAGCAGAACATTGCTGATCCGTTGACGAAGTCATTGTCACAGAAGAATTTTGATTCTCATGTACTCGCTTATGGTATTAGATACCAAGGCGATTGGCTTTAGGTCAAATGGGAGATTTTTAGAGTAGTGCCCTAAAGGCAATCCCTTTAGTGCTTTTTGTTCATAGTCATGTATGACTTTATGAATAAATAAAGAAAGGCATGTTTCATTTATTTGATGTTCTTTATGAATTGATATTGATCTTTAATCAAATTAATGATGTCCATGATATATGACATAGCATGAAGGAAATTATGATATGATCATAATCTTGAGATTCCTATCATGTGCAATTATGTCAGTATCTAAATTTTCCCTAGTCATAGGATTAATGAGACTGGACATCATTAATCCGGACAGACTAGCATATGTCATACTCCTTGATTGGATCAAGCAGTGGATCTCAGAAACTGTAAATATGAGATATTTAGAGTTGACATATGGATGCTTACTAGTGGTAGTAAGTTCATTGGATGACCTGCCATGAGATCATCACATGGATTTAATGTCAGTGATAATCTCATCATAGCAATGGTGCAAGTATCCTTAGACTTGAGGTACTCAAGGATATCTTGGATACTGATCCTGTACTTTGACTCCATTCCTTGTTGCCTTTCAGAGGTTACTCATAGGGTGGTGCTTGGGTACAACTTGAGGTATTCAAAGTAATTGAGTAGCCAATAAAGGATTCATCACTTCGTGAGAATGAAAGAGATACCTCGCCTCTTGTCGGGATCATTACTTTAAGTCTCGGCGGGGCATGACTATGTCATGAAGATTGTCTTCATGGACATATAAAGTAATGAGTCCTCGACAGAACCGATTTCACTTGGGCTAGACTTAGTCTAGTAAGAGTTGACATATTAGCCATACTCATAACCAAGTGGGGTATAGGATGATGAAAGGACGAATTGCACAAGAATTGTCATGGAAGGGTTCGTGATCCGGTTCGTGATGAATTCACCAAACCGATTACTTTCCGGTCAATTGGGGTCATGATGTGTTGCTAGATACCGCTCATGACTTGCTCGGATTAATTGTTAATCTAAGTGGCCAACATAACCGGAACCTAAAGGGTCACACGATAAGAGTGTTTGAGAGAATCAGTAAAATAGTATTGGTGAGTTCCAATTATGGAGAGCAATGGATTAAATGGATCCCGATGAGATCGAGATATGTCCCGATGAGATCGCGACATCGATATTGTTGAAAAAGGTTTTCGTGGTTTTTCCATGCAGGGCCGTAGGGCCGAACTCGATGTGATGGACCACTTTAGCAATATATATACATATATATATATGATTAATTAATTAAATAATTAATTAATATATATATATATATGCTTGTCACGTGGATGAAGGAGAGAAGAAGCATGGAAGCTTCTTTTCCAAGCTTAGTCATCACCTTAATAAATGACTAAAGGACAAAATAAGAAAGTAAGATGAAGATGATCGTATGGTTTTAATAAAAAGGCATGAAAGAAAGAGTTTCTTTCACTCTTTGAAGGCTTCATCGTTGGTTTTTGAAAAACCAAAGGAAAAGAAAAGTGTTTCTTTCTCCAAGCCATCATCGATCATCTCTTCATCTCCAAGGGTTTTGTCATCTCCTCCACGTTAATCCAAGCTCTCCGGAGGACGAGGTAGGCTCTAGCAGGCTTTATTCATTTAGCTATTCCGGGTCAAAGGTGTTTGATCCGGTTAGGTTTTCGATCTCTGCGTGGATACCTTTAGAGATAGTCTCTATTGGCTATTCAGGTTTGAGTTTTCATACCGACACCGGATTCGGATTTCGTGAAGGTCCGGGAATAAAAATTTTGTTTCATTGCCGAACATGTGATGTTCCTCCCAGGATTTTCCTACAATCTGTGCATATTAACCCCAGATAAGGTCGTCCTATTGACAAGATCCAATTAGTAAAACTTGTCCAGTGACTTAGGGGTCATTGTCATGACAGAATTATCTTGCCTTCAGTATGCCAAGCAGATGAAGGAAGACAATTTGCTACAGAATGTTGTGGAAAATTTTTTGGTAATTTTTTATTTTATTTAATTATACGCATTTTTTACTTATTTAAAGATTAATTTCACTCTTACTTGTTATTCACAAATGAAGCTCAATATCATTGACATCGAGAATCTTAAAGTTTTGAGCTGTGTGAGTTCATTGTTGAAACAAAGGGCCAAGGATCATCATTATCGCCTACATAAATACTACAAATCTTTTTCTTCGAATGAGGAGGCAAGGAGACATGTTCCCGAATAGGTAACTCCAGAAAATTAGAGCCAAATCTGTGATTATTGGGCCTCTACCAATGTTAAGTTTTGTCTTCTTTCTTGTCACATTTGCTTCAATTAATCTTGTTATACAATTTAATTTAATGACTATTTCTTTTCTTTATTTAGGACAAATGTGAGAAAGACCAAGTTAACAGAGAGAAAATGAAAACTCTTCACAACCTATAAGAGAAAGTTGATATAGTACAACTGGATGAAGTACAAGCCAATCTTATCATAAAAAAGGACGAAGACTATATTGAGGATGAATTATATGACATGGATGATACTTTGGCCGAATATAATATTGATGAAAAGTTGAATCATAATGTAATTAATGATTACGATTTTCAAAAATTTGATCATGATGATTAAAGGTTAAAAAAATTGTTGTGTATATGGGATTGTTGTTTATATTGTTTGAAAACTGATAAGCCACCATTTCAATTAACTTATGATTAGCCTTCCTATTAAATCAGATAATTAACTGATGATAAGCAATTCTATAGCCTAATAATTATTCTTCATCAGCTAGGGACAACCATTTATATGTAAAGGGAGGTTTTATAGTATTGATATCCATTTAGAAAATTAAATGCTTATAAAAATATAAGAGGGGAGTCTCTGACTCATGCCTTATTCCTAGAAATTTTGTCAAAGCAATGTATTTCATTATGCTTCATTTTGTACAAGCAATATATTTCATTATGTTTAATTCATTTATCTTTCAAATGATATGAAGTATATATAACTGTGTTCATAAATTAAGATCATTGAAACATTTCTTATTACTATGTTGGTTTATGAACTTCTTATTAACATGTTGCTTAAGGCATAAATGCCTCCCTCGCATGAAATGCACATCACTAAATAACTTAATGCTTACTTTCTTATTAACTTTCATTCTATAAACATGTAATAAATTTGTAAAGAGTTGGTAACAATAGTACCAACACATGTAACAAATTCCTTATTGAAAGAACTAAAATCATATTAATGTTGATTTTTGAAATAAGATTCATATTTTCCTTCTATTTGTTAGATGTTATTTATAGACAAAGAAAAGCCAAGACTTGTAAAGTTTTTAATTCATACATTGTTTCTTTTAATAAATCTGAAAAAATAATGTACGAAACACGTAATAAATGTTTCTAATGTGATTCAAAATTTGGGGCCAAAGATCCAATTAGCTTTGATTATGATTTGTTATAGACAAAGAAAAGTCAAGGCTTGTAAAGTTTTTAAGTCATACATTGTTTCTTTTAACACATCTAAAAAAATAATGTACAGAACACATAATAAATGTTTCTAATGTGATTCAGAATGTGGTGCCAAAGATCCAATTAGCTTTGATTATGATTTGTTCATGTTTTTTCGAATGCTCTGAAATGATTTAAGCAAAAAACTAACAAGTTCTTTATGTTGTTATTTTAATTAGTTTTATTTTATATTAGAAAATCATTGAGAAATCATTTAATAATATCATTATAGATATTCAATATAATAACACCTTGATGAAACAAAGGAAAGAAGGTAGCAACTAGTGAAGATGTTCACTACAACAAAAATGGCATACGGTAACATGTGATAAGTGTTATTAAATATGAATAGTAACACTAATGACTATGCTATGACACAGCCCATGTTACTAAAGATATGATGCTTTAGTAACAGTTTTGACATGTTATTGTCAAGTTTAATATGACATTTATTGATAGCTACAAATGATTTTATATTATATTTTATAAATGTTATTAATTAACTATTTGTAACATTTTGACACTGTTATATATTAATTGTTGGGCCCGGGCCCCGGATGCCCGAATCCCGAGGGCAGCCCCTCGGGTCGTGCACGCGCCGAGCGCCCCAAACCGCGGACCCGATCCCAACATTTAGGCACAATCAATCAATTAATACATACATACATTGCCAGAATATACACAACCATACATTAAAGACCCTATAACCATAGGGATTTCATATCATTGCAAATTAAGAAAAGTCAACAAGTATCCTCAAATGTAGCAAAACACAAAATGAAATCTAAATCCAAAAATACATGAGTATGCTCAATGTTAACATGCTCGGAGGGCCAATAAAATACGAACTTAATACAAAGCTCCTAATTTGTCCGAAGTTTCGATGCATATGAAAGTCAACGATCGTCCGATCCGCACTTGAGGAGGAAAGGAATGGGTTGAGCTACACACTCGATGGCTAATATATTTATAGCCATTGGCAATTAGTACAAATCCCAGATATGAGCGTATATATATTATATCTATATACACACATCGTGCATTCACACACCAATCACTAATGTACGACTCATTATAATTAATGCAAGTCATAAATATGTCACAAAGCCTCCACAATGAACAATTCACATATGCAATACACATCACAATGGCTCGAGGGTTCCATGGAAACAAAAGGAAGAAACCAAGTTTACATCACGAACGAAATGAGTCCATTCGAGCTCATATGCCACAAGCGGCAGCCGGGAGAAGGCTCTTGTCGACGTGCACGTGACGAACGGAATGGTTCCACTCTCGCCCAAACAAAAGCACATAATCATGCTCATAATCATTTCATCATATGATATTCTTTCATTTAGTCAAAATGCCATGACCGAAGTCTAGGCATAACATGCTCAAAATCTATGTAATGCTATCAATTTTCATGCTTCTTTCCAAATATATGATAATCAAAGTCATTCAATTCATCACATTTAATCATGCATAACATATAACATATATTCATACATAGGCAAGAAATTGCCTAATCACACAATAACTATAAATATATTACCCACCTCTAATCGCTCGAGAATCCAATTCACGGATGTCCTTCTTCTTGCGATAAAATCGGGTCAGCTTGGTTTCCTAAATCAACCAAGTTGCCATTCAATTAATATCCATAGCAATATCCAAAGATTAGAAAGCCGAAATAAAACATTAAAATCCATGATCGATCTTCTCCTAAAATTTCGAACCCTTCAAGGCTAATTCCGAACTTCCCTTGTCATACTTCTTATAGTCCTTAATTTCTAGATCACAACGAATCCAAGATCACCTCATTCGGATATCTACACCAAAAGATATCCCTAACAATATAAACATCTCAAATTCAGAAACAAGGGGTTTCGCCGCAACGAAGGGACGCTCGTCGCGACGAAGGACCCTAACGTCGCGGCGAAGCGAAGGCTCGCCGCGAACCAAACGTCGCACGTCGCGACGTCTCCCTTCGCACGTCGCGACGTCTACAACATTTCACACGCCGCGACGAATAATCGTAAAATTATTTACACGTCGCGACGTGGCTCCCTTCTTCGTTCGCCGCGGCGTGTTCATACGCACGTCGCGACGTCTGGGTCGAGGAACTCGACTCGAACCCGATTTTGCAGAACCCAACTTCCAACTGCTCCAAACTCAAATGCAACATATTTAAGGCATAGATCAAGACTTATACTACCATTCTAACTCATTCTAAGCTTGATTCATCCTAAAATTATCAATCTAAGGATTTTCCCAAATTTTCAACTCAAAACCCTAAAACATCGATTTCTAAATCCAAGCTATATTAACGTTTAATCCAAACGAAAACATGATAGGAAGGTCGAAAACTTACCGATCGAAGCTCGAATCACAAAAACTAAATGAAATCGCAACTCCTTCTTCTTCTTTCTTCCTCCTCTCGACGGCTATACTTCTTCTCTTCTCTTCGCTTTTCCTTCTTTTCCTCTTCCTCTTTCTTTCTAATCTCTTAACCCTAAGACACGAAACAAAGACCATAATGCCCCTTCCAATAAGCCTAAATCCATTCCAATTTAAGTACACTTCCCAAAATGCCCTTACTCATATAAATTCTCTAATTTTCTATTTAACTACATTAAACCTTAATTCCACATTAATACCCCAATTAACTCAAATTAAAGCATAATCACATAATTACCACAAATCATGCTTAATGACATCATAAAAAAAATTCGGGGCCTAACATTAATTTTTTGCAACATCATTAACATGTAGTAGATATGAATTTTAAAACATTTTAAAATGTTATAGATAAGTTTTCCATGACATTGATAGAATGTTCTTTGTTGAGTTTATTATAGCATTTATTGATAGCTACAAATGATTTTATATTATATTTTATAAATGTTATTAATTAGCTATTTGTAACATTTTGAATTGTTATCTATTAACTTTTGCAACATCATTAACATGTAATATATATGAATTTTGTAACATTTTACAAATGTTATAGATAAGTTTTCCATGACATTGATAAAATGTTGTTGTTGAGTTTATTATAGTATTTGTTGATAGCTACAAATATTGTTATATTATATTTTATAAGTATTATTAATTAGCTATTTGTAACATTTTTGAACTGTTATATATTAACTTTTGCAACATCATAAACATGTAGTAGATATGAATTTTGTAATATTTTAAAAATGTTATAGATAAATTTTCCATGACATTGATAGAATGTTGTTGTTGAGTTTATTATAGCATTTATTGATAACTACAAATGATTTTATATTATATTTTATAAATTTTATTAATTAGCTATTTTATAAATTTATTTTTACATCCGCCAAATGTTGTGGATATGAGTTTCAGAACACTTCTAAAATGCTCTAGATTATTGTTTAATAACAATTTAAAAATATGTTATTATTGAATTTATGATAACATTTCTTGATGTTATTATAATAGTGTTACTAATATATGTTGTGTAACTTATATAAATAATGGGGCACTAATGCGAAACAAATTTATAAATATAAAATTAACTTTCAAAACATATTATGTTGTTCATCAAAGATAAGCAAATCATAGATAATGAACACTTAGACACTGATAACAAAAAGCAATGTGCCTCTAAATCGTTATTCCAAAATAGTTCCTAAATTATTGAAACAAAAACTAACTACCATATCATCTTCAAATTCCATGTGCTACCTTCCTATAAATAATACCCTTGACTTCCACAATCTACAACCATTGAAATAAAAATCATCAGTATACTTTTCAAATATAGTAGAATGATATAACATATGTTACAAACTTAAGAAGAGTTGAAAAGAGGAACGTTTAAATAATTAATGCAAGACATTGACATAATACCAATAAAAGTAATTCCTCCCCCACAATAACCAAATCAATCCGACCCTATCCAACAACAACAACCAACTTCATCAACTAATGAAGCCAATCAGCAACAATCTCTATCTATCTCAACTAGTGCGGAGCGATCTTCAGGTCTGTTAATCTTTATCACCTATAATTACACTTATTCTCAAATATATATTTACATGTTTAATGTAATTTTTTTGATCATTATGTATTTTGTCAGGTTCCAATACCGGAATCAAAGAAAGAGGTAGAGGTACCACTAAAGGTTCTGAATTGCAATACATGAATGTTGCAATGAACATCAAGTTGTCTGTGCATATTAACCCCAGATAAGGTCGTCCTATTGACAAGATCCAATTAGTAAACTTGTCGAGTGACTTAGGGGTCATTGTCAGGACATAATTATCTTGCCTTCAGTATGCCATGCAGATGAAGGAAGACAATTTGTTACAGAATATTGTGGACAAAGTTTCGGTAATTTTTTATTTTATTTAATTATATGCATTTTTTACTTATTTAAAGATTAATTTCACTTTTACTTGTTATTCACAAATGAAGCTCAATATCATCGACATCGAGACTCTTAAAGTTTTGAGCTATGTGAGTTCATTGTTGAAACAAAGGGCCAAGGATCATCATTATCGCCTCTATAAATACTACAAATCTTTTTCTTCGGATGAGGAGGCAAGGAGACATGCTCCCGAATAGGTAACTTCAGAAAATTAGAGCCAAATGAGTGATTATTGGGCCTCTACCAACATTAAGTTTTGTTTTCTTTCTTCTCACATTTACTTCAATTAATCTTGTTACACAATTTAATTTAATGACTATTTCTTTTCTTTTTTTAGGAAAAATGTGAGAAAGGCAAAGTTAACAGAGAAAAAATGAAAACTCTTCACAACCTACGCTCCAAATCATTTGTTGTCATTCAAAATGAATATGTAAGTTATTTATTTAGAAGTTATAATTATATCGAGAAATACAAAAATCTAAATTTAACAAACAATAATATGGATTAAAAATCATACCAGTAATTATAATTAAATGAAATTTTTAATAGGATTGTTTAATAAAAATCAAAATTCATCACCAACACTCTTTAGTTACGTTGCTAAAAACGTCAACAATAATTTTAGAAATTATTAAAATTAAAATTAAATAAAAATGTGGCTAAAAAGATTTGACTATGATTCTTTAGCTACATTACAGAAATAGTGTTGAATAACTTTTACCTATTTTGAAATATTGTTAAATATATTTTGCTAAGAAATACTAAACATCGCAAAACATTATTACCTATAAATACAGTAACGTAGTTAATAACTTTTAACCATGAAAATAAAGCATTCCAAAATATCTTTGGTGACGATTTGTCTTATCTTCGCTTGTCTCTTTTGACAATATATCTAAGTTCGGAGCAAAATATGATTTGCAACAATTTTATAAAAATGTCATTGATAATATATTGCTACTGCAATTTTGCAACAATTCATGCGGTGAATTTTTGTTGTCGCTAAAAAGTTTTGGTGATGAAATTTTGGCTTTTAGCAATAAAAATATTCCTTGCCAAAGGCTCTTTATGATGGAGTGTAAAATCATAACCTCCTAAGCTTTTTCTTAAATGCTTTTATGTTAAGCTCTAGGTAAAATTATAATTTTTAGGTATGTTCTGATCTTAAACCCTTAGTCAAAATTTATTTTAAACTCTTAGAAAATGTTTATTTTTGAGTACACACCTAGTTTCTTTTCTTTATTGAATTCTCAAATTCTAAAATTATTAGATACCTATGTAACTATTTATTTGGACAAATTGTCAACTTTCTCACCTTGTAATTAAACCTTCAACCCTTTCGTCAAAATATATTTCTTAGTCCCTTTTATTATATTTTTGTCTATATTTCGTTAATAAAATAAGGTGAATGATTTTATTATCATTTTCTTTTATTTAGCTCTTATTTTGTATCAAATCATTCTAAATTATTCATTACATGTCAATAATGATTACTATTGTTTTCTCTCTTTAGTTGAAAAACACAATTCTTCCATAAGTTACTCAACTTGTCATTACGATGGCATTCAATCTTGACATTGATTTGCTTATAATTTTACCTTTACCGTTAAATCTTTAGCGTGTTTCTCCCCCATTTTTGATAACTAAAATTTCGAACTGTATAAAAGAGTCTTGAGATCTTCTTCTAATTTCTCCATTTAGTAAACTAAAACTCTTTCAAGACATTTACCCTCTAATATTGTTAAGGAGAATTGAAGAGACAATAGTTGGCAAAGGAATGACAATTGTGATAATTGCATACACATGAGGAGAAGTTACTTATTTCAACTGGTAAAGGAGTTTTGATTTATTTTTATATTTTTATTGTGATTTTAAAATTTTAGATTTAATAAACTATGTTTGGTGTGAAAAACTCTAATTTATAAATGGATACTTTAAATTTATGTACTAAAAACTTATTGAATTAAGATCTAAAAGTCATTACATTATATTGATTACTATTTAATATTATTTTGAATGATAAATCTTATTTTGATAAATAAAATAGTACAAATTGATTAATCCAATTGAATTAAGTTAGCTTTTATATATTAACTATCTTATACTTGGTTTCAATAGTTTGAAATTAGTTTTAATTATTATTCATTTTTTAATTAAAATTTTCATAAATGTTAACTTATTCTAAAATAAAATTTATTATTGAAAAGTAGATAAATTATATTTAGAATCTTAAACCGTAAATAATAATAAATTTTTTAAAATAATAATAAAATATTCAAACTTTTAATTTGTTATAAAACTACGCCGTCATTAACTTAATAATCAATGGAGTTGATATAACCAGCCATATAAGTAAGACCTTTTGATACATCAACATTTATGTTACAAATAACATTACACATCAACATTTTTTATAAATTAAAAAACTAATAAAATAGCCTTAAATTTTTGTAAAAAACCAAAGTAATAGGTCAAGTGCTGTCCTTTGCTTGGAAAGCCATCAATAACCCATTCCCCATAACTAAATTAAAAGTTCTTAGTGGGAGATTAAATTTGGGTTTTCTTCTCTGCACGAGAAAAAGGATGAAAAGCAGAGATCACAATTCACAAGTGATGGTGAAATTAAAACATAAGAGTTTCCAGCACTTAACCGCGTTTGTGTTTCTTCTTTCTTCCCATTCGCGATGGCTTTAAGTACCATACTTAAATGCAATGTTCTGAAATTTGGACCGATTATCGAATCGGTAGTTTTATTGGTCATTGGTTCGACCGGTTCAATCACCGGTCGAATCGATGTGACATAATAATTATGTAATAATTATAATTAATTATATATAATTTTAAAAATATTTAAAAAATTCAAAAATTAAAAAAAAATTAAAAAAAAATAATTGGACCGATTCAGACTGGATCAATTCATTACTAATTTTGAGGGATAAATCGGACCGAACCACCGATCGGTCACCAATAGGACCGGTCGGTCCGGTCCGGATTTGAAAACAGAGCTTAAATGCCATGTTTATCACCTAATCACATAAAGTCTCAACATTATTGTCACCGTAACCAACATGTCACATGCATAATATTGTGATTAAATTGCTGATTCCTGCTCTATTTTGTTATTTTCCTTGTTTTAATACTCGTTCATCATTAATACTTCCTCCGATTTATAATAAGGGTCGTTTTAGATACATTTTAATTATTCAAAATAAGTGTCATTCTTGACTTTGTATGCATGTTTATAACTTTTCTTTCAAAATTAACCTTTCATTTCTCTCTCATCTTAATTATACAGATCACAATTTCAAGACAATTTCTCTCACAATTTCATTTAAGATGTTGATTATTGAGATAATTTTATGAGAGTATTAATAAGGGTATATCTATAATTTTATTAGCTTTCTTAATAAACATGTATTTTTTTAAAACAACTCTTATTATGAATCGGAAGGAGTACTAATTTCGTCGTCTGGCAAGCAATACCACTAAAACAATCATGTGTACATTTCGTAGAAGCCATGAACTCGTACTAAATTAGGCACGGCCAACCAAACGTAATAATGTAAAGCGGTAATAATAATACCATGGATATAATCTGTTTGCCACTAATTGTAATTACAACGGTCACGTTCAAACCAACATTTGTAAATATTTAGTAAATGGTCTACGTTAGACGTCTTAAATGTTATCATTAGTACATGCAATGATTTCAAAATTGCCGTCTTTCCTTCACTAGGAAGCTCCTATAACCACTTGCTTGATTTGCTTTTCTAATTGTTCATGTATTGATATGTATTGCGTAGTGCAGAATACTTTACATGTTCGGAACTTTACCATATATATGTGGGAATAAATATAATTGATTACGTAAGAAGTAAGGGAGTAAGATACGTAAGATCAATTATGAGCCATTCATCCATAAAGCCAAGGAATTCGTCAAGTAAATGTATAGGTATCAAAGAATTAGAAGTTGCATGCGAGTAAAGGAAGAAAATGTATCCACTCCTTGAATGAATGATTGTAGTTAATGATGTATTTCAGGAACACGCAACACCTCATTTCATCATATAATAAATGTCACCAACTTAAATATTGATCACAATTTAGGTTGGAACGTGGCATAGGTGTTTATTATAAGTGGCCCCCTTATTGATTTTAAAATGTATTTATAATAAGAGTCGTTTTAGAAAAATACACATTTATTAAGAAAGCTAATAAAATTATAGATATACCCTTATTAATACTCCCATAAAATTACCTCGATAATCAGCATCTTAAATAAAATTGTGAGAGAAATTGTCTTGAAATTGTGATATGTATAATTAAAATGAGAGAGAAATGAAAGGTTAATTTTGGAAGAAAAGTTATAAACATACATATAAAGTCAAGAATGACACTTATTTTGAATAATTAAAATATATATAAAACGACTCTTATTATAAATTTGATGGAGTAATAAATAGTAGGAAAGACCTTTCTTGAAGGCTGGTTATCTCAAAGTATTAGATTGATTCAACCATCATTATATTAGGTATGGACGTATTATAATTGTGTCATCCCCTATCAATAGCTTCATAATTTTCATTGTCGAGCATGAACTAGACTAAACCAGCAAATAGTGCCATTCCTACCCCATTTGGCGACTTCAATGCCGCATGCCAAGTTTCTTCTCGCCCACTGTAGACCTCGAAAAGAAAACGTTGAAAGTAGCCTATACAGTAGATAGGTATTTTGTATCATTAAGTATTCCGGTAGATAAGAGAACAACTTAAGATGACCATCAATAAAAATGCGGTTAATAATATCTCGTGAGTGGTGAATATTTCATTGGGAACAACAAGGCCCCTGCCTCAAATTGGCTTTAACGCGAAAGTGTAATTAACCTTTCTCTGTGTCTGCCAGTGAGCGCCTAGCTAATTCATAACGATCAATCACCCAAGCATGACACAAAACAGGTCCCATGTTCGGCGGCCACCTTCGTTTTCTATTCACTTGAAAAAACTTGTGGGGTATACAAGTTCTTAGTCATGCTCATAAGAAAATTAGCAACCAAGTAGGATGAAAGAAGTAACCCATTGGTGAGATAGAATTCAGTTCACATTCACCATTTCGAGATTAAGGGTTCAATGCTTTCGTACTCGAGCTATATATGTCATTTTGTGGACTCGTTCATCATGGCCACAATTCTACTCTCTTCAAACTTTCGACACAAATAAGCCCTTGTCTCTTCTCTAGTCAATACTCACTGTGTTTCTTTTAACTTGTAGGGAAGAGAGGCAGATATGTCGACGTCTTCTTTCGGCCGTGTCTTTTTCTCACCGTTTTCTTCTTCTGTTCTTGATATAAAAACATGACAGTCGTGCCATTTACTGGGTCCGGGATTCTTTAGTAATTCATTAACCTTAAAATTTGTTTTTAATTTATATTTATATCACAAACATTTGACCATTGGTCAACACGCTTGCTAGTTGTTGCCGGCAGAGAAATCATGTGGCAACAACTTTTTCATTAAATATTTGTAATTAAAAAAGTGTGCCAGCAATTAAGATACTCTATTTTAGTTACGATTTTCTGTTATATTTTATCAAATTATATAAACATGTAAATGAAATTTAATAAAATATAATTAAAAAATGGATTCTGGTTTGGGTGGGCTCGCATCATTGGGTTTCGTCCTTTTTAGCCACCCTCGATGGTGAGACGCGGCCACGACCCAACAAAACTCGGCGTCTATAGTGCTCGATTTCACTCACGAGGAGAGCTAAATCTAGAACCCGTCCAGGTGGTGTGGCGTGGATCATGCACCCAACAAAACCCCGGTCATGAGTTCGATTTCACGAGGAGGACTAAATCTAGAACCCGACGCGACCAAAAGGATAAAACCCAATGGTGCGGCCCACCCAAACCAAAAGGTTCTCACGGATTCTCGATCGAATCGATTCTACCGTTATGCTTCCATGTGATCGCCGCTTCGTGTTAGCTTCAACGTCGGGATACCCGCAAAATAAGGAAACGCGTCGGGGTTGTGTCGATTAAGCTCCGACGCCAAGTCGATATTTTGTGAATGTGAGGTTGATTAATGCAGAGAAAATTTAGGTTTGTGATTGCGTCATCTGTATGTCAAAGTTGTACCTTATATACTGAAATGAATAACCAGGTTGAGGTCTTTACGTGTTTGCATGAGAGACTCTCTCCTGTTAATGAGTCAGAGAAATCTCTGATTGGGCCTGGACTTAGCATAGGCGTAAGACTAACCTTTAAAGTTTAGACCGATCGACCCATGTATTGTTGAGACTGAATTAAGATCCGGTATAACTGATCCGACCAGATTAAGAGGGAGAGTTTTATCCCTCAAAAGAGTCCTAATTAACTCAAATTCAGATTAGTCAATTAAAAAAAAAGTGTACCAGTTTTAATTATTTGCAGGTGGAAAATATGTGGTACACAGGTCGTACATCTCAAAGTTCTGTCAATTCAATTAATTAATCAGAGCAGAGACATTTGTGAATCACATTCTTATCGAGTTTTAATTAATTATTAATAAAATCATTACCAATATAATTTAATTATCAGAATTAATTTTAAAATTTTAAAATAAAATTAATATGTGTTTGTAATTTAAAATATCTTTAAAATACATATATTTTAAAAATAATAATTTTAGATTATTTTAAATATTTAATTATTGTCAATAATAAAAAAAGTAGCAATTGAAAAATATTGAAGAAAATAAAAGAGAAGAACAAAACAATAGTAAAATAAATCGCCCTAAATGATTGCCCCAGGGAATATGAATGCTTTACTTGTTGGGATCTCCTTTCTCTCTAAGCTCTTGGCTTCAGGTGAGTTGAACAAAACTCCAAAAATGAAAGCTTTACCCTCTCTGACATCTGACCACTGCAAATTACAGACTCTGTAAGTGCTGACAACACTAGGAACCATTTCAGTTCATACCATCTCTATATCAACCGGTGAAAATATAAGAACATGTTTTTGCACTTCTCATGCATAGTGCATGTAATGTTGCGACCGATTCGAGTCGGAGACAAACAATGCTCTTCTGCACCTTTCTCCAATTCTTAAAAATTTATAAGAAG
Source organism: Erythroxylum novogranatense (assembly GCA_029891385.1). Taxonomy (NCBI): domain Eukaryota; kingdom Viridiplantae; phylum Streptophyta; class Magnoliopsida; order Malpighiales; family Erythroxylaceae; genus Erythroxylum; species Erythroxylum novogranatense. The sequence goes on from CM057229.1 coordinate 62,086,423, forward strand.
CAAAGCCCGTGGGGTAAATTTATAAGAAATGCGGACTCGCAGGCCACTCAAGCCAAGCAATCCGACATTACCTTGCCATTATTTCGGAAGATCTGTGGGAGATTTATTTCCCTAAACTAGTTTTTTAACCTGTGTTATCTTTTTCTTTTTATAAAAAAAAAATTCAAGAAGCACGGCCAAGGGCTTCAAAAAGTTTGATGGTGAAGAATGTGTTCGTACGCTAGGCCAAAAAGCCATTGATACAAAAGAATATGCCATAGTACATGTACATACATAAAGTTTATTAGACTCAGAGACCGGCCGACCCACCAATTTGCGTCACAGCTCAATTCTCAACTGTAGCTTCACTAGCTGACGCTTTGATCAGTGACCGGTGACCCCACAGCCCCAAAAAATGACAATAACATGACCCACCAATATCTTCTCCATTACTTTTACATATTGGCAATAACACGTACGGCCTTACTCATGTATTCAAACATCAGTTCTTTGTTCCAGTGTCCTCCATTTGTGGGTACATGATCAATCACGAATTACGAAATCTAGTGCGTGAATATCACATCTCAAATGGCCACAGGCAAACCTTAGGGTGCTGGTGAGTTAGTAAGGAGTTTTCTTAATTTAAGTAAGGTTACAGATTTGAACCTTCCTTATATATATAGCTTTTTAAAATTTAAAGTTAGAATTTTATTTCTTGCAAGGGACCTACCTTGCTCAATCGGAGATTAATCTGAAAGTAGATAATTTAATGTATCTTCTCATAATTAAAATATTCCTAAAATATCTCGTAGACAATAAAAAAAAAAAGCTACCAACAAAAATTAATTTAGGTGCAGATCATTTAAAAATATTTTTATATATTTAAGACTCTCTTAAATTAAAAAAAGAAAATGAACCTTCAGTGCTTCTATCTATAACAACAGCCAGGCAATAGGTCTTTTTTTGTTTTTTTAGAAAATCGGAGGATAGTTCTTTATAGCTTCCTCTCCAGTATTTATTTATTTACCCTTACATAACATAATAACGAGGTTTTGGGAAAAAAATATTTTCTTTTTTTAATTTCCCGTGCTTTTAATGCAGCTTTTTCTGTCTTCATGTCCACCCCTGTCTCGGGCTCCAGTCTGTTAGTCAAAATTTGTGTCGTTTTTTCTCACCACAGAACGCTCACTTTCCATCTCCAAAACCCTTTTCTTTTCTTTTCTTTTCTTGGATCTTCTCTTAACCAAGTCTCTGTAGTTTTATGACAAAGGTCCATATTTCTAATTTTCATTCCAAGTTTAGCTTTGTTCAATGGAAACATTCAAATGTAGATCGATACCCAACAACAAGAGTAAGATAGCAAGAACATTCCAAAAAGTGATCAACCTGAAAACTGCGACAAGAATTGCTTCAAATAATGGGATTGGGATGTGTGTGCTCACCCCTCAAAACAAGTTTGAAGATCACAGCGCTGACAAGAACAAGAATGGCAGAGACAAACGCAGGGCCGTGTTGGAAGCATTGATGGCAAAGCTCTTTGCAGGTGTCACCACCATTAAAGCAGCTTACGCGGAGCTACAAATGGCACAGAACCCTTACAACAGTGATGATATACACGCCGCTGATCAGGCTGTTGTTGACGAGTTGAAACAATTATCTGAACTTAAACGCAAATATTTCAAGAACGATCTTGATCACCTCTCGCCTCAGGTTACCACCATGCTTGCAGAGATTCAAGAACAACAGAGCTTGATGAAGACATACGAGATAACAATCAGGAAACTTGAAGCCCAAGTCGAGGCTAAAGATTCAGACTTTTGTTCCTTCAAGAAACAGCTTGACGAGTGTATCGCGTACAACAAGTCTCTTGAGAAAAGACTAAATGCTAGTGGGCCTATACCGCTGTTGGACAGCATTAAGTTCTCAGCTTTAAACCCGAGCCACTTCGTTCAGGTCCTGCATTTCACTTCGAGATCTATAAGAAGTTTTGTGAAACTGATGGTTCGCGAAATGGAAGTCGCTTGCTGGGATATTGACGCAGCTGTAAAAGCCATTGAACCTGAAGCCAGTCTCGCAAAGCCAAGCCACCGTTGTTTTGTGTTCGAATCATTTGTGTCCAAGACATTGCTCGAAGGTTTCAATCAGCCGCAGTTTACACTCCACGAGTCTTCACTATCAGAGAACAGCCCTCGTGAACAATACTACTTCAATAAGTTCAAAGAGGTAAAATCTTTAACCCTCAAACACTTCTTACCCCAGAATCCAAACTCGTCCCTTGCAAGGTTCACCAGAACCAAGTACCTCCAACTAGTACATGCCAAAATGGAGTGCTCGCTCTTCGGAAACTTGAACCAGAGGAAGCTGGTGAATAATGGTGGATTCCCAGATTCTGCTTTCTTCAACGCGTTCGCTGAGATGGCCAGAAGAGTTTGGTCCTTGAACCTTTTGGCATTCTCGTTTGGTGATCAAATTAGCATCTTTCAGATTAGTAAAGATTGCAGATTCTCGGAGGTTTACATGGAGAGTATAACCGACGAGTCGTTGCTAGACAGTGACGGCGATGACGTGGATCTCCGGGTGGGTTTCACGGTAGTTCCTGGGTTCAAAATTGGCAAAACGGTGATACAGAGTCAAGTCTATTTATCGCCGACGATAAGTTCAGTAAGTTGATGCTTTTTTGCTTTTTGTTTTTTTCTTTTTCTTCGGGGTTGGTTTCGAGGAATTATCCTAATTTCTGTAAATCTTTTGTAGTATAAAATATTGAATGAAATGAGGTAATATTTTTAAGCAGTGAACTAGACAGGATCTTTTGAATAATTTTATAGTATTTTATTTTGTTCCGTAAATTTTAACCATTTATTTATGCAGGCTTGCGTTTATTTGTATAAGATTTATGCGAAATCTACATAAATGAATGAATGAGATTTACGAGATAAAATAAGACATCATAAAATTAAACAGAAGGCCTGAACTTGTTAACTGTGGGCTTTGAAAATGAAAAGATGTCTGTGGTTACCACAAACAATGTGGTAATTGAAATTACCACCCTGTTGCCTCGAAGGGAAGCACTTGCTTTTGTCGACCATGGCCTGAGAGACCTTGGGGTGGGAATCATTACTCCGATTGGGCCGGCAGGTTAATCTCTGTGTTTGTATTATGTTTAGCATGATACGAGCACAGGTTGTCTTAGGTTAATGATAAAACATGAGTTATGAGCTCGTCCGACTTTGTATCGCAGAACACTTTGCCAGTTAGCTTGTTTTTTTTTTTTAGCTTTTGGTTTTTATCCTTTGTAAAAAAAATGATAAAACATGAGACCTTTCTGCTATGGCTAATGAGGTTAATTTGCACTGAGTTTCTATAATTTCAAGCTAAATTCGACTTGAGGTTATCATTTTCTAAGAACAAGTAATATGTCATTTAATTTTTCGGATTCTATTAACTATTAACTGATTCTAGCAGCAACTTACAACAATCTGATCTGAAAATTTAACCCTGCTGAAGCAGAACCTACAGTTAAGGGCGATGATAAATGAGAACATAAATAGATCCTCTTTTACATCATAAGTCGAAAGATCTTGACACATCCATGTCATATGAATAGGGATAGGAGAAATGAATGTTTGGGTCTTCATGATGTTACTGAGCCCCCTATAAGTGCTTACAAACGGAGGTGAAACTAAATCCTAAATATACCTCCCTCATCAGAAGCCCATTTTTATCTAGATTCTGAACCACACATATAGATCGGTCGATGCCCCATACAAAATGTTCACGATGATGATTGACATAGATTGGATCTCTATTAAATTTAAAACAATGAATAAGCGGATTAGATTTACCTTCTAGATGAGAATATACGAGCTAGATCATAAAGATTGTCCCAAATGTTGAAGGTCCAGATAGATCTTCATTGGGCCGTACATAGATGGACTTAATAGTTCCATCTCTCAAAGTCTTCAGAATCGGAATAGTAGTCATATGAAAAAAGTGTTAATGAGTCACGTGGAATACCTTTTGGTAATTGGTGATCCATTCAGTAGGCATCAACTTTTTAAGCTCCTGTGCTGCTAATTACTTCGGGATCTGAATGATAGTGGTCTAATCATTAGGATGATTAGCAATCATATAAAGTGCATCCAAAGTGAAATTCAGGAAGTTTAAGTCCAAAACATGATTCTGTAGACGATAGATCATCTAGTGATATAGAGTAGCCATGATGGCTATAAAATCTTGATATGCTTTAAAGATCTGGAGCTGAACTTGTAATCATTCAGATAAAGTAGGATCATCTAACCTGATATTGAAATCAAGTGTTATGATCAAGATGACACTTCCGTTGTTGAACGTTGTCAGCAAGGTACCAATAAGAGCATTTTGATACGTTGTGTAGGCAGTGTTGAGTAGAAATATCCTGGCTGTCGCAGGTATTCCCTTTCTTTCATAAAGAGTTAGAGCAAGTCGTATAGCTCCAATAAGAAGATGTGTATGATTTTGCTCCCTCCATAAAGAGATCAGTTCTTTAGGGATTTCAAGCTTTATGTATTATTCTGCAGTAGTAGTTGTGATACCACACTATTTCAATCTGGAATTTTGGGTGATTTCTTTCACACGAGGTCTAGAAATAGAAAAAATACTACGAATAATTCTTGTCCAAGAACGATCACGAGAATATATACTATATAGACTCAACAAAGGTTAAAAAAAACTCAAAAACATTATTTTCTACAGGTATATGAGTAATTTCTACAAGATTTTTGATTTTGTTTAATAACACACGCTTTATACTAGAAGGTAAAGAAGACATAGATAAAGTAGACAATAAATGAGCAAGGTCAGAAGACAGTGTTTCCATAATTTCTTATATCCTCTCTCCTTACTCACTTCTTTGAAACAAGACTTAATATTATCCTCCCGACAAGATGTGAAGGTTTGGCAGCTCCAGAAGTTAGTCCACGCACTGTGGAAAAACTCTCTGTAGCAAAGTTGCTAACAGGATCATGATTTAAATAACCAAAGGGCACAGTATACCGAAACATACCTAGCAAGAACAAAAGTTTTGGCTCTGATACCGAGTTTGCTATCTCTATTTCTACGTCTGAAGAAGAATAATCTCATTCATTTGCCTCTATAGATGATGATTCATTATACATGCTATAGCAGACTTGTTTGAAAATAGATCGTACACTAGTACAACGACCTTACGTCAAAATTCAACTCTTTCAACAGGACAAATATGATAAGCCCATCAAGGCTATTGGGTTTATGGATACTGGATCCAATTGTACGATTATGAAGCCCAACATCTTATCATCTGATGTATGAACTTCTCATAAAGAGAAGCAATCTACCAAGCACAGATAGTCTGATTGGTATGGATATATACAGTAAAGCATCATCTTTGCAAATCCTACTCACAGGCCTCAAGTATTGATCACTATTCAGTCTATACACTGAAATAAAAAATGTGTTTGAATTAACCCAAGTTCCTACACAATATACTGTACTTCGAGATAAATTGTTGGAATACTGTTCAGATTCTCATGCACAATTTACTCACCCATATCCTCTGTGAAAAACTATTGACTTTTTTATAAGTCTATTTTTTAAGAAGAACGAGGATATTAATCCTATAAAAGCCACACATCCAGGGATGAACCCTGATGATTTGAAGCTCGCACCAGATGAGTGTGCAATCCTTTTGAAGCAAGGACTTATTGAGCCCACAAAGTTAGATTGGGCTTGTCAAACATTTTATGTCAATAAACATTCAGAGTAGAAATGTGGGAAAAAGAGATTAGTCATTGACTACAAATCTCTTAATGCTTTCTTGGATGAGGACAAGTTTCTTTTACCAAAAATAAGTACTCAAGTACTATTCCTTAAAGAAGCTACTATCTTCTCAAAATTTGATCTTAAGGCGGGATTTTGGCAATTGGGTATTCAACCAGAAGAATGACATAAGACAACTTGTCTTATAGATTGGTGCTAGCATTGCAGTTTTATCTACACTACTCCGACAACATACTCTATGGCCACTAGATACTTTTTCTCACTACAAGTATCTTCTTTCTTCATCAAAATATAGCCACAATTCCTTTTGTTTGTAAACAATTTGGTCCAGTAAGTAAGACTAGGCAACCTCTTTTTGCCCTCACTAAAAGGTCTTTTCCTTCTATAGCTAGTAGTCCTACTAGTGTATTTGAAATTGCCTCACTTGCTCCTATTAGTTTATTCTATTACTTGCATCAGTTTTTGAGTGAACATAACTCTCTTAAAAATCCCACTATATTCAATCTTAAACCACCCTACCATAATGTGACTTTTCTTTAAGATCCTATATCTAAAAATACATTATGGTATCTTTGGGCACTTTATGTCATTTATGCTTGTGCTATTACCATATCACCTCTTCAGTTATACCATAATCTCTGTGATCTTAGCAATAGAAGCTCTTTACTATGGACATTTTGGAATGGTTTCAACCATTAGATCAATGGAAGCAACAATGTTCTTTAATCATTCAACAACATCGTCTATGGACTGCGTCAGCTACATGACAATCAACACATTGCTGCTTCATTCTCCATCGTCCATACAGAGAAAGACATACTCGTGTTCTTTACACAAAACAACATGTCCAATTTTATCACACATCCTTATATTGGCCACGATATCAAAACAATGTGTTTCAATCTCTGAGAGATTTTCTTAAGGAGATCAATCACTTTCCAGACATACCAATTCTTTCTACATCTATTGGACCATATTCTGGTGAATTTATTCCTGGTGAACTAGAATTACCCAAAGTTGACATTCCTGTTTCCAATAGTTCTCAATATGACACAGAAGATACAATCTCAAACATTGCAGGACCTTCACAACCATCAATCTCAGCTTTTTAGGATGCTCAAGACCCAAATGATGATCCTTATATCCCTAATGAAGATTAGTTAAATTATTTCCTTCATCAACTTCATTCATGTGAGCTTAGTCCTAGTAAAAAACATAAAACACATCAACATGATACTGATAGCCCAGATGATCCAGACTCTCTATCTAATCTTTAAACTTGAAACGAATCAATTTGTGACAAATAATTTCTTGGATTCCTTGGATCATAATAATGGACCACGTCTCTTTAACGTCACTGGAGACCTCACTAAAGTAAGCACACCTATTAAGGCAACCACCATTGAAGACTTTTGATGAAAAATGGTCCCAAAAATCACATCAAGTTACTATTCAAGATTCCATCTTATTATCACACTGTTTGCTTTTAGATTTTTGCAAAGTAGGGTAATATTTATCTTTAGACTTTTGTAAAAATAGGTGACTTTTGTCAAAGTTAGGTTTGCTTTTAGAAAAGTAGATTTTTTAAAGTAACTTTGATAAAGTAGCCATCATTGTACTTTAGCTTTTTTTTCTAAAGTTGTAATGATTCTGCCTTAGGTAGATTTACATTTTTAACCTTCGCTTCACCTATAAAAGCAAGGTTTTCCTTCAGTTGTAAGTAGACGTTCAATTTCATTTTACTCTTTAATGTAAGTTTGTTTCTTTCTAAGCCTCTTATCCTTCCTGAAAGCTTCAAAGACCTGAGTAATATTCCCTATTTTGTTTAGGTGTATGGATTGAATAGTGATCAAAACCTAGCTCTGATATGCACACAGGGAAACCATGACTCCAAACTGGGCAGTTATGCCAAAGGCAAACAACTCATTTTAACTAGGTCAACAGCTAACCAAAGTCAGATTGGAAGTATGTATACCTTAAGTAAGTTTCGGGTACGATGGACGAGACAACAAAGCCCTCTCTAACACTCCTGGCTCACAGGCAAAACTCTCATCTTTCCTCTTAAGAACCTTACTTCTCTCACATACTCTTCCTCATCATTCCCCCATTAATTTGGTAAATCTAGCATCGGAAATTGTTTAAATACAGTCCCAGACTATCATAGACTTTATAATACACAAGATCCTCAGAAGAGGTAAGTGTAGAGCATACTCATCCTACACCTAGACAAAATAGGAAATATGACTCGGAAGTTTTCAGGAAGGACAAGAGGCTCTAGAAAGAAAGAAACTTCAATAAAGAGTTTAATGAAATTCAATGTCTGCTTACAACTGAAGGGAAACCTTGCTTTTATAGGTGAAGCGAAGGTTAGAAATGTAAATCTACCTAAGACAGAATCGTCACAACTTTATAAAAGAAAGCTAAAGTACAATGATGACTACTTTATCAAAGTTACTTTAAAAAAGCTACTTTCCTAAAAACAAACCTAACTTTGCTAAAAGTCACCTATTTTTACAAAGTCTAAGGGTGAATAGTACCCTACTTTGCAAAAGTCTAGAAGTAAATACTGCGATGATAAGATGAAATTTTGAATAGTAACTTGATGTAATTTATGGGACCATCTTTAATCAAAAGTCTTCAATGATGGTTGCCTTAAAAGGTGTGCTTACTTTAATGAGGTCTTCAGTGACGTCAAAGAGACGTGACCCATTATTATGATCCAGAGAATCCAAAAAATTATTTGTCACGATTTGATTCGTGCGATGTTTGAAGATTAGATGGAGAGTCTTGATCATTTGAGCTATTAGTATCATATTGATGTGCTTGATGTTTTTTAGTAGGACTGAGCTCGCATGAATGAAGTTGATGCAGGAAATAATTTAACTCATCTTTAGGGCTATAAGGATCATCATTTAGGTCTTAAACATCTTGAAAAGCTGAGTTCGATGGTTGTGAAAGTCCTGCAATGTCTGACTATTGGAACTATTGAGAACTATTGGAACTAGAAATGTCATATTGAGAACTATTGGATCTTCCGTGTCATATTGAGAACTATTGGAACTAGAAATGTCAACTTTAGGTAATTCTTGTTCACCAGGAATAAATTCACCAAGATATGGTCCAATACATGTAAAAAGAACTGGTATGTCTAGAAAGTGATTAATCTCTTTAAGAAAATCTCTCAGAGATTGAAGCACATTGTCCTGATGTCGTGGCCAATATAAGGATGTATGATAAAATTAGACGCGTTATTCTGTGTAAAGAACACTAGTATGTCTTTCTCTGTATAGATGATGGAGAATGAAGAAGCAATGTGTTGATTGTCTTCTAGTTGAAGTAGTCTATAGAAGATGTTGAATGATTAAAGAACATTGTTGCTTCCATTGATCTAAGGGTTGAAACCATTCCAAAAATGTCCATAGTAAAGAGCTTCCATTGTTAAGATCTCAAAGATTCTTGTATAACTGAAGAGACGATATGATAATAACACAAGCATAAAGGGTAGACAGTGCCCAGAGATGCCATAATGTATTTTTAGATATAGGATCTTAAAGAAAAATCACATTAAGGTAGGGTACTTTGAGATTGAACATAGTGGGATTTCTAGGAGAGTTATGTTCACTCAAAAATTGATGCAAGTAATAGAATAAACTAATATGAGTAAATGAGGCAACTTCAGATACACTAGTAAGATTACTAACTATAGAAGGAAAAGACCCTTTAGTGAAGGCAAAAAGAGGATGACTAGCCATACTTACCGGACAAAATTGTTTAGAAATAAAAGGAATTGTGGCTATATTTTGATGAAGAGAAAGAGGATAGTTATAGTGAGAAAAAGTATCTAGTGGCTATGGAGGATGTTGTCGGAGTAGTGTAGATAAAGTTACAATGCTAGCACCAGTCTGTAAGACAAGTTGTCTTTGATCAGGAATCTTTAAAGGTGGAAGATTCTGACAGGTTTGCTTTGGATGCTTGACAGCTTCTGTTTGTTCTTTTGTCCAAGGAGGTGGATTCTTTTTCAAGCTTAGATAAGCTCGAAGTATAGGCAGCCATGTGTGGAATAATATCTCGAATATAATTGACAATTCTAAGAAATTGTTGTATCTATTTAACAGTGAGATATTCATCAGAAAATTGCAATAATTCTTTTGCAATTTGTGGACTTAGCTAGTAGAATCTATCTTTGAATTGCATAACTAAAAATTCAATTTCTGTAGTGCCAATAATGTTTTTCGAGATTGAAAACATAATGACATACTGTTGAGTGAGATCTAAAAATCTTTTCAGAAGGGTTGTATGTTCCTGGCGAGTCGTTGAGAATAGTAGGATGTCATCAATGTAGATTAGTGCATTGTTGATGATAGACTAATAGATTTTTGTAATAGATTTCTGAAATAGTAATGGAGCGACTTTAAGTCCAAATGGCATAACAGTCCATTGATATGGATACATATAGTAAAGCATCACCTTTGCAGATCCTACCTACAGGCCTCAGGTATCGATCATTATTCAGTCCATACACTAAAATAAAAAATGTGTTTGAATTAACCCAGGTTCCTACACATTATACTGCACTTCGAGATAAAATGTTGGAATACTGTCTAGATTCTTATGCACAGTTTACACACCCATATTTTCTGTGAAAAAAATGCTAATTTTTTTATAAGTCTACCTTTAAAAAACAATGAGGATATTAACTCTACAAAAGCCACAGATCCAAGGATGAACCCTAATGATCTAAAGCTCACACTATGAATGAAATCTCGAATATAACTGACAATTCCATGGAATTATTATATCTGCTTAACACTAAGATATTCATATGAAAATTGCAATAGTTCTTTTGCAATATGTGGACCTGACTGGTAGAATCCACCACCTTGGGCAAAGGAACAAATAGAAGCTGTCAAGCGTCTAAAGCAAATCTGCTAGGAACCTCTACCACTAAAGATTCCTGACAACGGACAACGTGTCTTACAGACTGATGCTAGTGACACATATTGGGGGTGTTGTACTCTTCGAAGAAATCAATGATCAAAGACATTATTGCTGGCATGCCAATGGTTCATTTAGTTCCTCTGAATGCCACTATCATGTCAACTATAAGAAGATTCTTGTTGTAAAAAGAGGTATTGAAAAATTTACTTTCCATTTCACTGCTTATCATTTTATCATTAAAATAGATAACATCTCATTTCCAAAAATCCTTGACCAATCCAAGAAAAAGATTCCTAATAGTCAATTACTTCATTGGCAAGAATGGTTTTCCTCCTATAAATACTCCATTCGACGCATTAAAGGTCACAAAAACATACTTACTGATTATCTCTCTAGACCGTCAAAACCTCTTTTATTTTTCTCTTCTTCTATCAAACTTCTCATTCCATTATACTGGTTAATGGAGTTTCCTCGGTTTTCCAAATATAAAAGGGAGTTTCCTCCTCTTTTTTCTACTCCTCCAACCTTTGTTTCAAAGCTTTATCCTTTTTTGCACCGGAGTTTGTTTTATTATTTGCATCTGATTCTTATTAAGCATGACATCCTCCCCATTCCTACATTCTTTGATCCTTCAAATCCTTATAAAATGATTTACCATATTTGTGATACCATTGATGATTCCACTTTGTGGAATCTCTGGGCAATGATAGCCCTCTATGCTAGTTCAGTTGCCTTTTCACCTTAGCATCTTTATCATCATCTCTCTGATCCAACAAATTCCAAGTCTCTTTTGTGAATATTTCTTGAATGATTTCAACCTTTTAGCAAATAGAGAATTGATATATCCCAACTCTTGACACATCATCGCTTATGAGATTCCTCTTTGGACGATCAAGAAACTGATGTCATTTATCTCATTCATCGTTCATATATTATGAGGGACTCTGATCAACTTTGCACATTTAATCATGTTTAGCATTGGTGAACTTCTACATCATAATCTACTGAACAAACATATTTTCTCGAAGATTTATATTCTCTTTTAGACCAATTGAATCAATATCAGAATTTTGACTTTTCAATAATGTGCACATCTCTTGGACCTTATTATGGAGATACTGAACTTCTCGAACCTATTATCACTCCATCAATAAGTCAGTGGATGTCTATTGATAATAATGTAATCCATATATGAGCTGGTGATATACCTTGTCCTACCTATCACCAAACAATGGAGTCCAGTTCTGTTTCAAGTCCAATTCAATCCAGTTCTATCTCTGGCCCATGGCCTTCTAAATGAGCAACTACAAATATCCATCACCTGATTGAACAAATCGACAAAGAAATGGAATTGACAGATGATCTTGACCTCGCTGTAACTCTGTAAGGCAACTACCGTTGAAAACTTTTGATGAAAGATGATCCCACAAATCACATCAAATTACTATTCAAGATTCTATCTTATCATCGCACGATTTGCTTTTAGACTTTTGCAAAGTAGGGTACTATTCACTATTAGACTTTTGTAAAACTAAGTAGCTTTTGTTAAAGTTAGGTTTGCTTTTAGAAAAGTAGTTTTTTTAAAGTAGCTATCATTGTACTTTAGCTTTCCTTTCTAAAGTTGCAATGATTATGTCTTAGGTAGATTTACACTTCTAACCTTCGCTTCGCTTATAAAAGCAAGGTTTCCTTCAGTTGTAAGTAGATGTTGAATTTCATTCTACTCTTTAATGATGTTTGTTTCTTTCTAGAGTCTCTTCTCCTACCTAAAAACTTCAAGGACCTGAGTAATATTTCCTATTTGGTCTAGGTATAGAATGAGTATGCTCCACACTCGCCTCTTTCTGAAAATCTTATGTATCAGAAAGTCTATAACAGTCTAGGACTATATTTAAACAATTTTCGATGCTAGAATTACCAAATTACCGGGGAATGACAAATAAGAGTATGTGAGAGAAGTAAGGATCCTAAGAGAAAAGATGAGAGATTTGTTTGTGAACTAGGAAAGCTAGAGAGGGCTTTGTTGTCTTGTCTATCATACCTGAAACTTACTTAAGATATACATACTTCCAATTCGACTTTGGTTAGTCGTTGATCTAGTTCAAAGGAGTTGTTTGCTTTTGACGTAACTAGTTGGCCTAATTTGGAGTCATAGTTTTCCTGTGTATCCTTCAGGGTCTTTGAGTGATATCAGAGCTTGAACTTTTGTTCTTGTCGATCCTAAGGTTACCTGGTACGCCACAATGATCTTGCACTCGCAAACTGACCGAGTCCCTACTTTTTCCGGTCTGTGTTCTCAATTAATTATGATCTATACCTCCTCCTATATCATTTTCATTTGGATCCTAATGAACTTGGAGACGATTGTTGCCGTTACTACCTGGAAATGCAACACAATCTTAAAGGTTTCACGCTGAATTTGATTCCACTTCATTCATTCTATGCTGTAATAACACATTGGATTGGGCACACAGACTACTAAAACTTGCAGCTATCTACACTCAAAACGATCACAGAGGTGAAGATCATTCTGCCGAAATTCAAATTATTAAAGAAAGCTTGTGAATTCGGAACACAAATCATATGCACCGATATAACTGTTCACCGCAAAATTTCATTACCAATTTTGCTATGCTTTACAGGTTGAACAAGATGGATTAAAATATAAAAATATATATAAGGGGATAAATAGGACCCGTTTAAATTTCCTTAACAGGGCGGCTCATACCAACTCATGTCACTATCATCAAGAACTCCGAGTTCCCTCCATTCGACATGATTTGCCGACATGAATGCGGATGAAGATACAAACCACCTATGTGACCTGCAAAGGTGGCAACTGCATTTCACGTAACAGTGCACTTATTCCAACTTAATTTTCTTCCCACTACAAGTCAGTAGTCTCCATTTATAGATCCAGAAGGTTCCTTCCCTTCAACCGCTGGATATCTGAGATAATGGGGAAAATTTCATCCTCCTCAAGCAAAATTCTTCTTTCCAAGCTGTTTAGCATACTGATTTTTACTAGCAAAATCCAAGCACATGACAATCCTCAGTTGGCCATTAACAGGTTGGTTGGATCATTTACTGTCAAAGAGAGCAGGAAATGATTAGCTATTTTGAATCACTGGACAGCCAATCCTCATTTAACTCGAACAGAAAAAAAAAAGGGAGCCACAATTTGACCAGGCCATGGAGAAGATTCAGGGGGATCTATCAGGAGAGGAAGCCGAGGAAGAAGCATCGGCAAGAGCTTCAAGCATGTTTATGACCTCTGTGGTGTCGTCCAAGTAGTACTTGGCTTTGCTTGGTTTCTGCCCCACAGTGCAAGCAAAGACAGACGTGCTTGAGGACAAGATACCACCATTTATTGCACTGGCAATAATCTCAAACATGTCCTCATCTGATCTGTCATCGCCAATACACAACACAAAATCAGCCTGCCTGCCATTTTCAGTCATTGAGGTAAAGATCTTTTCGGCGACCACACCTTTGCTTATTCCCTAGGATCATAAGATAAGATAGAAGTCACATGTCATTGCATGTACAATCAACAGACCCATCGGAAATACCTCTGAGCAGTGATGAACGTAAGCAGCAGTTCAGTTATCATACTCATTTCAATTACAAAATTGTTAATATAACGACTCAATTGAGTGAAGCTAGCCTTTAAACCAATTAAATTTTAACATCTACGTATCCAATACTGCATCAAGAGATGCACAACATTCGAATATTTAAATTTCTAATTCTTCATCCTAAATAAACATTTCTTGTTCCTACACATTCAAAGTCATATCCTTTATTTGCTATGTGCACGCAAGTTAGGTTCTAACATCAAATAATAGACAAAAATCCTTAGAAATGCACTATCTCACGAGACAAGATTCTGGCACTAAACATCAACAGATGAGCACTTGAAAGGAAACTAAAACTCAAGTAAGCAAACAAATATACCTGTGGCTTCACTTCCACAATAAATTGACCACGTTTCACTGCAACTGGTTCGTTTGCTAGCACACTTTCTAGATGATCCAGCATCTCCTTCGCTTGGTTGGCTCCAAAACCTGGATCTGCATCCCTATGGTGCCATACCAAAGCACTCTCTTTCGTCTCAATGGAAGAACCATCAGTGGCTTCTGTATACAATTTCATCACAGGCTCGGCTATCTGAATCCATCCAAAATCAGTGCTTTGCCCACAAAATTCCCAGTCCTGATCCGCAGACCACCTGCATATCTTGATGTTAGAACTTAGAAGGACAAATAGAATAAAAGAAAAAATGAACTGAAAATATCATTACCTCATGAAGTAGCCATGTTCGGCTGCAATTCCTACTTTTTTACACGGTACAAGCCATTTTCCTAAACTATCTCTTCCTCTTCCACTAACAACAAATACAGTGTTCCTAACGTCATCACAGAGAGTATTTATAATTGATATGACCTCTTGGCTGGGAGATTTGTTGATGGATGTTTGAGGCATAACAGTTCCATCATAATCCAACATAATAGCCCTGTTTTTGGATCTTAAATAAGCACTTACTATAGCATCAACTGACAACTTTCTGAAATTAGGATCAAGTGCAACAACTCTAAAACCAAAGCCCAAACCGAAGCCCCAGCATAGTCTTCTGAAATGGTCTTTGCAAGTCCTCTCCATATCCTGAAAGAAGCTCCTTGACCAGTATGCCACATCATGTGTGCTTACATACCTATAATGTTTCTCATGACGCAATTGCTTTTCAGAATCAACCATTGAAATTGCCTCGTTCATTGCTTCTGCTGTGGCTTCAATGCTCCATGGATTAACCCGAATTGCACCACTAAGTGAAGGTGAACAGCCAATGAATTCTGATACTACTAGCATGCTTTTCTTGGGCCCAACGGATTCTGAACTTGATCCAGAAACTGAGTCTCCTTGTCTACACACAATGTACTCGTACGGAGTAAGATTCATGCCATCTCTCACAGCTGCAACCACAACACATTCAGCAACAGTATAGTAAGCAGCTCTCTCACTCAGAGACACTGGCCTATCAATGAAAACAACAGGATCATAGCCTGGTTGACCAAATGTTTCGTTTATTCTCTTACAACTTGCCTTGATTTCAGCCTCTATTTCCTCAAGGTCCTTCCCTCTTCCCCTAGCAGGGTTTGCAATCTGTATCAGAACAGCCCGTCCCTGCCACTTTGTATGCTGCTTTAGCATCTGTTCCATTGCCAAAAGCTTTAAATTGACTCCTTTAAAGATGTCCATATCATCAACCCCAAGTAAAACAGTCTTTCCTTCAAATTGCTGTTTAAGCTCCCCTACCCTCCATTCTTTATCTGCTTGACTCAGCACTGACTCAATCTGCCCCATGTGTATCCCAACTGGCATGATTTTTACTCCGACAGTTCTACCATAATAATCTAACCCTATGTAGCCTCGCTTTGACTGATACTCCAAATCCAGCATTCGACTGCAACAAGACAGAAAATGCCGGGCATAGTCAAAAGTGTGAAAACCAATAAGGTCTGCGTTCAAAAGCGCTTTAAGAATCTCCTCCCTCACAGGTAGAGTTCGATATATCTCAGATGAGGGAAATGGACTGTGGAGAAAGAAGCCCATTCTCAATCTATTAAACCTTCTCCTTAAGAAGGTGGGCAGCACCATCAAATGATAGTCATGTACCCAAACATAGTCATCCTCTGGGTTTATAACCTCAATCACCCTTTGTGAGAAGATATTATTTGCTGCAACATATGCCTCCCATAAAGAACGATCAAACCTTCCACCATGGTTTGCAGAAAATGGGAGCATATAATGGAAAAGTGGCCACAAATGCTGCTTACAAAATCCATGATAAAACTTGGACAAAATATCAGGCGGCAGAAAAGCAGGAACACACTTAAACCTGTTCAAGAGAACCTGGGACACATCATCCTGTTCACTCAAATCAACATCAATCCGCAAAGAACCCACATATATCACCTCCATATCTTCAGGCAAGCCATCTTTCAACTGTAACAGCAACGAGTCATCATCCCAGCTGAAACTCCAGCTTTTATTATCCGGACGCCGCTTAGCTTTTACAGGCAATTCATTGGCTACGATAATCATCCGATCCTGAACTACTGAGGACTGTACGTCTGAGGACACACTATTCGCCTGATCATCATCAAGCTCAGAAATGACTCCTGGAACCGTCGTTACACGAGGCAACCGCTTCTTTTCGCGGGGTTGACCCATTGCTGGAAAATTGCCAGAAGCTAGATCCAAAAGATTGGTATATGATCTAGACATCATTTTGCACCTTCCTCTTGTTAAAACTCTCAACTACAGAAACAATCTATACAAGATCGCGAAGCGTAGAAACCAAACCGGAAATTCGATTCCCTGGTAGATGACGACGATTTCTGGGGATCTGAAATGGGTATCAATAAAACAGCATCAACACAATGAACACAAACAGGAACCACAAACAATCAATAGGTGCATCCAAAAAACGGTCAATTGCATCAGTAAGTGAAATCCAAAAATGAAAGGAAATGGTGCACAAACAAACCAAAAAGAAAAGGTTAAAGCAGGAGTTTAAAAAGATTGCAATCTCCCTCCGCCGCTCTCTCTCTCTCTCTCTCTCTCTAAAGAATTATAATATTTGGATTTGTAATTAAAATTTAAAAATAAGACAAATAAAAAAAAAGTTGGAAGAGGATAAGGTCGGCCAGTACACTACAGTACCCAGTATTGCCAGCTGGCTGCCGAGTTTGCAGTGTCACGCGCTTTTACCCCCTCCTGCAGCGGCATACCCGTGCGTGTCCAACAGAGAACGGCCACACTTGTCAATAGGAAGGAGGACTCTGGGTCCCACCTGAAAACCATCACACGTTTCATACGTTGCTTTATGCCTTCCCTTTACTATCATCCAATGACCCTTTGACGTACCAGAAACCATTATATAATTTCTCTTTTCCTTTTATTACTTTTGTGATCCTTTTTGGTACTCCCACATTTTTTATTTCTTTTTAATTTTTTACATCTGGATGAGTTCTAATTATTTTATAAGGTTTCCGAAACTTATTATAAAGAGTCAAGAAGTGTTTTTGAGGGAAGACATAACATAGTTAAAGGAAAAGTTGGCTGAGATCAAACTATAATTTATCCTCTTATTATTTTATCGGGTTGAAATATAAGAACGTTTGGAGTAGACAATTTCACCTTTGAGGACAAGAATATAAAGCAGAAAGCAGAGATATTTGAAAAACAAAGAAAGACACGTTGTCGTTTAGGGAGGCAGTACCCAAGTGGGGCCAACGTACTACTCACCCTCCACGTGGAAGACAAATACATGTAAACATTTTTGCGGATAAGTATGATGATGCAATGAATGACGTTATTTTTATGATGTGGCACCGTGTCATTGGACCTCCGACAGTCGTTCAAATCAAATCATTTGGCTCCATGTTGGTGAGCGCCGTGTCGATTATAGCACAAGTAGAAAACTACAAACTTTCCTTCCTGTTTGGGGCGTAAGTAGCCAGTTCATCATTCATTAAATGTCGTTATTCGCCCTCTTACGAATTTTGGTTTGCTTCACGATAGCATCCGTAAATATGAAAAAGGAAACAAGAAACAAAGCGGATCTGTCCGAATGATGACTCCGAGCGCAGGTATCTTGGTAAAGAACTTTTTTTTATTTAAGTGAAACTGAGAATAATTGATTAAAATTTGAAATCAGAATTTTATTTTTTACAAAAAATTTATCTAATTTGAGTGAGAATTAATTTAAGAATAAATAATTTAAAAATAACTTTTTATAATTAGAATTCTTTTAAAATATCTTGTAAGTAAAAAAAATATTATTTTCTTAACTTTAAGACTAGGTTGACATTGGTAATATCAGTTCAGTTTGCTACAGTGTTTAGGCTTTACCTTAGGCTCACTTCCATGATGGTTGTAACATTATTTCTCCCAGGTTAGGAGCATTCTAGAAGAAGGGATCGAAAAATTAGACACAACGATCAAAGCAACGAAGTAAACAAGCAAGTGGTTGTAGTTAATTTGATAACTTTGATACAATTAGTTAAAACAAAACGAAAATTGTTGCATTTTCAAATTTAAATTGTGGTCGTTTATTATAGAACAAATCTATATCTTTCTCATATTCTTTATACCAAAAGTGAGTAAATTTTGATTTGAAGATGTCTTATGACCATTTATTTGTTATATATATAAATCTTGTTTATCCTCTACAACTAATTAGTTGGTTGTAATTTAGTGAGAAAACAATTTAAAGGTATTTTTATTATACATATTTAAACATAAATTTTATGAGATTATTATATATTGCAAATAAATTTATGATAAGATCATAATTACGATATTCATGTTATATTTATGTATTATCCTTAAATTATTCGTAGTTATTATTCCATTAAGACAAGACATTAATAAAATGAAAAAATTAGCATATGTTATGCTTCTCCTTATAAAGGAAGTAATCAATCTCATAGACAAAAATATAAAGATACTTATGCAAATATGTGAGTACTTATTAGAGAACAAATTCATTTCTTTATATGAGAATTTTATTTAGAATATTACTTGTGATGATGGTATAAATGATCATTAACTTAAAATCGCCAAAGTTATCTTATTATAAATTGTTATGTTTTAATACCACTTATGATCTATTCTAGTTAATAATAACTCAGTCAATATTCATTGGACATAGTATGAATTATATATAGGTAGATGAGTAATTATTACATGATTCATCACTCTAAAGTGATTATAAAGAATGTTTTTGGTTCTGCCTGATTCTGGCGGAACTGAACGTTGCCGTTTGGATCCATGAGTCGACTACTTTCTGAAGTGACTTCGACGTTGAGATCCCTGCAAAACAAAGAAGGCTCGTCGGGGGTTGTATCCCGATTGGCCTATCCGACGCTCAAGTTAGTTTATTTGGTGAAGGTGAGGTTGCAGTATGCAGAGAAGACTAGGTTATGATTTTCGTACATCTGTTATGGGAGAATTATACCTTATATATGGTTTTGCAGCTAGGTTTATGTCTTTACGTATTTGCATGGGAGACTTCCTTCTACGGATGGGCCAAGGAGGGCATGGGCCGGACTTGGGCTTGGCCTAGGCATAGAACTGATCTCTGAAGAATGGACCGATCGGCCCACGGGTCGTTTTGACTAGATCCGGGCCCAACACGGCCGACCCGACCATAAGCCCCCCTACTCCTCGAGTCTGAGCGAAGAGAAGGGTCGAAGGAGTATGTAGAGGCTTTATAGCTCGTACATAGAACGACTCGTGATTGGGGCGATCGGTTGAGCATTGAGATGTAGCGCGTCTGTAGGTCAGCTAATGAAGTAGTCGATCGGTCGAGCATTATTGTTGTAGATCGGTCATGGGATAGCTTGGGCAGTCGCGATCGATCAGGTGTCGACCGGTTGTGCGTGACTGCTCGTACTGGGATCGATCAACTGAGTGCCCCGACTGATCGGCCTCGGCATTTATTGCGCGACAGCTCGCGCTGAAGCAGATCGGGTGGTTATCATTAGCTAGCGTGTGGAGCATTTATTGTGGACGGCGCGCGCAATCTGACAGCTTTTCAGAATCTGATACGTATCGTCTTTGTAACCGTTGTACAGCTGTCATGCGCGTCCTTTCAACTGTTCGCGCCGCTCCGATTTTGAATAACCCTAGTTCTCCTTGGCTCGGATCATGCCGCGTGTCCAAACATAGCTCGGATTTTCTCCACGCGTCTCACCTCGATTGGATTGCTCATTCGAGCGTTCCCTTATAAATGTTCAGAATCAACCAACTGTTTGGTTTTCTTCACGTTTGTGCTTTCTTACTCCCGTTCTGCTTTCATTTGCTTTGTCTTGCCCATAGTTTCCGGAGCTCTTCTTCCACTGCCGTACAAATTTCTGACCCTATATCACTAAATAGGTACGTCCTCTTTCCTTATTTCCTCTCCTAAATTTTCTCTTGATGAGCATGTCGTCTACCGGTTCTCGAAGTGGGGTTTCTCCAAGGGGCGATGTCACCGATAGGGCATCTGAAGTCGCGTCTGAGGTGATGGCGACGTCGAGGTTGGGGGATGTCGAAGAGATTTCGACGAGAGAGCGAAGAGATGGGCTGGTTGTGAAGGAATTGCCCAAAGGTAAATCAAGGATGACCGCAGCGGGGTTGAGTCGGTCCATCCTTAGGAATAATATCCCTCGGTCCTGGGAGCCTAGGATGGCCGCGGGAAATGAAAGCATCCATAGCAACATAAACGGGTGTTTTGCTGTCTCGGAGAGCTTCTTCTCGGTCGGCGGCTTGAGACTTCCATACATCTCGATTATTGATGAAGTGTGCACCGACTATCAACTAAGGCCGAGTCAGATTCCTCCGAACGGGTGGAGGTTTATCAACGGTCTGGCTCTGTTGTGCCATCAGTTTGGCTGTCCGCCTTCAGTTAACATCCTACGCCACTTTTTAAGAATGAGCCAGAGCCCGAGTTCTGGGGGTGGGGTTCCTTCTCTGATGTATAAGGATGCCCGATATTTTCCAGCCAAGACGGCGTCTAAAATTTGTGGTTGGCGAACAAATTATTTCTTCGTGAAGCCTTCGGGATCTTCCTTCGAGTCCCAGCCGTGGAGGTATCCCTTAGCCGAGCGATGGAACGACTCGTCTAGTCTGTTTCTTTCTAAAGAGGAGCGGGTGGTGGTTGACCGTATAAAGGAGCTCGGCCAGTATAACTTTGCTCGGCTCATTTCAGGATACCGTGGGGGGGGGGCGTCGGTCGATTCTCTTTTAATTGACCCCCTGCCACAAGTTGTCGGGCTAGGAGAGGGAAGCGCCCCGCCTGGTTGACCCCTCGTGGTTGAAGTATTTATCATGCTTGTAGTCTTTGGTTCGATTTCTAACCCGTTTTCGTTGTTTGTGCAGCCATGGTCAAAGTTCGTGCCTTCAGCGGCCCTCCCAAGTCTGCCAAGGGCAAGCGCAAGGTCGCAGGGCCTTCAGAGACCAGATGACAGGAGGGTGTTGGAGAGGCCAGTTCAACTGTTGCTCGGCCCATTGCTTCCGAGCAGCAGAATGTTCCTTCTACCGTTTCCGGGCCCTCTGCAGCCCCCGCTATAGTCGTCCCGCCTGGTGAGGCCTTGGTGATCATTGAGGAAGGAGAGGAGGAGATTGAGCGATCTCTTAAGAGGAGAAGGGTCGTCAGAGTCGCCGACCAATCTCCTCGTCTTTCAGTAGCCGACCGATCTCCTCGTCCCTTAGTATCCAACCGATCTCCTCGTCCTTCAGTAGCTGACCAATCTCCTCGTTCGTTATGGCAGAACTGAACGTTGCCGTTTGGATCCATGAGTCGACTACTTTCTGAAGTGACTTCGACGTTGAGATCCCTGCAAAACAAAGAAGGCTCATCGGGGGGTTGTATCCCGATTGGCCCCTCCAACGCTCAAGTTAGTTTATTTGGTGAAGGTGAGGTTGCAGTATGCAGAGAAGACTAGGTTATGATTTTCGTACCTCTGTTATGGGAGAATTATACCTTATATATGGTTTTGCAGCTAGGTTTATGTCTTTACGTGTTTGCATGGGAGACTTCCTTCTACGGATGGGCCAAGGAGGGCATGGGCCGGACTTGGGCTTGGCCTAGGCATAGAACTGATCTCTGAAGAATGGACCGATCGGCCCACGGGTCGTTTTGACTGGATCCGGGCCCAACATGGCCGACCCAACCAGTTTTATTATTTTATAATAGTATTGACTTGAAAAATCCTTGATGAAAGTATAATGACACTTTTAAAGTATTTTTCAAATATTATTAATTAAACCAATTACTAATGATAGAGAACTAACATGATTAGACTCAAATAAAGTAGCAATTAATTTCATACTATATGTTTAATTAGACTATTATATAATAAAATGATTGAATTATATAAAAATCATTCATATAAAAGTTAGTTAAAATTACTTTGATATTCCTAAATATTTGGATGATCATGATGTATTGCTTGAAGCCAATTAATCAGTAAATATAATTTGTTTATCTAGAGAATTACAAATAAATTAAAGGAGTTTATTTTATCTATTCTTAAATAAGAATTAAGGTTATATTTTATATCAATTGCCAACATATTTACAAACTTAATGGGTCACACACAAAGAATGAGTTTAAGAAAGAACAAATATTTTAATCAAGTTAGGCTTGATTGTAAAGTTTGAGAAACTTTATAATTAAATATGGTATATTGAATAAACAAAGATTAATATGAAATATTGGATCTTATTTGGGAATAATTAGGATTTAATTATAATTATTTGTAATTTTACTTAAATTTTAATTGATATTATAATTTAATTTCAATTAAATTACTATAATGTCTAAAATATATTATGTTGTGCTTTAAGGAGCTAACACTCTTTATCTAACTCTCTACAATAGTTGTAGAGTTCTTTAAATATATTCTATAAATATCGTTAGAGGTCAAATACTTGTGCGACTATAGTGGTTAAAATGAGTGATTTCAAAAACGGTTTAAAGGAAACGAAAACAAAAAGAATCAAGCTTTGGAATAATGAAGAATTATGATTCATGCTTTATTATTACTTTATATGTTAATCATTTTATGAAATTTAAATGATCTTAACTTTCAAAAAATCAAACAAAAAAGTTTTATTATTATTTCACTATATGCAGGATCTAATCTCACCCTAATTTCTTAATAAAAAATGCATGGATCCAAACCAAATAAGATATTTACTTCTCCTTTTTTGTGTTTAAGCAAGGTATCAGTATTTATTCTTAGTGAGACTTGCATTGTAATGAGGAACTACTCATGTGCCTCTTAATTTTTTTAAATGTGGTTCATTTTTTCATCTCCCATATAATAGTTCAATTTTTTTTTCCACATTGTAAACTATGGTCCAATAACAATGGAAAATCATTATCCTTTTGACTCCTACTTTTTTGGTCTCTTTCTAAGCAAACTATAGATGTCTTAGGTTTAAATAAAAAGTTTTTAAGTTTTGTGGGATTGAGTCAATTGACAAAATTATTAGACTCAACTTAAAAAAAATTCAACTTTAAATTTAAGGAATTCGACTTAGTTTAACCCTCTCCAGCTCGCCCAAAAATCAAAATTTTAACCTAAAACTCCAAATTTAATCTTTAAAAACTTGAAATTTAAGATTTGATCCAACTTATTGAACATACTGGCTCATTTTCCGAACTTAGATGCTCATGTTTGAGCCTTGTAATTGAAAGAAGGAAACTTGTCAGGTTTTATATAACACATGCACTTGCCTCTATCATTTCGGCGCATTTGACTAATAAATGGATCTTGTGTCTCTCTTTTCAATTAACTTTTGATGCAAGTACGTACCAAGGGATGGTGTCATTTTTATTGTTGTAGAGTTGGAATTGAGCAAAGGAACCTTTCTACTTTCAAACGGCGAAATGTTTGGTTTATGCCCTACATCCAATCCGTTTGACTGTAATTTAATTAAAGTTATTTAAAGGTATTCTTTATCTATTACATGCTTAGACATAAATGATAAATTTTATGAGATAATTATACATTGCAAATAAAATTATAATGAAATTATAATTATGAAATTCATATTACATTTATGTATTATCACTAAATTGTTCATAGTCATTGTTTTATTAAGACTGAAATTAATAAAATGTAAAATGACTAGTACATATTTTGTTTTTTTCTTATGAAGTAAGTAGTCAATCTCATATACTAAAGTATGAAGATAATTAAACAAACATGTGCGTGTTTGTTAGAAAGTAAGTCCACTGAATAAACTCAATATTAGAAAGTCATTTGAAACATTACTTATAGGCCCCGTTTGGATGGCGGGAAAGTAAAGTGAATTTAGAATATGATTCTTTGGAAAATAATTCTATGGAAAGTAAAGATATTTATATGTTTAGATACTTATAAGAATTCTAATAAAAAAGTTGGGTGGATTCTTATTATAGTGTTTGGTATGCAACAGTATTTCATGAAATGTAACTTAATTTTGACTTGTGTTTCCAATTATATATCTACAAACTGAATAAAAATTGAAATCGTTAAATAAGGAAAAAAAATATGAACCTAAAAATTGTCGATTAAAACTTCTGAGCAAACATATTCAAAATCCTAATAATGAAAGAACAATAAGAATATCACTACAAGGAAAATGTTAAATAGCGATGGAAAAATACCAACGGTATAGAAACTGCTGGAAATACCGACCGAAAAAGCGTAACCGTCGTGGAAATTGGGTGTGCGTTAAACTTGTTGCGACCGAAAACCATTCGGTCGCTGAATTTGGTGAAATATATGTACCGACGTCCATTTCCGTCAGTGAAGGCGTCGGTGAACACGTCGGATACGCACCCTTCACTTAACGTAAACGACGCCGTTTTGGTTTAAACCAAAACGACGTCGTTTTGGTTTTAATTTAAAGGCCTTTGCTCCTTCCTCCTCCTACTCCCGCAGACGCAGACGCCCTATCTCCTTCCTCTTCCTCGATTCTACGACGTTCTTCCTCCTTGTTGCTCGCCTCTTCCTCTTCCGCCGGTCGCCGCTTGCTGCTCGCCGCTGGCCGCTCGCCACCGTCGCTCCTCCTCCTCGTCTTCGACAACTTAGTAAGTTCTCCTCCCTCCCCTCTTTAATTTCTCCGATGTATGCATACGAGTATGTTAAAGGTTTTTTAGTTTTTATATGTAAATTATTGCTCTTATAAGTAAATTATTGCTCTTATATGTAAATGTAAATTATTGCATCTGTATGTAAACCTAAATTATACATTACGAGGCTAACAAATTACTCCTAAAAAATCAATTTAGTCCCTTTTTCTAAACAAATTATATTGAAAGTAATTGTTTTTCTGGATCTAGAATTGCCATAATATTGTATCATTTTCTCAAGTTGCTTCGATGTAGGATAACATCCGATGGATGATATAACTCTATTTATCTTAATTAATACGTATATATAAACTAAAATGAATAGTCTTAATTAAAATTAATCAATATTGATTAAAGATATTTTTGATTGAAAATTAGTAAAATTTGAAAATAAATAGTATAATTAATCTTAATATGATTTTGTTTGAAAATTAGTAAAAATTGAAAATAAATGGTATAATTAATCTTAACATAAAAAATAATATCATAAAATATGGTAAACATTACAAAAATATGAAATAAAAGTAGACTATAAATTACAAACATGTCTTTCAAATTTTAATTTTCAAAGAAATACGAAATAATTAGGACTCAAAATTAAGTGTTAACAAATATTGGCAAAAGGCTTATAAAATTATCCTTATGTTAGTTACTTTTACCTTAAGGGTATTTGTGAATTTCTAAATTTTACTACAATCCTAACATAGAAGAAAATGATCACAAAAGATATCAAACTATATAGTACTTTTTATTCATTACTAAAATTATGTCTTATAACATAATTTCAATTAATTATAAGCTAATTTTTTTCCTGTGTCAAATAATAATATTAGTTACCTTACGGTGATAATTTATTGGCTATTGTTGCACATTCATCTCTTGCAAGGTGTTATAAGATTAGTAAGGACATTAAATTTGCACTAAAATGCATCAAAGTCTTTACATAATAATTGATTTTGCACAATTTTAACTCAATTCTTATTTAATCTCTTATGTTTAAGTTTTTTTAGATAAAAGTTTAAGTAAACAAATGTGTTTGCCGTAATTTAAAAAATGATCAGTGTTAAAAAAAGAAATAATGCACTAAGAAACAATTCAAGTGCTAACTTTTATTAACGCTTACAATAGTTAAAAAGGAATAATGATCCAACTCTCTTTATATTGAAAATCTATTTTTCCAAAATGAGTTATTTAAAGGCATTTTGGAATGTTGACGGCCAAGAATATAATACTTATGGAAACTAAGACTATTAACTTAGTTGGTGCTAGACATCTCCAATCACTTCAAGCAATACTTTAGTAGGTAGTTAACATCATAAATCACTAAGTTCACTAGTAAATATAAGAAAACATGTTAAAAGTGAAGCTAAGACACCTCACCCACTTTTACATTCTTTGTCGTGTCCTCCTACTTCTTTTATGCTGCAACTCAATAACTTTTTCACATCAAGCATGATCTAGTTAAAAGATGATAGTTAAGTTTCAAGTTAATATAAACATGGTCCAACTAATGGATTCCCATGATATAGTAAATTTCCTACCAATATTTGATCATAATTTATCCCTTTGTCCATCAAAAAATGGCTATGATTAGTTTGAGTCACCGCAGTTAAGCTGATCATTTCATTAAAACATATCAATCATAGCTAATTGAACCTTAAACCTTGCTTAATCCTATCTTACCTTTATTCATTTTGCATGCCTAAGTTTTTATAGTCTTTAACCAAGTCTCACCAATATCTAGCAAAATAGTCTTATATATGTTATGGGGCTAACAAATTACCCTTAACAAATGAATTTAGTCCGCTTTTGAAAACAAATTGAAACTAATTGTTTATCTGAACCTTGAATTACCATAATATTGTGTCTTTTCCCCAAGTTGCTTTTGACATAGGCTAACATTTGGTGGAATCAGTAACTGTATTTGTCAATTATTCTTGTTGTTTCCCTATCATATAATGATTCAAAAATCTTCTCAATATGTTTGCCAAACTATTTTCTTATAATTGATGGAACTCTTTTGACTTAGCTCCTATCAGGATTTATTGCATCCTCTTAATTTATTGCATCCTCTTAATAAGATTTAAGGAAACTAACAAAAAAAAGTTGGATATAGTGGTTTCAATTAGCTAGTTTGCCACCTTTCCTACCTTTTTCCTAGTACTTCAAATTGCTCATCATACTTTTACACCAAACCTTAATATATTGATTTGCTATTGATCTTCTTTTATGTTTAAGGAGTAAGTTTCAACAATATCTTATCCTTAATATTGAACTCAATAAGCCTACTTCATCGATCTTAATGTTTCGTTATTCGTTTGAAAGCCTTTCGAAAGCTATTTCTTGTCCCATCCAATCTGATAAAACAACAAGCAGATGGGCATTTTTCACTTGACGTTCACTAAGAAATTTTGGGAGGAGTAAGCAACTTCTATCCTAATACAATTTCAAAAGGATTCTTCTCCATAACTAAAGATTTATGTAAGTTAAAACAAAACTAGGCAGTATTAAGTAAGTTAAGCTATCTTCACTTATTTATATTTATATAATGTTGTAAGTATTCCTCTAATATGCCATGAATCCTGTAATTTTGGTTATCTATTTGCGAGTTATTCTTAATGAAAAAACTTGCAATCACACTCATCAATAAAAAAACTTGCAATCACACTCATCATATTGAAAACAGATGATAAAAATCATTGAATGAATCAAGTATCTTATTCACTAATTATATCCACCAAAACCCTGAAGTGCTTCACCAAACTTTTGTACAATAATTCTACTAAAACATCTAAGGGACATGAAGCTAGTATAGGTACAACGAATATATATTTGGAAAACTAGTTGACTAATACCATGATTGAATTCATACCGTCAACTTTTAGAAATCCATTGAGACCAACATTTGTAGTCTTTTGGCCCTTGTATGTTAGGAGAATTTCTTGAATAAGTCGTGTCTATGCTTATATATTTCAAGTAGCTTACTTCATTCTTTTAATTGATATTTAGCTTATTTTAATGGATCAGTTGCCCTAATCTCATATATTAGTTGCATCATCTTAAGAGTTGAGTGTATTGTTATTCAAATGTTTAATAAAATTTGCATATTATATGGGATAAAATTATTAGTTATATGGGGGTGAGAAATAGTAGAGGATGTTTAAAAGAATAACTTAACTCTTAGTTATAGGGAGAAGTTACCTCAGTTTTAAGGCTTAGGTATCTCACTTCTTTATATCATTAGGATCATTTTAAAAACTAAATTTGTATTCTTTATTAAGTGTTTAGTTAAATTTTCCTATTATGGAAGATGAAATTATTAATTACATACATGGTGAGAAGCATAGGGAGAGGCCTAGAATAATTATTTGATTCATATGTGAGGAGAGAATAAAGTATGCCTCTGATTTGGAATGTTATTAAGTAGCCTTTATTAATTAGAGGAGCTACTTTACCTTGAAAGGGTAGTTGCACAACTTGAAAAGTTAAGTGTTTTTCTTTGGCAGTAGCGGAATTTTTAAACTGTATCAAAGACAATAATAACAATTTACCATTCAAATTTTAGTTTATATAGCAAAATTGACTAAAACAACTTATTATGTAGTATGATTGACTATAACAACTTTCACATGTCATATAAGTTAATAAAATAACTTTAGAAGAAGCAAACTAAAGAAGGAATTAAAGACTTCATTTAAAGAGAATACATAAAATTAGAGAAAATTAATATCAATATGTTGAAGAATATAATGAAAGGTCATTCATAAGTTGAAGTAAATTTCAAAACTTGGATAGTAGAAATTTTGATAATGATAATTCATCAAACTTGTCAACCCTTATCTTTCTAATATTGAAATACAAAGAGAGAGAGAGAGAGAGAGAGAGAGATTAATATTATAAAGGAGAAGGCTCATTTATCATAAGTTCAAATGGAATCTAAGTGTAGACATAGTATTTAAATACATTCATATAATTTAGGACCATTCAATCTATAAGCACTATCCACACTTTGAAATAGAGTTATTAATGATTTTAAAATTTATCATCCAATTAGTAATATAATTGATATATAATATTAATATTTGACACGGTTGTATTTTTATTATGGAAGTAACTTTTGAGTTTATACCAATTGAAGAAACCAGGTTAATAATTGAATCAAAATAAATTTAAATATATAAGGTTCTAAATGGATTCTAGATCGCATCTTGATTATTAGTGTATTGCTTCATTCTTTTTATTACTTTAGTTCATTATTTTAGATTAGCAATTTTAGCTAGTTATTACTTCTTTCAAATTAACCATTCTTTGTTATAATAAATAATAGAAAGACATTATTACCAATACTTATAATCAAATCTCTTGATTTTTTTTGCGTTATTTTTTCATACAGCTTTTCATTTAGCTTATGGTTTCCAATTAAGGTATGACTAATTTTATTGTTGATTGTTAATGCAGCCCTATCATCTTCATCTTCAGTGACATACTTCTGCAATATCTCTCTGTATATCGATTGAGGTGAGTGCTTATGCTTTTGTTAGTGGTCTCTAGCTCTTGATGAATGTGCTTGTATGTAAACTTCCCATAGCATGTTGCTGAATCATTTATTGATGTCTTGCAATGTGTGAAACTTGACAACACACATGTTGTACGGAGACTGAATTTGCAATGTGATTACTGGTTGAGATAAATGTGTGTTTCTTTTGCAAGGGGACCCTTATTTTTTAAGGGGGTGTCCGAATTATAGGAGAAATGCTGCCGAAATTTCAATAGGCTCCTCGTCGTAGATGATGTTTAAATTAGAACATTAGATCGTTAGTTTAATTGTTTGAGGATGATAAATGTCATGCATTGAGTATAATATATCATGCCTTGCGTAATAGTTATTAGAAAATAAGGTATGAGGAAATTTAATGTTGGATTTCATTGCAGCTCTATCATCTTCATCGCCCGTGACATTGTGCTTTGGTCGCGTCGTACTTCAGGAACATTTCTCGGCATTTGAATTAAGGTCAGTGCCTATGCTTAGTTACTAATTTTATCGATTGATTCATGATCTGGCAATTGAACTTCCCATTGCATGTCCCTGAACCTTTTATTGATGTCCTGCAATATGTGAAACTTGACAACACACATGTTGGATGGAGACTGAATTTGCGGTGTGATTATTAGTTGAGATAGAAGTGTGTTTCTTTTGCAGGAGGACCCTTATTTTTTAAGGGGGGGTCCGAATTATAGGAGAAATGCTGCCGAAATTTCAATAGGATCCTCGTCGTAGATGATGTTTAAATTAGAACATTATATCGTTAGTTTAATTATTTAAGGATGATAAATGTCATGCATTGAGTATAATATATCATGCCTTGCGTAATAGTTATTAGAAAATAAGGTATGAAGAAATTTAATGTTGGATTTCATTGTAGCTCTATCATCTTCATTGCCCGTGACATTGTGCATTGGTCGTGTCGTACTTCAAGAACATTTCTCGGCATTTGAATTAAGGTCAGTGCCTATGCTTTAGTTACTAATTTTATCGATTGATTCATGATCTGGCAATTGAACTTCCCATTGCATGTCCCTGAACCTTTTATTGATGTCCTGCAATATGTGAAACTTGACAACACACATGTTAGACGGAGACTGAATTTGCGGTGTGATTACTGGTTGAGATAGAAGTGTGTTTCTTTTGCAGGGGGACCCTTATTTTTTATAGGGGTGTCTGAATTATAGGAGAAATGCTGCTGAAATTTCAATAGGATCCTCGTCGTAGATGGTGTTTAAATTAGAACATGAGAGCGTTAGTTTAATTATTTGAGGATGATAAATGTTTAGCATTGAGTATAATATGTCATGCCTTGCGTAAAATATTTCCAATGAAGGTATGACTGATTTTATTGTTGGGTTTCACTGCAGCTCTATCATCTTCATCGCCCGTGATGTTCTACATTGCCCGTGACAACGTGATTCAGGAACATTTCTTTGCATTTCAATTAAGGTCAGTGGTTATGCTTTTGTTACTAATTTTATTGCCTGGTTCATATGCTTGTTGCACTGACGAGAATCAATTTGAGCCATAATTGGATGGATGTTGTGTACAATGAATATCTCTTAACCTGTAATATGGACATAATTTGATATGCTTATGTGAAATTGTATATGAACAACGAATTGATGAGAATAGGTTTTTACAATAACATTCAATCTTGTATGAATAATACTTTGGCAATAGTATGATATTTAATATCCATTGAATATCACATTGTGGTCAACCATAATGTGATTACATATATGTCTACCATCATATATGTTGTGTTCACAGTATAAATATTCTAGTAGCTTAGCTCCGACATGAAACGTGAAAGCCTGATGTTATAACACATGTCTGTAATGATTTGGTTTCTGGATATGTGGCTAACATAGATGCCTAACTTTGGATTCGATCTTGTAGAATAACAGTTCTCCAGTTATTAGTTTCAGCGATAGATCTTGGATGTATAGACGTTTAACCACCGATGGTTTTATTAATCCTGAATTTGTTGAGGGAGTTGATGCGTTCATTCATTATGCATGTTCGCAACCTGCATATATGGATGGGTCAAAGATCAGATGTCCATATAAAAAGTGCAAGCACAAATGTTTCCTTTTTATTGAGAAAAGGGTTTGTTCTGAACTATTTCCAGTGGACTCGACATGGGTACCCTTGGTTGCCAGCACCTCAAGGAGAACTGAAGAACATACGTCTATGAACTTAAATGAGAATGACGTTGAGGATGGATATGGAAGAAATTTTGGTGATGGGCCAGAAAACTTTTACAGGCAAATGGTGCACAATGGACTCGGTTATACATTTGAGCCAAATGGGAAAAATGTTGACGAAGAACCTAACTCACAGGCAAAACAATTTTTTGACTTACTACAGTCAGCTGACCGAGAATTGTGGCCAAATTGTGAGACAATGACTCAGTTGTCATCAATTGCTCACATATTGAACATAAAGAGTGAAGGTCATATTTCGGATCACAGTTTTGATAAAATTCTTGAGTGGTACAAAGAATCATTGTCAGCTGATCATACAATGGTTGATAGTTTTTACAACATGAAGAAACTTATTCGTGGTCTTGGTTTGCCAGTGGAAAAAATTAACTGTTGTCGAATCAGATGTATGCTATATTGGGGAGACGATATGAACTTAGAACAGTGCAAATTTTGTGGTCAACCTAGGTTTAAGCCCAGAAAACGTTCTACGAAATAGAAATTAGTTTCATGGAAGCGGATGTATTATTTTCCGCTCACTCTTAGGTTGCAAAGGCTTTATGCTTCTGATGTGACTACGTCTCACATGAGATGGCATGTTGAACACAAAAAGGAAAATGAAGTAATGACTCATCCATCAGATGCATTGGCATGGAAACATTTTATTGACACTCATGTGGAATTTGCAGTTGACAATCGAAATGTTCGGTTGGGTTTGTCAACGGATGGATTTCAACCATTTGGTCAATCTGGGCAGCAATATTCTTCGTGGCCAATTATCATAACTCCTTAGAATTTGCCTCCTTGGATGTGTATGAAAGAGGCATATATGTTCTTGACGGTGATTGTCCCAGGGCCAAAAAACCTGAAGCAAAAAATAAACGTGTTCTTACAGCCATTGATATCTGAATTGCAACAGCTTTGGGACTATAGTGTTCAAACTTATGATGTATCTAAGAAACAGAATTTTGTGCTAAGAGCAACTTTGATGTGGACTATTAGTGACTTTCCAGCCTTTGCCATGTTATCTGGATGGTCAACCGCTAGGACGTTGGCCTGTCCTTATTGTCGCAATGATTCTGATGCGTTTTATCTGCCAAACGGAGGCAAAATATGTTGATTTGACAATCACAGAAAATTTCTACCTGCAGATCATCCGTATAGGCCCAATAAATATAAGTTTAGAAAAAATCGGATGGTAAACACCCCTCTTCCTCCGATAACAACCGGTGAAGAGGTCTTGCAAGAAATTGAAGAATTAGGGTTGTTGAAAGTAACATAATTAGAGGCCGATGATGTTAATTCAACCATTAGTCAGAACTTTGGTTGGCGAAAACGAAGCATTTTTTGGGATTTTCCATATTGGAATACGAATCTGATTCGTCATAATCTAGATGTGATGCACATTGAGAAAAATATCTTTGATAACTTGTTCAATACCATAATGAACATTAAAGGTAGGACAAAAGACAATGCAAAATCTCGAGCTGATTTGCAACTTTTTTGTAAAAGAAATGAGTTACATAAAGATCTTCGCACAGGTAAATACCCAAAAGCATGTTACACTTTGGACAGGAGACAAAAGGAGCTTATATGTGAATGGTTGAAAAGTCTTAAGTTTCCTGATGGATATGTTTCAAACTTAGCTAGGTGTGTGGATCTAAGGAAGTACAAATTATTTGGGATGAAAAGTCATGATTGTCATGTATTTATGCAAAGGCTGATCCCAATTGCATTCCGGGAGTTGTCACCTTCTAAGATATGGGAAGCTATAACAGAGTTAAGTTTGTTTTTTAAAAGCTTAACCTCAGTTGAAATCAACATTGGTGAAATGGAAAAACTAGAACATGAAATTCCGTAATTTTGTGTAAGTTAGAAGGCATTTTCCTCCAAGCTTCTTTGATCAGATGGAGCATCTACATGCATTTAAGACAAGAGGCAAAACTTGCCGGTCCAGTTTAATATCGATGGATGTATCCATTTGAGAGGTAACTAGGCAAATATTACTGCAATAACTATTTACAAGCTTTATCAACTTCTTTCTAATAAGTATTTTGCTTCCTGTAGGTATTTGTATCACTTGAAAAAAATGCTAAAAACAAATCTAGAGTTGAAGGTTCCATATGTAATGCCTATTTAGTGGAGGAAGCTAGTACGTTTTGTGGGTATTATTTTGAGCCGCATGTTAACACAAGAGCAAGAAAAGTTCCTAGTAATGACGATGGGGGACGAACGAGTCATGCTGATGGAAACTTGTCCATCTTTTGATATTCTGGACGAACATCTGGACGTGCGACAAGAAGAATGTTAACTGAGGAAGAAATTGAGGCTGCACATGGTTATATTATATTGAACTGTGAAGAGATTTTGCCTTTCGTGCAGTAAGTTGCACATGAATATTTCTGTATTTACCTTTGTGTCATTTTCATCACTAAAAATAGTCATTATGTATTTAGATTATACGAGACATTGTTACGGGAGATAATGTCGAGTATGACGCAGGATGATTTAAATAAAGAAGTTGGAAAACACTTTCCTCGATGGTTTGAGAGATATGTAAGTTTTCACTTACAATTCATCTTAATTATAATTTGAAGTTATATTTTACTTTTCTCATGAAACTAAAGTCTTTTCTATGCTACATTTATTTTTGTAGGCTTTAGAAAATCCAATCGAGAACAAGATGATTTGTGATCTAGCAAAGGGACCTCTACGAATTGTTAAATCGTATCCGGTGTATTTCATTAATGGATACAAATATCATATAGAATGTTGTGGATATAGCATGTCAACAATAAACAGTGGGGTTTCAATACAGGGAGAAATGATGGATTACTATGGAAAAATTATTGAAATACTGGAAATTGAATACCCTGCTTTACTAGTCAAGTGATGTGTGATATTTAAATGTGACTGGTATGACCCGACACCAAATGTTGGAGTAAAAGTGCACACACAATACAATTTAGTTGAAATCAATCACTGAAAAAAATTGAGGCAATTTGAACCTTTCGTCTTAGCTATGTAGGCTAAACAGGTTTGTTATATCCCTTTTCCAAGCTTACGACGAGATAAGACAAATTGGTTAGCGGTTTGTAAAGTTAAACCTAGAGGTGTTTACGAATCACATGGAAGAGGAGATCATAGTCTTGAAAGTGAGGCGTTTCAGGAAGATGTGACTATTATCAATGCATCTGTTACGTATGACGATAATGAACCTTTGAGCGATCCATCAAACGAATTTGTCGATATTTCATCTGGAGAGGATGACGAGGGTCTGAGATCTACCGAGTAGCCAGAATTTGATTCTTATTCTTCTGAAGAAGAAGATGATTGTAATTTACCATTAAGTTTTGATAGCGAATAACTTGTGTTTGTAATTGCATATTTTAATTACAAATAGTAACATTATTTTCATTTAATTATATTATCTTTGGTTTTTCATTGAATTTCTTTGGAAAGGAATGTCGACATGGCGATTGGTTCCAGACAGCAAAAATTCTTTCCGTTGGGAGGAATGTGGCAAAATTGTCCCAATCTATGGAATCAAAATTATAGAACATCTCGCTCCATCATACAGTACCAATCGTTTGCCTTCTATGGCTGATCTGTTACTTGAAGGTTTTTAGTATAATCTGCACGTTGACTCTTTCCGTGTTATGAACATCTAGTAATATTTTTTAAAGTTATCAAACATATTCTCATTTCATTGTCAATCTTACATGTATAAGCTTCCTTTAAACTCGAAGAGGACATGTATGCCGATAAAGGTGACAGCAATGTCACGACAGCTTATAACGGAATAGGAAGATTGGGTATTGTCAACTCCTCTTCTATTCCGCAAACCTCGTCGGCAAAATCACGTATGCATTAATATACCGTTTTTGTTACTTATATGGTTTGTTAATATCACGGTTTCAACATTTCTTAACTGATTATGTTTTAGGTAGATTTGTTGCTGGTAGTAGTTCATCTGGAGAATTAGTCTTCCATTCTAAGACTGGGAACTCATTCACTGTTTCCTC
Source organism: Erythroxylum novogranatense (assembly GCA_029891385.1). Lineage (NCBI taxonomy): Eukaryota > Viridiplantae > Streptophyta > Magnoliopsida > Malpighiales > Erythroxylaceae > Erythroxylum > Erythroxylum novogranatense. Next base: position 62,122,588 of record CM057229.1, read on the forward strand.
AACAAGTATAGCTATAGCTTCAAAACTATTGCAACAATGTGATCAACAACGTACAGCAAGTGGACAAAGTTTTACTGTTTCCATTGGTGCGTTTGAACAAGCCAGAGCCCTTCTCGGGAACCCAGACATTGGGGACTCTTTTTCCTTTACCGACTCCCATGTTTTATGAAATCAAACAAAATGATTATATCAATGTGCTTTTGTACTGCCAGACATTATTACACTAAGCTTTCATGTTGAGTTATTGTTGTATCTGTAAGACTTCGTTAAAAAGTGCATATTTATATTACTATTAAGGTTCATTTATTGTTGGTAACAATATGTTAACCTTCATATATTGCCATAGTTTATGCTCTATGTGTTGTGTAAAATATTGCTTTCATATTATTAATTGTACATGTAGAGAATTGGGCAAAATTGAATTTCAGGAAAAGAATGGGACTGAAGAGACAACGTGAGGTCATGCGACCGAGGTTTCGAGCCATGTTCGGGGGAACTTACAGTGAAGGTGGTTCATCACAATCAGCCGCTCCTACTGACTCACCTCCTCCACCTCTCGTGCTGGGAGTTGCAGCTGATTCATCGCCGACTGCTTCTCAGCCTACACCATCCCCATCCCCAACGCATATATCGTCCAACACCAACGTATCGAAAGCAGGAGACGTCTGTCAGCCTGGCAATGAGGGACCTGATGGAAGAAAGTTTGTTTCTATTGTCAATGACCAGTAAGTGAAATCAAAGCACTTCACAGTTTGCTTATTATCAACTTTTACTTTTACCAAATTTTACATAGGATAACATAATTTGGCATGTTAGGTTGTTTCCATCTGGACCAATTTCAAGAAATATGACTTCCTCGTTCAAGCAAAGAATTGAACCAGAGGGTTATGTGTGGAAGAATTTATCTGACACCACAAAGCAATTATACTTTCAGGAGTTTGAGGTACAAATCATAGTTATTTTCTTGTTACATTGCTTTATATTCATAATGTTCATACAACATTTTAACATTTTGTTATTCTTACTCATCTTATTTCAGAAAGAATTTTACTGGGATTCTTGTTTCGATGTCAGCATGTATAAACAATGGGAAAAGAAAGCTCGCATACGTTATCACGACTTAATTAATGCGATACGCAAGGTTGGTGCACGACCACGTTATATTTCGGAGGAAATTTGGACTTGTTGGATCGAATATTAGACATCACCTGCGGCAATGTCCATATCAGAGCGTAATTCAGCCAACAGACGTGGAGGGCCGGGGGGTGCCAGTCTTGCAGTGCATACAGGAGGATCAATTACCCACTACGAGCATGCACATAGACTAGTAAGTATCTACTTACTCACACCAATTTTACATATATTTTGCTTCGCTTGATTGAACATAGTGATTATGATATAAATGTCTGGTGCCATATATGGCTGTGTGAAGTTGTTTTCTTTGTTGAACAAGGGGCAAATATCATATATATAGAGGAAACTCTGGCAAATTTTTTTAAAATTCTAGTTAACATCTGACAATTTAAGTTATACGTGTAGGAAAAGTCATTGGGCATGAAGCCTACACCTATCCAGATTTTTTTGCACACCCACACGAAGAAACATGATGGTGTCACCTTCATCAACACTCGATGTAGAGAAGTGAATGTAAGTGAAATTAACATATTTTAATAATTTCATAACAATTATACCTTAATTACTAATGTAAAGATTACTTCCTTATAGGACCAAATACAAGAAAATATTCAGCGATAATCTCAGGAGGAACAACCTGTGGACGAGACTCAGACATATCTTGATGTCGTGGGTGGTTGGGACTGTCGTGGAAGAATATTCAGCATGGGCTCATATGCAAACACTTGTTATTCACGCTCTTCCATTTCTAATACAACAGCATCTGGTCGGCCATCGCAAACTCATGACGTCTCAGAGTTCTGGGCCACAGTGGACACATTGAGGGAGCAGCTACTTAATCAAAGTTAGCAACTACTTAATCAAAGTGAGCAGCTAGTTACTCAACGTCAGGAGCATCTAGAGGAGATAGCTAAGATGAGAGACGAGATTAGTCTGCAGATGAGAGAACAGTTGAGAGCAGAGATGACTCAGCAGTTGAGGAAGGAGATGAGGACGGAGCTGGAGCAGGTTTCAAAGATCAGAGAGTCGATAGAGCAGATGGAGCAGGCAGCTAAAATGAGAGAGGAGATGGAGCGGCTTACTAAGATGAGAGCGGAGGTGGAGCAGATGACCAAGGAGAGACAACACATGGAGCAGATGACTCAGCTTAGGCAAAGATGGAAATGTTAAAGAGGGGGGGAAACAGTTCAGAGCATCCATGATAACCATGCCATTAGCATAACATTGTAATTTGTTTTCAATTAAAAAACATAAGTTTTGTTCTTTCTTCTTTTTAATTATTAAATTAAATTCTTTATATTTTATTATTTATTAATTTTCTCATAAAACGAACTATATATACAAATTAATATATTATGAACAAATAATATAACGTAACACAAATAAATAAAGTATATATATAATATAACATTGTTATAACAATAAAATAAAAATTATTATCAGTTCTTACCGACGGAAAATTGTCCGTCGAAAAAAACGATATATACCGAAGGAAAAATAAATCGTCAGAAAAAGTGGTTGAACATACCTTCACCTCACCGACCGACCAAATGACCGTAGCTAAATTTCTCCGACGGAATATTACTTGCCCATTCCGTCGTTATTTTTATACCGACAATATTTTTCCGTCGTAAGGTCCGTTGTAAAATTGCGACGGAATTTCTCGGTCGGTATTTTTACCCGCGGGAAGTTCATCGATCGATTTTTTCGGACACCAAATTCCGTTGGTGATTACTTTCACCGACGGAAATGGGTAAATTACCGACGGTAATTTCCGTCAGTGAAATGTTGATTTCTTGTAGTAATAGTTGAAGACAATATTATGAATACTGGTACCTACTAGACCAAAACTGGTGCGAAATAAAGGGTGAGTCGTACGGGGTTTAAATACAGACTGGTACCGGCTGGTATTCAAAATACCGACCAAATATCGATCGATAATGGAAATTTAAAAAAATAGGGGGACATTTTTGCAAAATTTTTAAAAAAATTTATGATTTCCCTCCCTCCCTCTTATCTCTCATTTCCTCTTTTCTTTTAAAGTTTTTTAATTAGTTATTTTATTTATTTCAAGTTTTATAATTATTGTGAATTTTCAATTTTGTTTTAAAATAATAACAAATATTTTTATTATTAATAATAATTATAAATTAAATAAAACTTAAAATAAATTATTTTATTTAAATTTATTTTAATATTTTATATAATCTTTATTAATAAAGTATATATAAAATATTTATTTTCAAAATAAATAATTTAAAACTATTATTTGTAAACTAATATTTATTTTATATATTCTTAATTATTAAATCACTCCGATACCAAATTTGATATGGTATTTATAACATTGGTTGAAGAGAAGTAGTTTTTATAAAAGAGTTGTCGTAAAGTTGAGAGAAAAGGAAGGGTTAAATTGACTAGTGTATTTTTTAGATTAAACTCATGAGGAAAGTAATCTAAATATCAAGGGGGTGTTGAGATTTAGAATCCAAGTAAAGTGCTACTACTTTCTCTAGATTGGGAAAGTTTTTACTTTCCTAACTACTCAAAAAATGAAAATTTTAAGAAAAATATTACTTTCCCAAACAAAAATTCATGACAACCAAACAAGGCCGTATGGTCATAGAAATTCTCATTATGATGATTGTAGAAGTGATTCTTTGACTTGGGATCTCCAAAGTTATCTTATAGTATAAGTGATCCTTTGACTTGAGGTCTTCAAAGTTATCTTGTATAATAATTGCTATATTTTGATACTACTTATGACTTATTTAATTATGGGTCGTTCAATCGGTGGTTATGGGATGTAACATGAACTATATTGAGGTAGTTGCATGATCAAGATGAGATTTATCACCCGAAAGTAATTACAGAGAATGGTCAGTTGTTCTCGATTGGTATTGATTCAAAAAATTCTTGACCAAAGTAGAATGACATTTTGTAAATAGTTTACACGTGTTATTAATTATATCAATAACTAATGACAGATAACTAATATGATTGGACTCAAATTAGAGTTGACATTAATTTTATACTCTATGTCTAATCGAAACATTATATGATGAAATGATGAATTATATGGAAAAATCATGCACGAAAAGGTTAGTCAAAATCATTTTAACATTCCTAAATATTTGAGTGGTCATAATGTATTACTAGATGCCAATCTTGATTTATGATTGTAAATTGTTTAATTGAAAATTAAAGATAATTCATCTAATTCCAATTATGAATTAGATGATAATTTATAATTATTGTTAACCTATTTGTGAACCTAACAGTCTCACATAAATAACAAGTTGAAGAGAGTAAAGACATTTTGATTTAGTTGGACTTGATTGTAAAGTTTGAGAAACTTTATGATCAAATATAAGATATTTAATAAATAAGAATCAATATGAGATATTGAATCTTATTTCATATTGATTCTTATTTAGACATAATTGGTATTTAGTTAGAATTATTTGTAATTCTAATCAAAGTTTAATTGAAATTAGAATTTAATTTTAATTAAAGTACTAAAATGCTCAAAATCTATTATAAATAAGCTTAAACTCTAATAGAGCTAGCACATCTTGCTTAACCTTATCTGTAAGAGTCACATCATTATCTTAACCTGTTTTATGGATATATAAAGGTTAGACAATTGTGTGGCTATGGTGTTTAAAATGGATCGATTTCAGAAATAGTTTGAGGGATATGACAAGACAATGATTAAGTTTCGGAATAAGACACGAATTAAGATTCATGCTTTATCATAATTTAATTGTTGATCATTTACAGAATTAAAGTGATATTAGTATTTAGAAAATTAAAATATGAAAAAATTACGTAATTATTCTACTAAAGTTGAGATTGGATCTTGTCTCGATTTCCTAACAAAATGTATATCATTCAAAAGGTTGAATTATTATGGTTTGGATGACTATACATACACATACGCACACACACGCACACACACACACATATTAATAATTAACATGGTATATTTAGTATTAAATTGGCCAATGTTGTATCAATATTCATGTCATATAATACTTCAATACGATATTTCAGTTATGACTAAAGTTCTTATAAACATTGCAACATGAGACTACTTAAAATTTTTGAAGCATACATCTTTTCTCATGCATAAATATGCCTTGAGATGTGGATTTGGGTGTAAATACATATTATACTTAGTTAATCTATAAATAAGTAATGTATCATAAAATAAGTTAATAATAAAATTATAAGAATGAATTTACCTTCAATGTAATCTTTTGACTAGATCCTTTGGTCTTGTTTTTCTCAAATTGATTCTTTCATGTGAAGATTATAATTTGATGACTTATCTTATATAAACATTGGTTGTAATTTTTATCAATTAAACATATAATTTTCTAGATTTTATAATCTAATAAATTTTAAAAGGTAACAACATACCTCAATTATTCTTTTGAATTTTAATAAAATAAAATTGATAATAATATAATTTGAATTTTAATCAAAATAAATTTTAATAAAATTAGATTTTGTTTTCTCTCTCTTAACCTTTTATTTATTTTAGTAGAGTTTTGTTCGTGCAAAATTAAACTTCTAGAGAGAAAAGAAGTTGTTAAAACCAAAACAACATCTTTTAATTGTTTTTCTTTTATTTCAAGCTCCATTAATTTAAAAATTAAAACAAACTATTTTATTTAACAATGATCTCCTTTTAAATGACTAATAGGATTTAAACACTTAGATGGTTAAACCATGAAATATGGGCTACTTAATAAATTATCTTACAATCTTCTACTTGATCATATAACATAATCATGGTTTAATAATGTAACATAATATGCATATAATAAAAATAAATCTTGTTTTATTCAAAAATTAATCATAATTAAGCAAATAAAACTAGAGAGGACATACGATCGTAGCAATTGTATGTTCCTTAATATAGCATACTCATTTTATATATCAAAAACTAGTTTAAAATTAATATGATCTATAATGAGATATATTATAACAATAATGTCTCCAATCCTGTTATTTATATATATATATATATATCTTCAATAGCTAATTGGTTAACTTATTGTTGGTTCTTAAGGACAAAATTAAAGCTGATGTTATATGTAAAGTTGGGAATGGAGAGAAGTCTTCAATTTGGTATGACAACTGGACATGTTGTGACCAACTAATATATTATATTAGGAACCTTGAAGCTAGAACAATGGGAAACTTAGATGATAAAGTCGCTAAAATGATTGTGGATAATAATTGTGCTTTCCCATAAGAATTATTGAGATACAAACTAGCTTATTAACCCGATATCTACAAAACTGATAGTTTTTATTAGAAAGGGAAACTAATTGTCAATATGACTAGCAAGTTAGCCAAAAAACTTTTGCATACACTTAGATCCAAAGTCTTCTGGTATAATATTGTATCGAATCCATTACTGACTCTAAAACTCTCATTCCTTCTATGGTTAATTATGAAGAACATATTAAGCACTATGGATAGATTGCATTTTTTGGCAATAAACAATAGGTGCTCTTTATGCGGGGAGTGTAGAGAAGCTAAAGAGCATTTGTCTTTTGAATGCCAATATGCCTCAAATGTCTAGAAAGATGTTAAACAATTATACCACTACAAGAAGAAGGGCAATTTTCGACAAAAATTGCTGAAAAAAATGCAAATAGTTCGTCAGTAACTAAATTTATTGACAGAATAATGCGATGGAGCCAGACGTCGGCGCAGACACGATCGGTATATTTTACCGACAGTTAGAAAATACGGTCGGTAATCATAAACCGACAGAACAGAAACACCGTCGGCACCATTGGTAGGAATTTATCAATGGTGGTGTCGGAAAATTCCAAAAATTTATTCTGACGATTCCATCGGTAAATTCCTACCAAACATTACCGACGATGTTTCATTCTGTCGGTAATTGCAACCCTTTAATCAAATATGTCCTTAATTGCTTATATATTATCGTTACATAAGTTTTGGAATTTTGAACCCATGGAATTTGTTTATAAAAAAAGTTAAATGATCATAAAAAGATTAAAAAAAATTCCTAACTGATAATTAAAACATTACAGTTTGCATAAATGAAAAGCAAATTGATGACAACAACAATCCTATTATCCTGGTGAGCGTGGCTGATGTGAGTCTGTATTCCTCGCTCTTCAAACTCGCTACAAATGAATGTACTGGAAACAAAAGAGTTCCTACAACCAAGAACACATTTGTTAACAAGTTAGAAAGCTTTTCTCCTATATAACACATCAATTGCCATGAAATATTTAAATCAATCAAGGTCATTAGCTGTATTCAATCATCATTTAATCCTACGATGCTTTTAATCCTCAACAAAAAGCAGTGATGTCATAATTTACGAAGATTCTATTTAAAATTCGGCAAAGTTTCCCCTATAAAATGAACATCCCCTCAATTAATCCTGCAAAAGAAAAACGAAACACTTCTATATCGACCAATAATCATAACTCATATTGGGTGTAACATCCCGTTACTGATAGCAAGGGTATTTTGGTAATATTGGATCAGACTGATAGGTTTCATTGCATTCAGGGGGCGTTTGGTTTGAGCACGGGGTTGGGTATGGATATGGGTATAATAGTAGAAGGGAATGGGAATGGGTATGAAAAATAAAAAAATGATGTTTGGTTTGTAACTTGGGTTTCTGTATTAATACTAATAATGTTGTTTGGTTTGTTGCATTAATGGGAATGAAAGATAATATAATACAATTTTTTATCATATTTCCATATCATATTTATTATTATTATTATTACAAAATTTATAATAATAATAATAATAATAAGATAATTAATTTCGTATAATAAAATTAATAATTAATAATAATAAGATAATTAATTTCATATAATAAAATTAATAATAAAATAAATAATAATAATAATAATAAGATAATTAATTTCAGATAATAATAATAATGATGATGATGATGATGATGATGATAATAATAATAATAAGAATAATAAGGATAATAATAATAGTAATAATAATAATAATAATAATAATAAGTTTAAAATTTATAATAATAATAATTATTAATAACAACAACAATAATTAATAATAATAATAGTAATAGTAATAATAATAATAATAATAATAATAATAATAATAATAATAATAATAATAATAATAATAATAATAATAATAATAATAATAATAATAATAATAATAATAATAATAACAACAACAACAATAATAATAATAATAATAATAATAACAACAACAACAACAACAACAACAACAACAACAACAACAAAAGAATAATAATAATAATAATAATAATAATAATAATAATAATAATAATAATAATAATAATAATAATAATAATAATAATAATAATAATAATAATAATAATAATAATAAAGATGATAATGATGAGTGATGAGTAAGAATAAAAATTGCTTATGTGGGGGAGGGGTATAAATTGTAACCACTAGATTGGAATAAAAACTTGATACCCACCCTTTTGGGGGTTTAGTGGATTCCCAAATTTAATGGAATAAATCCATTCACTTGGAATTGAAAACCCCAAAGCAAACACTATTTTTTACTATTATTCCATTCCTTCATTCCCAAACCCTCAAACCAAACACCCCCTCACTGATTGAGCATGTTACTGGCCTCTGATCATAGAGGAACAGGTTTCTTGCATATGCATTTATTCATAGGTACATGCATTCATGATTTTTCGGCATTTTAATTGTGAGTACGAATTGATTGGATTGTGGACTGACTGAACTGACTGGATTATGATTGATTGAGAAATTAGGAGTAAGTGGGCTTGAATGACTGATTTAGAATAGTCTAAGAGTGATTGGCTATTGATAGTGGCTTATAGGAAATTTTCGGGAAGTTCGGGAGAGAATGCCCGCACCGGAAATTTTTGAATAACAGACCGATTGACTGTATAGTACTGAAAGAACTGTCCAATGGCAATGAAAAAAATTGGAGTTATACTGTTAGGAAATAAAAATGTGGAGCCATTAAAATTTAGAGACTGAAATTTGAACTGATTTGGAGACCTATGTCTATAAATAGCTAGGTCTGAAATTTTGGGGATTTTCCTAAGGCATTATCGTTCTTCTCTTTCTCCTCCCACGGTGTTCTTCGATTTCTTCCATCGGTGAGGATTCCTCGATCTTTTCTTATGGTTTCCTTCTCATTGTGCTAAACTAACTTGTCATTGTGATTGATAAAGGTTGAGAAGCTTGAGAGTGGTTTATCGTTGAGTTTGAAAGATTTTAGGGTTTACGGATATTTGAGGGATTTGTGGAACTTGATCGTCGATTGGTAAGTATTTATGGCTTTAATGTTGTTGTTAATGGTTGTTCCATACATTTATAGCAATTATGGTGAAAGATTGGGTAGCTAGGTGTTAAATGTTGAGCTTAAAGAGCATTAATGGCGGAAATCGATCGGAGAAGACGATCGGGCCTTCGTACGTCGTGACGAGCGCGCAGAGGCATGAGGGCTTTGTCGCGACGGATAATGATTTATTCGTCGCAACGAGCTCGGCTGGACGTCGCGACGAGTGTGGATTTATTCGTCGCGACGAGCGGTCTCCACGTCGCGACGAACGGACTTCTTCACGTCGCGTTGAGCGGCCGTAGGTCGCGGCGAGGGATGAAAATTCTGAATGGATGAGTGTTAGTTTATTAGGCATAACTTATGGTATAGACCTCCAATTGAGGTGATTCCTGATTCATTATGAACTAGGGATAGAGGTCTACAATTGAGGATAATTATGGAAGTTAGAATTTAAATTAAATGGTATTGGTTTATTGAGATTAAGGTCAATTATGGTTCTTATCGTGTGACCTAAGTATTGAAATGTGATAATTGGAGTTTAATTGGGATTTTCAATAAAGGTTTTGATCCAATGAAAAGGGAATTGTTATAGGAAGTATGAATTGAGGAAATTGAACTGAATTTTTAGGAATGGATCAATTATTGTCGATCAATTGAGAGAAGAGTTAGAATGGGGTATAAGAGTTCAATAATTGGGTTTTAGCACCGGGAAAATGTGAACATGCATTGTACATAATTTCATAGAGACATATGTATCATTGAATCGTTTTATTGAGCATCGAGTAATGGGACTGTATTTTACTGTTATAGAGGCGCCGTTGGATCGTCATTCCACGGACATTGCTGGGACTTCCAGGCAGTAGCTCGGAAGCTACAGGTGAGTAACCTAGTTGGTTTCTCAAATTCCTGATTGTAAAAATGCTCAATGTGAATTACTTGCCAATGTGAAATTGCATGATTACTGAAATATACATGATCGAATGGCATGCTTCTACTGTATTGGATTGGATTACTGCATGACACTGAGAAATGCAATACTGGGCTTTTATAGCCATACACCAATTATCAACATCAGATAACATGCATAAATGCATGATCAGATAATGGATATGTGACCCAAGTTGCTATTATCACTGAAAAGAGCCTCGAGCTCGAACATCAGATCGACCGCCTCGAGCCCGAGGAGAAAATCTCGACGCGTCCCCCCATCAATCTTGACTAAGCACTTGGGCACCACACTGAATAACTGGAAAAGAGTCTCATATGCATTGTATACACATGAATGATTGAATTGCGACACTTACTGAATTATGTGATGACATGAGAGATTGCAAATTGTTACATATTACTGTGACACGACCCACCTTTTTGGGCCGTGTTGGCACTAGGGAATGGGACGACTTAATGCCACCAAAACCCGTAGTAAGCCCAACTTCTACTAAAAATTCGGCATGACCCATTTATTTTTTCTGATAATCCTTATCGTGTTTAATTGGTTGTAAGAAGTAAGGATCCAATCATGAAATTCTCACATACAATATCAACAACCAACATTGTTCGCAACAACACAACAAGACCATAAATGTTTTATGTATATATGATTATGACAAACCCATGGAGCAGCTATAAGTATCTGCAAATTACATCATGTCAAATACAAGACCAAAACATTACTTGTCTGCTTATTCAAGCTAGTCTCAAAACGGCTTGGATTTCTCTCTTGTCTGTTCTGCTAATCTCCTGAAATAATGATAATGAGGTGTGAGTCTACCATGTGACTCAGTGAGATATAAACATACTACCGTGCTTGTGAGGCTAAGTACACAAGGCTAGCATCACAAGGATGGTCTATAGCATTCTGAACAATAACATATATGGCATCAATGAATATACAGGTAGTAAATCCCAAATGCGGCAATAACATGAGTATCAACAAGTAAGCTCAATATGGATTGTTCAAAGAAAACATGAATTTGGTTTTGAATTCTTTTCTAGGTTCGGGTTCTTTTCGAGTTTAGGTTTCTTTCTCATTCGGGTTCTTTCTCATTTCTGAATTCTTTCTCATTCTTTCTGAAATTCTTAGGAAGAGACAGAGGCATGCTAGTACGACATATCTCCCCTTTTCTGATTCTTGACTAGGTCGGCCTAACCTTATCCCTAGAGGCCTGCCCTCTCTAGGTAGGACCCGGATCTAACCATCACCGGCGGGTTATCTATGTGCACATAGTCTGATAATAAACCCTATCAGCTGGGTATTCTGAGAACTCATCAATCTTGGTTAACATGGAAAACATGCTTCATCAAAGAATCGCAATCAATAGGTTCAACACAATAAGGGAACCAGAAGATGCAAAGAATCTGAAATCATATGGTCAATCTGGCATACAACATGTGAGACTCAACTATAGGGAGTCATATGTCAAAGAAGTCATAAGGATTCAAGAACAATTGACAAGTCGCAAGATAAAAGAAGAGGCTTACTACACAAGGATAGTAGTATGATTATACTCACCTCGACTATCTTATAAATTCTGATTTCTTTCTACCTTTTTTGAACTTGTGAAGAACTAGGTACAACGTCTAGTCCTATTCCTTGTCCACTTCCACAAGCTATTGGGTAACATGCATGAAAATACATATACCCTCATTAGTCATTCTCACACAAAACCTCATTTCTTAACACATATCATAAAAATACTGCATAAGTCTCATTCATGACAGAATAACTCTTAACAAGAAAGTCCAATGTTTTTCAAACTTTGCAGAACTCTAGTTTATACATAAACTCACATTTCTTCTTTTATGACCATATTCTAACTCAGTCATTAAGGAGATCCAAATCTCCCATTTACAATCAGCCTGAACAAGCAGTCATGAGTTGGACCCTTTTCTACTCAAAACCTTATAACTCATTCATCTCTCATCCAATTAAAGCGATTAAAAGCTTCATTTTCCATAGACTCATGTGGCTATCACATATCCAAAGACGACTCAAAAAATGACTTAAATTGATTTATTGTGATTTTTACAAGCCCGACTTGATTCTGTTCTCTTCTATGTCACTAGGGTTAGTAACAACCTTCACTTATTCGGCCATATATAACAGAATACGCATCCAATTAGTAATCCCTTTCTACAGAACGTAGAGAACACATTTTGAAACATTTCGTAAGAAAAACTCGTCATCCAATTCTAACCCTAAGGTCTTCAAACAATTCACTTACAGTTCTCGTTTTAATCTTGCTGGTATTCTGAACCAGTACCAATTCGGGGCCTATTACTCTTATTCTTCTAACCCTAAAATCGTGAAAAAAAATTATAGAGACAGTAGACATCTGGATCTACAACTTCTATGTTTTAAGTTTCTCTAGATTCGTACGTTAAACAGCTCAAAAAAAATGAACAAAGGGAGTTACGAATCTGTCTCCATGACAGCTCAACCTTCAAAACCCTAGGTTTTGGTTTAACCCCACAAATCACCAAATACACCAAATCTCTTCAAGAATAAGTGTCATTGGACATCAAAGAACACAAATCTATCATCCAATCATCAAACCTATACATCCCCTCAAATGGGTTTCACAAAAGAAGAGAAACTCAAGTTGAAATCCATATATCTAAGCATTGGGATGAAGACTTACCTCTTTAGGTTGATGAATTAGCTTGAATCACCTTCCCTTTCATGAAATAAGACTTGAAAAAGCTTGAAAGGAGCTCTAATGGAGGTTAGGGTCGGGCATGAGGAGAGAGAAGAAGAAGACAAGGCACTAATTTCCTTATATACTCCCCCATGTCCACTTATTTACAAAAACGCCACTCTTGTACTGTTTTTTTGTTTTACATCTGTTCCGAATACCCTCCTGTGACCACCGAAAGATATCATACATCATTAATTTGATGTCACTAATATTATTGTTCACTGCTCTGATTTTAATGACATTAGTCTCAATATTAATTTATTTCGGTGTAACGTTAATAGCAGGTGTTACATTCTCCCCCCTTATTAAAATTCGTCCACGAATTTTGAAAATTTACCTTATCGGGGAAACAAGCTGTGGATATCTGCTTCTCATAGATTCTTCTGTCTCCCATGTACATTCCTCAATTCTTTGATTTTGCCATTGAACTTTGATCATCGGAATATCTTTATTCCGCAACTTTCTAATCTGCCTGTCTATAATGGCAACTGGGGTTTCTTCATAAGAGAGATCTTCTGCTATATTCACTTCTGGGGTTTGCAAGATATGAGAAGGATCTGGAATGCACTTTCTTAACATAGATATGTGGAAGACTGGATGCACAGAGCTAAGATGAGGAGGCAAAGCTAACCGATATGACACATTTTCGACCATTTCAAGGATCTCGAATGGTCCAATGTATCTAGGGTTCAGCTTCCCTCTCTTTCCAAATCTGACTACGCCTTTCATAGGAGAGACTTTTACGAAAACTTGATCACCTGGTTCATACTGCACATCTCTTCTCTTAGAATTTGCATAACTCTTCTGTCTACTGAAAGCCATTCTCAATCTTTCCTGTATCAGAGGAACTTTTGCAGACGTTTCTTGAATTAGGACTGGTCATTCTAACTGTTTTTCTCCCACTTCTATCCAGCATAGTGGAGATCTGCATTTTCTACCATACAATGCTTCAAAAGGTGCCATTCCAATGGTGGAATGGAAGCGATTGTTGTAAGCAAATTCTATTAAGGGCAAATGACGTTCCCAATCTCCACCAAAATCTAAGACACACATTCTTAACATGTCTTCGAGTGTCTGAATGGTTCTCTCTGATTGTCCATCAGTTTGTGGGTGGAATGCTGTACTAAAATTCAGCTGTGTACCCATAGCTTCTTGTAATTTCTGCCAGAATCTAGAAGTGAGCTGCGTCCCTCATAAAACAATGAGACACTGGCACTCCATGATACTTCACAATTATGTCCACATACAACTGGGCTAACTGAGCTGCACTATAAGTAGTCTTAACAACTATAAAGTGAGATGACTTGGTTAGTCTGTCGACTATAACCCAAATCGAATCATGCCCCTTAAGCGTTCTTGGCAATCCAATCACAAAGTCCATAGTAATCCGCTCCTACTTCCACTCGGGTAGCGGTAGCTCCTGTAGTAGTCCAGTGAGCTTCTGATGTTCAAACTTGACTGTTGACAAGTTAAGCAGTGGATACAAATTGGGCTACATCTTTCTTCATACCGCCACCAATATATGCCTTTAACATCATGATACATCTTGGTGGTTCCAGGTGAACACTATAAGGTGCATAATGTGCTTCATGCATAATCTTTGTCTTAGCCCATTTATATCGTGTACACATAACTTTGTCACCACATCTCAATACTCCATCCACCATATTGAACTCGTCACCTTACCATCTTGGACAACTATTCTCAATTTGGCTAGCTCGGATCACTCCTTGGGCAGCTTTAATCTCATCCATCAAATTGGACTTCACCGGAATTGAGCAAGTAATGCTTGGGAATTAGATACTTCAAGTGCAATTCGCATTAAATAACCCATTTAAATCTTGAACTAACTCTTTCTTTTGAATGGAGATATGACGAAACTCCCATACATTTTACGCTTCAAAGCATCACCACTACATTGGCTTTGCTCGGTGGTACAAGATCTGACAATCATAATCCTTCAATAACTCAATCCATCGTCTTTGTCTCATATTCAATTCTTTCTGTTTCTGAATGTACTGAAGACTCTTATGATCTGTATATATTTCACTCTTTTCACCATATAAATAGTGTCTCCATATTTTCAATGCAAATATCACAGCTGCCATTTCTAGATCATATGTAAGATAGTTCACCTCATGTTTTCTCAACTGTCTAGAAGCATAGGCAATTACCTTCCCATTCTGCATCAATACACAGCCTAAACCAACTTTGGAGGCATCACAGTATATTACATAATCACCTTGCCTCAAGGCAATGCTAACATCGGAGTCGATGTGAGACATTCCTTAAGCTTTTGGAAACTTTGCTCACAGGAATCATCCCACTCAAATCTCACTTGTTTCCGAGTTAACTTCGTCAGAGGAGCAGCTATCTTGAAAAAATCCATTACAAATCGTCTGTAATAACCGACCATACCCAGGAAACTTCGTATTTCGGTAACCTTCGTAGGTCTAGGCTAATTAGACACTGCTTCCACCTTCTGAGGATCTACCTGAATCCCTTCTTTACTAATTATATGACCCAAGAAATTTACTCTGTCAAGCCAGAACTCACACTTTGCCAACTTGGCATATAACTGATTATCTATAAGGATTTGCAACACCATTGCCAAGTGTCTTTCATGTTCCTCTTGGCTCCTGGAATAAACCAATATGTCATCAATGAAAACTACAACGAATTTATCCAAATATGGCCTGAAGATTCTATTCATCAAATCCATAAAGGCCGCTGGTGCATTTGTTAACCCAAAAGGAAGTACCAGGAACTCATAGTGCCCATATCTAGTTCTAAAGGCAGTTTTCGACACATCTTCTTTTTTGATTCTCAACTGACGATACCCAGATTTGAGATCAATCTTAGAGAAATGACTTGCTCCCTGTAATTGATCAAACAAATCGTCAATCCGAGGAAGAGGGTATTTATTCTTAATAGTTACTTTATTCAACTGCCTATAATCTATGCATAACCGCAAAGATCCATCTTTCTTCTTGACAAATAACACTGGCGCATCCCATGGTGAACTACTGGGTCTAATAAACCCCTTATCAAGCAAATCCTGCAATTGCACCTTCAACTCTTTTAGTTCTATTGGTGCCATTCTGTATGGAGTAATGGAGATGGGGTTTGTACCAGGGAGGAGTTCTATACTAAACTCTATTTCCCTATCTGGTGGTAATCCAGGTAAATCTTCTAGAAATACATCCGAAAAATCCCTTACTATAGGAATCTGTTGTATCTCGCTGATCTCCTTTCTGGTATCCCTTACCTGTGCTATATACCCCTGACATCCTTTTCTTAAGAATCTTTGGGCCTGCATAGCTGAAATTCTGTTAATAAGAAACCCAATTCGATCTCCTTGATACAACACTTCTGTTTCTGAATCTGGCCTAAGTATGATTCTTTTGGCATAACAATCCATTGTAGCATGGTGATTTGACAACCAATCCATACCCAAGATGACATCAAATTCTAATACTGCCAACTCGATCAAATTTGCCATAAATTTTCTGCCTTCTATTTCTACTACACATGAGGAGTAAACATATGTCACTTCAACAGTTTCCCCTACGGGTGTAACTATGAACAGTGGGTCTTTCATTACTTCTCTCCCTTTATCTAACTTTCTGGCAAAACTTGGCGCTATAAAAGAATGAGTGGCACCCGAGTCAAATATCACTTTAGCATTCTCATTCTGGATAAGGACTATGCCTATATCAACATTCATCGATAAAAAGAAAGATCATATCTTTTATCATAACAAAGCATAAATATTCTATTCATAACAACAATTTAACTCAATATCAACGGGTTTGTATAGGGTTACCTGTGACAGTTGTATTAGAGGCCTGTGCTTCTTGGGGATTCACAGCAAACACTCTCCCCTGACCTCTATTTGTGGGGTGGCCGACATCATCCCATATTCGAGTGAGCCCTTGGCCTTGAGGTCTACCTCTACCAGCTGGGCCTCTATTAACAGATCTGTCTATCTGAACAGTAGTCTGTGAAGCTGGGGGTGGAACTGCTTGGTTTTCTGGCATTGGGTAGTCTTTCATGAAATGTCCTTATTGTCCGCACCTATAACAACCTCTGGACCCGAGTCTACAAGGTCCTGGATGATTCTTTCCACAGACATTACAAGCAGTTCTAACTTGTGGCTGTGTTGGAGGTTGCTGTGATCTAGACTGAGCTAGGTGTTGTGTACCACTAGGTGCTAAAAAGACAGATGCACCTGGATTTCTAACTCTACCTTGACCCCCTCTCTGAGGTTCTGAAGGAGCAGACTGTGTTATTTGTTCTGTTTGTCTCATCTGAGAGCTATCTCTCTCTCTACGGCCTCTATTGCTCTGACCTTTACCTTTTCTTCTTGATTCTCTTTCTGCTCTCCCCTCCTTAAACTTTGCTTCTAATTGCCGAGTCTTATCAATCAGCCTTGACAAATTTGGGAAGTCAATAGCTGCAACAGCATTATACAAGGAAGGTATAAGTCCCAACTTGTATCTTTCCATTTTTGCAGCCTCAGTAGGCACAATTGCTGTAGCAAATTTGCATAAGCGTAGAAATTCACTTGCATAATCATCTACACTTACACCAAAGTTTTGTCTGAGCTTTTCAAATTGTAGGGCTCGATTTTGTCTCTCATATGGAGAAACAAACTCATCGATTAATTCCTGTTTAAAGAACTCCCAGGTTGGAGGGTTCCCACCATATAATTGGTCTTCAATATTCCCCTGGAACCATTCCCAAGCATTCTTTGTCAATTTAATCCCCACTAATTCTATGATCCGTGCATCAGAGTAAGTCAATCTCCGAACCATTTTCTCAGTATGTCTCATAAACTCTTGGGGATCCTCATATCTCTCACCACCAAACTCAGGGGTTTGCAATTTCAAGAAATCATTGATGCTTACTCCTTCATCATCTAACGCTCGCCTAGGTAATTCTCTAGGCATTTGCATTGGCAGTGATGGTACAGGAGCAACTTCAGGTACAGCCTGAGTCCTTTCTCTCTCTCTTTCTCTAAGTATTCGTACTTCTTCTCTCAATTCTAGAACCTCCTGCCTCTTTCTTAAAGCTCGGTTCTCTGCTTCTAAGGCCTCAATCCTTTGTTGTAAGATTCTAACATCTTCCCCTTGAGCAGCTGGGGGCTCAGGTTCATTTTCTATCTCTGATCTCCTCCTAACTCTGGGTGGAGACCTTTCTTCTTGTTGTTCTTGCTATACCGATTCGACATCAGGTACAGTAGTCGGGATTTTCCTAGGATGACCTCCTCCTCGTCCTCGTTGAGGAGGTGTTCTTCTTTTAGGAGGCATCTCTAGTATTAAAAAAATAGAAATCGTTTAGACACAAAAATAACATACTATTGACATGATGCAGATCCTATGCTCCATGGTGTCATGCTCATGCAAAATATCATATGCATATCTCTTATCCGAAATGTTTTTGTTTTTGTTTTGTTATATATATATATATAATTTTTTGTCCATTATCTAGTTCACAAGATCCTTACTCTTATGCAACCTTTGTCTCTGATACCATCTGACACGACCCACCTTTTTGGGCCGTGTTGGCACTAGGGAATGGGTCGGCTTAATGCCACAAAAACCCGTAGTAAGCCCAACTTCTACTAAAAATTCGGCATGACCCATTTATTTTTCTGATAATCCTTATCGTGTTTAATTGGTTGTAAGAAGTAAGGATCCAATCATGAAATTCTCACATACAACATCAACAACCAACATTGTTCGCAACAACACAACAAGACCATAAATGTTTTATGTATATATGATTATGACAAACCCATGGAGCAGCTATAAGTATCTGCAAATTACATCATGTCAAATACAAGACCAAAACATTACTTGTCTGCTTATCCAAGCTAGTCTCAAACGGCTTGGATTTCTCTCTGTCCGCTCGCTAATCTCCCAAATAATGATAATGAGGTGTGAGTCTACCATGTGACTCAGTGAGATATAAACATACTACCGTGCTTGTGAGGCTAAGTACACAAGGCTAGCTTCACAAGGATGGTCTATAGCATTCTGAACAATAACATATATGGCATCAATGAATATACAGGTAGTAAATCCCAAATGCGGTAATAACATGAGTATCAACAAGTAAGCTCAATATGGATTGTTCAAAGAAAACATGAATTTGGTTTTGAATTCTTTTCTAGGTTCGGGTTCTTTTCTCGAGTTTAGGTTTCTTTCTCATTCTGGGTTCTTTCTCATTTCTGAATTCTTTCTCATTCTTTCTGAAATTCTTAGGAAGAGACAGAGGCATGCTAGTACGACATATTTCCCATTTTCTGATTCTTGACTAGGTCGGCCTAACCTTGTCCCTAGAGGCCTGCCCTCTCTAGGTAGGACCCGGATCTAACCCATCACCGGCGGGTTATCTATGTGCACATAGTCTGATAATAAATCCTATCAGCTGGGTATTCTGAGAACTCATCAATCTTGGTTAACATGGAAAACATGCTTCATCAAAGAATCACAATCAATAGGTTCAACACAATAAGGGAACCAGAAGATGCAAAGAATCTGAAATCATATGGTCAATCTGGCATACAACATGTGAGACTCAACTACAGGGAGTCATATGTCAAAGAAGTCATAAGGATTCAAGAACAATTCGACAAGCTGCAAGATAAAAGAAGAGGCTTACTACACAAGGATAGTAGTATGATTATACTCACCTCGACTATCTTATAAATTCTGATTTCTTTCTACCTTTCTTGAACTTGTGAAGAACTAGGTACAACGTCTAGTCCTATTCCTTGTCCACTTCCACAAGCTATTGGGTAACATGCATGAAAATACATATACCCTCATTAGTCATTCTCACACAAAACCTCATTTCTTAACACATATCATAAAAATACTGCATAAGTCTCATTCATGACAGCATAACTCTTAACACGAAAGTCCAATGTTTTTCAAACTTTGCAGAACTCTAGTTTATACATAAACTCACATATCTTCTTTTATGACCATATTCTAACTCAGTCATTAAGGAGATCCAAATCTCCCATTTACAATCAGCCTGAACATGCAGTCATGAGTTGGACCCTTTTCTACTCAAAACCTTATAACTCATTCATCTCTCATCCAATTAAAGCGATTAAAAGCTTCATTTTCCATAGACTCATGTGGCTATCACATATCCAAAGACGACTCAAAAAATGACTTAAATTGATTTATTGTGATTTTTACAAGCCCGACTTGATTCTGTTCTCTTCTGTGTCACTAGGGTTAGTAACAACCTTCACTTATTCGGCCATATATAACAGAATATGCATCCAATTAATAATCCCTTTCTACAGAACGTAGAGGACACATTTTGAAACATTTCGTAAGAAGAACTCGTCATCCAATTCTAACCATAAGGTCTTCAAACAATTCACTTACAGTTCTCGTTTTAATCTTGCTGGTATTCTGAACCAGTACCAATTCGGGGCCTATTACTCTTATTCTTCTAACCCTAAAATCGTGAAAAAAAATCATAGAGACAGTAGACATCTGGATCTACAACTTCTATGTTTTAAGTTTCTCTAGATTCGCACGTTAAACAGCTCAAAAAAAAATGAACAAAGGGAGTTACGAATCTGTCTCCATGACAGCTCAACCTTCAAAACCCTAGGTTTTGGTTTAACCCCACAAATCACCAAATACACCAAATCTCTTCAAGAATAAGTGTCATTGGACATCAAAGAACACAAATCTATCATCCAATCATCAAACCTATACATCCCCTCAAATGGGTTTCACAAAAGAAGAGAAACTCAAGTTGAAATCCATAGATCTAAGCATTGGGATGAAGACTTACCTCTTTAGGCTGATGAATTAGCTTGAATCACCTTCCCTTTCATGAAATAAGACTTGAAAAAGCTTGAGAGGAGCTTTAATGGAGGTTAGGGTCGTGCATGAGGAGAGAGAAGAAGAAGACAAGGCACTAATTTCCTTATATACTCCCCCATGTCCACTTATTTACAAAAACGCCACTCTTGTACTGTTTTTTTGTTTTATATATGTTCCGAATACCCTCCTGTGACCACCGAAAGATATCATACATCATTAATTTGATGTCACTAACATTATTATTCACTGCTCTGATTTTATTGACATTAGTCTCAATATTAATTTATTTCGGTGTAACGTTAATAGCGGGTGTTACATACTGTAAATTGTTGCATAATTCTGTGAATTGTTATTTAATACTGCAAACTGTTATAGGTTACTGTAAATTGTTATATATATATATACCAATTGTATCTTACTATGCTATGCTGTACGCAATCTGCGTAATGCATGATTTGAGTGAACCATCGATGATGGTTTCTCACTGAGTTCGCAAACTCACCCAAAATTGCATCTAATTTTTCAGGATCGATAGAGTAAACTCCTAGCTCCGGAGATAGTCTTTTCCTGCCGTGCGAGCGTGCTGACAAGAGAAGCGATGATACACAGGTCGGTCAGCTGGGTTGGACTTTTGTGGATGACTTAGGATAGATGTTTGTATCAGTTTCCTTTTTGGTTTTGTTTAGGGGACTGATAGACTTGTCTATTCTGATATTGGATGACTGTATCGAGATTATTTTGGATGTTAAACTCTTCTGATTTATGATATTATGGTTTTAATTATCGCGATGCCATGTGGAGTATTAGTGAAATTTTCTGGTAGTGCACCTTTATCGTAGGATACGTGTCGAAGCGACCTTCGGGCGTCCCGATGTGTACCCTACGGTGAGGGGGCGCTACATTGGGTCTGCCAACCGTATGTCTATTCTCATTGTAGTCCACATTTAACATCGCCAAATCTATAATTATGCAATTTTCAATACAAGTTAACCAATTTGTAAACCCAATTTGTAACATCGCAAAATTTATAAAATGAAACATAGTCTTGAACACTACCCTTCTTCTATATTGTAGTAAGAAAAGTTTTATGACACAATGAAGTTCCATTTGTTAGGAAATGAATTCTATATTGTCCTGAATAGTTCCCCTTCTATAAGCAATAATTTCTTATCTAATGCCCAAAAGAAGACACTTATGCATAGGAAATATGAATTTCTCAATGATAACATATCAATCATAACATCATAAAAGGTGGATAGATAAGTACTTAACTAATATCCAAGTTACATACGAAGTTCACATAACTATTTTGGATAGGGTGACGATGTGTTATTGTCATTCAAATAAGATAAGTACAATAAACTTATCTATTTTCTCGCCTATTTTTAGTTTATAGAAGAAGAGATTAAATAAGTAGGATATTTAATATTTTGATATATCAAAATTTGAAGAACAAAAAGATACATAAGCAAATATAATTTAAAAGTTCAAGGTACACATAACCATTTACATTAAGGATATTTATGGACATTCTAAAGGAATTTTCCACAAATTAATTGAAGATATAAAATAAAAAATTTTGATGTAAAAGGTTTTGCACAATGATAAAAATCACATCCAAATAAGAATTACAAATAATCAAGTTAAATGAAACCATATTAATAAATCATATATACATACATACAATCTTGATTTTCTTTATCCCACAATTTTAAGGCATATTGCAAAAATCTCCAAATGTCATCATGTTACCCTTTTCTTTTCCTCTATGCTTTGTATCTTTGCTTATCTCTGTGTATCCCTCCAATACAACCTTTTATAATACTCAACATGTCACCAATTCCTAAAATTATTGACAGTTGGTGATCGACAACAATCATAACTTAAGTGACATGACAATATGGGTTTGTACCTTCCATTGTAGATAGAGAGAGTTCCCATATCATGTTAACTTTGTTAGAGAAATAAAATATATGTATGAGCTTTAAGTTTTGGAATTACAACAAAGTTTATATTAATATTCTCAATCTTGATATTATTTCAAATTTACATATATATCCTTGGATTCAGTTTATCTTTTATCAATGTATCCTAATGAATGATAGATTCAAATTTAAATTTTAGGTCTATTAAAAAGATAATAACAATTTATCCCATAAGACACTTGTAGACTATTCTTTTATTTTATTTCAAACGATGTGAATAAATTATAATGTATATGTGTATACAATACTAACTCATATAAGGGTTTTTTTCCTATAGTGACCCACCTTATCCATTTGAAAGAATATAATATATAGGCAATTTTTCAGTTATTATATCAAATAAAATAAATTACATTTTCATAAAAATAGTTACATAAATATAATGGTAACATCAATCTTCATAAAAGAGACAATGGGCAAAGAAAAATTTAGTGGCAATAGAAGATAGTTAGATAAGTATATATTCCTTTTCCTTCATTGTGTCTTAATAATTCTCTATTCCAAAAGGGACACGTCTTACTATCGTCTCTTTCAAAGAGGATACAATGGGCAAATAGAATTATTAATTGAAGGAACTAACTTTGGTAGGTTTAAGTTTCTAACCATTACTATTATTTTAATTAAAACACATTTGACCAAAATTTAATTGCTCCTTGAACAAAATATTTGCCTATATGAAAAAAAAACTAGCTTAAAAAATATTTTCTTTGTATATAATAACATCATAATCTGAAGATAAGATTCATAAAGGTTTGGAGATAGACAAAAACATTCTGTAAAGGAGGAAGGAAGTTTCATTTACATACAATCATAAATTTGAACAAGAATTTACACACCTAAAATGTCAAAGTTCCCTTCTCCATTATATTAACACTTTCCCTCACTGCTTTCTGTGTTCATGAAAAAACTTGATTTAGATTAAGTCTTTTTCATTATACATAGTAGACGGAAACAATATTAGAGTAATAGTTAAAAGAGGTTTTGGAGGGCCTCAATGAGTTTTTGTCTTACTCATCTATCTAGGATCAACAATTATATAATATATTTATATAAGAAAGGAAATAAGATTATCATTTAAATAATGGAGTTTTTTTTATGAGGCTCAATACATGCCGATCTTCTATGGGGCTCAATAATTAACGGAATTCACACCTATGCCTAAATCTTTTGTTTGACATTGTCCTTCATAAACAAGTTTGTCATGAACTCCCTTTTTCTTTATAAGTAAAAAGGACCCATCAATTATGACAAGCCACATGCATTATTATAATCACTTTATAACATGACACATTAATGCAATTATAATGTGGCTGATACATAAGTTCCTACCTATCACACCCTAATTTCTTTTTTTGGTTTTTTAGTTACTATTTAGTCCTATTAATTTATATTTTCCCAAATAATGTGCCTTTTCCTATTATTTATATTCTTAAAAGTGATTTCTTTTAATATTTTATATTTTGGTGCTTAGAAGTGGAATTTGTTTTTTAAAATGAATTGTTTAATTAGGAGATATTTTGCCAATAATTGGTGGAAATTTGAGAATAAGATTGGTGACAAAATTTTTTTGAAGAAAAGTTAATTACAATTGATGGTAATGAATAAATTGGTGAAAATGTATTGAAGGTGAAATAAATTTAAAATAATTAAAGGATAATTATTTTAAGGTAACTAGTGTGCCTATAAGTGATAAAATATGTGGAAATACATTAAATAAGAGTGAATAGACAATTAAGGACAACAAGAAGAAATAGGAGGAGAGATGTCATTAAGGACACAGTCAAAATTTCACATTATAGGGCATAGATGAAATTTTAAAAAAAATATTAATTATGGTTAAAAGATGCAAAAGAGAAGGATTTGGGGATAGAATGGAATGACACTCTTAGAGGAGAATAGGAAGAGAGAGTGAAGGAACAGACAAATAGAAGAAGTCTTGATTTCCAACAATAAGTGAGTGGGATTGCATTCCTTAATAAAACTCTCATGGAATAAATTTTTGTGTTATGATTTTGAACAAAACTTTACAATAAATACTAATCTTTCATGCCTCTTTATATGTGTTTTAATTATCTTTGAAAGGGTTTGAGAAAATATGGTTTAATTTGTGAGATATATGTTAATAAATATAGTCATGCCTCTTTATATATTTGTTTATTTTAACACAAAATATATAACTTATTCATATTTAAATTAAATTCATCTTAATTAGTTTCCATTTATTAATAATATATATATATATATATATATATATATATATATATATATATATATATATATATATATATATATATATATATATATATATATATATATATATATAAAAACAAATTAAACCAATTTAATTAAAGTTAAGAATGTTTGTTTATTTGAACACAAAATATATAACTTATTCATATTTAAATTAAATTCATCTTAATTAGTATCCATTTATTAATAACAATATATATAACAAATTATACCAATTTAATTAAAAGTTAGAATGTTTGTTTATTTGAACACAAAATATATAACTTATTCATATTTGAATTAAATTCATCTTAATTAGTATCCATTTATTAATAAAATATATAAGAAATTATACAAATTTAATTAAAAGTTAGAATGTTTGTTTATTTGAACACAAAATATATAACTTATTCATGTTTAAATTAAATTCATCTTAATTACTATCTATTTATTAATAAAAATATATATAACAAATTAAACCAATTTAATTAAAAGGTATATTGTTTGTTTATTTGAACATAAAATATATTACTTATTCATTAAAATGATGAATAATTTAATTAATTAAATTTATTTTTAATAAGAATTTGATTTAATTAATTTAAGTTATTAATCAGTATTTAATATTTGTTTTTAATTTAATAATTATTAATAAGTACTTTAATTAAATTGAAAATATTTTTACAATATATACATTATAAAAGAAATAGGAGTTAATAATTAAACAAATATAAACTTAATTTGAAATTATTTAATTTAATAAAACAAAATAAAAATATACAACATATTATAAATTTAATTTCTTTAAAAATAATTAATCTTATTCATAATCATTATCAATACATATATAGTCATATTAACATTATAAGCTATTTTTAAAAACAAAATTGAAACAACAATTTCAAAATCAACACCAATACTACATTTTAAACTTCTTGCAAAACAACACCAATACTACTTAAAATTCAACAACAATTCAACAAAAACACCTATAGAAAAAACCACCGATGATGGTTGGAGCAGACGGCGGCAATGGCGTTTCAAGGTATCCATAGGCGATGAAGACGTGTCGGAGAAGGAGAGGAGGAAGAAGAAGCGTGCGAGAATGGGAGGGAAGAGGTCTGCTGGAGGATTAAAACGTTAACCAAAAAGATCGTTGGAGCAGACGGCGGCAATGGCGTTTCAAGGTGTCCATAGGCGATGAAGACGTGTCGGAGAAGGAGAGGAGGAAGAAGAAGCGTGCGAGAATGGGAGGGAAGAGGTCTGCTGGAGGATTAAAACGTTAACCAAAAAGACGCCGTTTTGGTTAACTTCAAAACGACGCCGTTTTGGTTAATTTTTTAAACACTTAAAGACGACATTTACCGGTGGAATAAACACCGCTGGTAAATGATTACTTGTCGTCTTCTTTTTTCGACATATTATTCACTCCGTCGGTGATCACAGACGGATTAATTTTGTCCTTGAAATTTCATCCCTATTTGCATCACTTTCTTGTAGTGTACCAATGGAGCTGCAATGGGAACTCACTCTCTAATACTATTTAATGGCTGAAGTATCATTCAAGTACCAATATCGAGACTTTGCAGATCTATTTTCTTACTATGGGATTAAGCATTCAAGCGTTATGGTTGGAAAGGAACAACAGGAAATTTAGAAATAAATATGCTACAGAGAAGGAGATTACAAATGGGATGCTACAAAATCTAAAGGAATTAATGCACTTAAGACATTGATTAAGGAATTCCTATTAATCTAACCTGTTGATGATTGTATTTTGTTTTTCATGAGAGGTGATTTCATTAGATTTCCCTACAAGGATTGGTTGTACTATCTATAAACCTTTTGTAATTTTCCATTGGCCTCTTAATATATTATTTTAATTGCTAAAAAGAAGAAGAAGCTAATATGATACTTAAATATCGAAAAGAGTACGTAAATGAGTTAGAGTATACATAAACAATTTACCCAAAACAATCAAATATTTCAACCAAAAAAATTATCCAAAATCAGTTCAATAGTTCTTAGAACATGATTTCACTATAGAATATATATCTAACTAGAAAATATTAGAAACCATAAGTTAATTGTAAGAACTCACCTCAATTACTTAAGACTTCAAGAAGGATGAGGATTGGTTGGGCAAGATTACTACCAAAATTGAGGGATTTGGTCATCCAAATGTGAGAAAATTAAAGGGCTGAGAAAATATGGGTGCTTTCGATTATCGAAATGATTTTAAGGAAATATGATGCAATATTATGTTGTTTAATTTAGGTTTAATATATTTCAAAATTTATAAGTATAAAAATATTTAAAGATACTTGAAATTAATTTATCACATAAAATTTGATTTCAAAC
Source organism: Erythroxylum novogranatense (assembly GCA_029891385.1). Lineage (NCBI taxonomy): Eukaryota > Viridiplantae > Streptophyta > Magnoliopsida > Malpighiales > Erythroxylaceae > Erythroxylum > Erythroxylum novogranatense. Next base: position 62,150,200 of record CM057229.1, read on the forward strand.
TCAATTTGTAATTTATTTTTTTCCAACACAGACGTTATTCAATTTCCTTAGAATTTGATGCCCTTTTTAAAAATTTTAAATTCTTAATTAGAATTTAAAGTTTGTTCTTCGTTGCTTGACTTGGTTCTTTCGACGTCAAGTATTTATTGTGCTCACCATCGCTGCATCTCATCCTCCCTCGGAACCCATCAGTTTACTCTTCATGTTATGGAAATCAATTTCGTTTATTTCACAGGGAAGTTTTGACTTTCTTTTCTTATATGTCGTGGCTGGAGCTCATATGCCTTGATTGTCAAGCTATCGCTTGAGATCTCAGTTGCCTTTTACGGAGATGTTTGTTGACGATACTAGGCTCTCACTGTCATTCTTTTTCCTGTGTTTGGGCCTGTTGGATATCTTTTCTTCTTTTTATGGAGAACGTTCTGTCCAAGGATATTTCTTTTATTTTCATTTTGGGTGTCTTGAAATCGCAAGAATTTATGGCACGATTTGATTAGTTTAATTTGTTTCTCCTTTTCATTATCAAATATTTTCATCTAAAACTATTAATGATGTGTTTGTTTAACTAGAATCACCATATGATATTTTTTTTTGGTCTGTGATCAGGTTATCCACCGATGAATTCAGTAACTAATCCCCTTACTGATAGGAAGACACCTCATAGGGTGAGACAACTGACCCAAAAATCTAAGGCTGTTCCATACCCAAAATCAAGGATCGAACTCCTAATTTTTGGTTAAGGGTGGATGAGTCCCTTGCCACTCAACCACATCCCTTGAGTTTATTTCTGATATATTTTTAGTAATAAATTATTTCTTTTTTTGGTTGAATAAAACATATAGAATATGTAATCCAAGGGTTTACTTATTCCTTGAGTTTGGATAATAATTAAACTCAACCTCCCTCCTATCTTTATCTATTCCAAGTAAGTTAGGGAATAAAATGAAAACTTTTTGGACAAAAATATCCATAACGAATCTACATAATTACTTAGCCGTAATAATAATAATAACAAGAAGAAGAAGAAGACATTTAACAGCAGCAGCAACAGTAGCAGTAGCAACAACAACAACAACAACAACAACAACAACAACAACAATAATAATAATAATAATGTAGCTAGTGAGGACTAACGGATATTTTGATATTTTTGTTAGTTATTCTTTTATCATTCCAAATTTATGTTTTCAAACTAAACATTGACATTATATCATTATTAAAAATTCTTATGAATAAACCAAACTAAATAATACATATTCTATTTTATTCCTCATCCATTATATTTATAAAAAATCATAAAGAATCATCATTTCATTATTTATTTATTGTTGCAAGTGAACAAAACGCCCTGCAATTTTGTTCATTTTGTTCACAATTCACTCTCTGTCTTTATTCTTACTTTTTTTTTTCTCAATAGTGTTTGGTGAAAATACAGTGTTAACCTAGTTTCATACAAGAAGCCACTTTACTATGTATCATCTTGGAAGTAGAATAAGTTTAATTAATCTTCATATATTTCACTTTGATTTAAATTTTTGACTCTTAGTCTTGTATGAATATTAATGCAATTTTCATTTAAAATAATAATATGCTACATCCTTTCTTGTTATTACTAATTTATTATATCTAAAGTATAAAGATATTTTGAATTATTTTATTATAGGTTCTTCATATTTTAGTAGTTCTATTTTATTTTTAGTCCTTCATTGTTAATATTTTCTATTTCATTCCTTTTATTAATTCTCCTAATGTTAATGCATATATGACATGCCATATTATCAAACAAATGACATGATCATAACTACTTGAATGTCATCTTGGACACATACATTTATGTTTTGTAATGCTGATATAACTTTAATGAACTCCAGATTATTATATGAAATTTTACTCACTTTAGTTCTAATGAAATCTTCCTACTTTTGTAGTTTTTATATTTCAAATTCTCAAAAGCATAAATATCAATCTTTGTTATTCTTTTACTTTTCTTCCTATAACATCAAATTTATTATTTTATTCTCAAGTCTTTTTTAGGTTAGATTGGTGAAAACATGAAGATGAAATTATTATACAAGTGTAGTATTGATACTATTATGAAGGTTTCAAGGACGAACATCAATTTAAAGAGAAGATTGGGAACTTGTGCTTACTCAATCTCAAGAAAACATATAAGGGTGTGATTTCTTTAGGTGACTACATTTCAAACTTATTCTTATGAGGTTCTAAAAAAAGAGAAAAGGAAAGAAGACAATCATCTAAGTCTAAGATAATTATTATATGGTTAGCTTTTAAGTTGTTATTGAGTTTAAAGTTGTTACTAATCTTGCATTTTTTATGTCCTTCTACATTTACATTTTCCTATTTAAGTCTTGATAAATGCTTGATTGATCATATTTTATTCTCTAATGCTTAGTGATTAATGTTATATTGCATTTAAGAAACTTATTTAGTTCATATTTTGGTTTAGGTATAATTGGTGGAAAAAGAAACAAAATGAGCTAAATCCACATCCTTGGTGTCGTTCTCTTGATGTTCGATCTTATTTGCCTTCGTGGAGCAAGATGGAGATGAGTTAGGGTGAAGATGGGATAAAGAATGGAAGAATTAGAGTCATTATAACTTACACAACAGTCAATGGAATGTGGAATTCACTAAAAATGTTTACAAACTTAAAGAAGATGTTTTATGGAGACTTATACGACCGTGTAGGTGACTTACATGATTGTGTATCTTGGCTATATGGGGCACTAAGATCGTGTAACTTTGTAATTTTTTTTTCCAAATTAATATATACATTCATTTACATACCCATGTAGCTGACTATGTATAACCATGCAACCCTAATTTTACATTATAAATGGGCAAGTAAGAGGTCAAAAAGGTATACACAGATTAGAGATTAAAAAAGAGGTAGATTCCTTTCCCATTCGAGAGCTATGAGCAACTAATCTTCTTCTTTCTAGTTCAAAGGGGATATAGATGTTAATGAACATGTTTGGTCCTTGATCAATCTTAGTAATATTGTTCTTAACTCTCTTTTAGAATTGATTATCTTATTTTGTGTCTAAAGTTTGGTATTTATGTAAAAAAGATTTAGACAAGCTTACTAGATTAGGCATATATGGATTCATTGCTAGAATTAAGATTGCAATATGTAATTGCTGTAAATCTAATTCATATATGGTAAACTAATAGTCATGCATCATTAGGGATAGGATATCATAGGTTAAATAACCTAAGCTTACAATTGTTACTGCTTATATTAACTTGTTTTCTTATTCTATAATGCGGTTGTTACATTAAATATAGAGAACTTATTCTAGATTATCTGATAGCTAAACCTAATTAAAGAGCTTGTTTTAATTAGATATAACTTACGGAAAAACTGACATTAATAGAGCTTGTTGTTATTCTACAGTTAGTAGTTTCAAAGAGAGGTATGAGAACAACATGACGATTAATTATGAACATTTATGTGAAGGTCGATTTTGAACTGTGAACTTGATTCAAAACTCATTGATTAACCCTTATTGCACCAATTAAATTCAACCAAACCCCATCCCTCACCCGCTATTCCTACACACTGATTCATTCATTATAAAACACTCTCTATGGATAATATCCTTTTTCACCACAAATACAAATTTATTTGTAAAAAGTTATGTATTATTTTTTAGTGTGTTTGACGTGCATCAAAAATTTTGACATCATCACTAAGGAGTTGATTTAGTTTTTATATTTGATATTAATTGGTGTTTTTGTATATATATAATTTTTTATAATTGATTTTTATATTTGGTTCTTGACCTTTTTATATATTTCTTAGTGTTTGTGTATGACGATGACTAGATCTTCTCATTAAGACCCTGTACAATTTGATCCCGAGATTAAAAGGACACTACACAAATTATGTAGGAAAAACATAACAACTCCAATAATAGAGCAAGGAATTAAATTAGAGGAAGCTATAGCTAATTTGAAAACTTTAAGAGAGTTCATAGCCCTAGAATTGCTTAAAGACCTTATGCATTCCTTTCTCAAATTTTACTGAACATATTACTTTTAAGCTTAAGTCTAGTTTGATACATCTTTTATCTAACTTTTATGGTCTTATAAATGAGTGGTATAGTGCATTATAACACTACATAAAATAATTAGAACTAAAACTATAGCTAATGGTAAGTCTAGGTTGATCCCACAAAGTGTGTGTGTAAAGCTTTTGAAATGAAAAGAATTGGTGTTTAGGTTATAAGGGGTTTGGTTTGGTTTTCAAATAAGAAAATAAAATGAAACTAAACTAATGAAAATAAATTAAAGAAAACATTTAAAAATGATGAATTCGTTAGGGACCTGATCATTGGTTCAATCTCTTTTGTTGGGTAAATTAGTCATTTAAATAAATCAACAAATGGTTATGTACAAATCAAGAGATTGCCCAAGAAGTAACTCTTTTTCCAATCGCAAAAGGAAAAGCCACACCTATGGACATGAGGAACTCTACAACTAATGAATTGAATATATCACAATAAACTACCTGTACATTTCTACCCGCCAAGATGACCTTGTAGAAAGGTACACCTTAACCAAAACTCATACACTTACAGACTAAAATAGTAAAGCAAAAAGTAAAATAGACAAGCATTTTTAAACTAAACTAGAATTTCGAGACCCCACTTCATAGGTTGAAGCTTCTGAACTATGCTCTACAATTTGCTGAAGAGGGTGAGGTCTTCTTTGCTGAAACTGCCAAGGATAAGGTAGAGCTGTTGGCCCCTTAATTTTTTTCTTCTTGATGAATAAGCATGATTTAAATTATTATGAGGTCTTTACGAATTTATTTTATGGAGTTAATTATTGTATTAACATTGGTAAGATTTTATGACATAGGTTAATTGAATTAAAGTATTAAAGTAGTAAGAATGTTGAAGGGCATTTTTAGAAGATCACTTAAGGATGAAAGAACATAAGCTTATAAGGAATGGTAAAATAGACCTTTTGGACTCATTAAGGATAAAAAAAGGGGGAAAGAATGGTTGTCTTGCAATTGAAAAAGAAGAAAACAAAAATTGAAGAGAGAAAAGAGAGAGTGTCGTGGAAGGAGAGAAAAGAAGAGAATGCTAAGCTAGGTTTCAATTTTTCTTAGTTTTAAAGAGTGATTTTGAAGTTGTTCAAGAAGAAAAATAGGAAGAGGAAGAAAAGGGTTTTCTTTTGAGCCAAGAAACTCTTCATTTGGTGAAGATTCAAGGTAAGTGCATTTTGGATTCTTTGAATTTTTGAAAGGATTTTGGTCCATGGAGTTTAGAAAATGTATTGGTTTAAGTATTCTATGATCAATTTTATTGAATATGCTTTATGAGTTTTCAATTTTGCAATCCTATTGAATTTGGGATTTTGTCTATGAAAAGGAAATCAAGAAAGACAAGGGGAGCAAGAGGAGAGACACATTTGAGCAAGCTATAAGCAAGGAATTCAAGGTGGGTTACATTTTTATATTTGATTTAATGATCCATTAAAGTTTTCTTTTAAATCAAGAGAATAAAATGTTTTCAATTGCTTCATAAATATTGCATTTATTGTTTTTGAATGGTTTTAGAAATTGCTACATGTTTGGTATGTGAATTTGGTTGATAAATTGTGAAATGGACATGGAAATGATTTTGAAAGACGATGAAAATGATTTTTTGGAAAAGATATTATGGTTATGAAATCAAGTTTCGAAAATGTGCCATTTTGAGTAATATGTTTACAAGATGTGAAATGCATGATTATGTGGGTTTATAGTGATTCCCTTAGTTAAGTCAAGTGCACTGTGACTAAAGGCTTCTCCCGCCGACCCGCTAGTAACATGGAGCTTCTTCATGGACTCCCCTAAGTTCACAGCTACGCAAGACCATTAAGTGAGATTGCGATAGTACATTCTGTTCACGGCTATACAGGAACATTATGTAAAAATGTGTAGTAGGTTTTGTTTTGGACCCACCTAAACAATTTTGATATGCTTATGTATTGACAAGATTGATGAATGTGTGATTTATGTTACTTATGAATTGTTTGATAAATTGAGAACTGGGAAATATGTATTTCATGATTCAATGTGAGTTTTACAATGGGAATGAATATTTCAATGGTTTTTGCTTGTTATCGATTATAAAACTATTACCTATGAACTTTAAGCTTAAAACTCCCATCTTATGATGTTAATGAAAAATGATTGTGTCTTGCATATGATTTCTCAAAGTTTGTATGTTGCATTTTTCAAGCTTTTATAGGGGTAAAATGTGTTCTGACTTCAAGGGAAAGACTATATTAATCTAGGTTGAATTGGACAAAGTTATCTTCTTGGAAGTATCTTTCTAGCTTTCCATTGATATAAAGTATGAAATTTTTAGATATTGGAGTTGAGAGATATGATCATTATAAATTGGTGATGCTACATAAGATGTATATACAGAACAACTATAGTAAATGAAGTGATATCGCATTAGGAGAGTTGAATTTTGAAAGATTATGAGTGAAAGTGGTGTTAGAATGGATATAGGATCCATTGATAATGTCTTGGAGAGGGAGATTTCAGTAAAAATCTGAGGAGTACACGGTCTGACCGTGTAAATTAACATTGACCGTGTCTTCCTAGAACAAAAAGGCCATCAGACCTGAGGAATACATAGTTTGCCCGTGTACTTCCACACAGCCCGTGTTTTTCCCTCCAAATGGAAAAATTTCTCTTTAGAGTCTTCATGAAAGTTGTAGATCTAGAAGTCCTCTTTAAAATCGTCCTAAGATGACCTTAATCTGACATCTCTAGAGAAAGTTATGTCTTTTGTACCAAAACATGTATGAAGAGTATGAATTGGATATTATACTGAACATATTTCTATATTTTGATGATATCTTGATCTGTAGAGCTCCGAATGAGGTGATTCTTGATTCAAAATAAACTAGAGACATTAAGATACAATATTTTTGAGGAAGTCATTTTAAAATTCTGATCCAAATATTTCTAAAATATTCTTTGAAGTTGAAGGAGTGAGTTTGATTTTGGTAATTGATTGGTGTGAGCACGTCGATGCGTGTTCAGATATCACTTAAGACGTCGAGCATGTGTCTTGCGAGGGCAGGGTTTCCAACACTTATGGTGTCAGAGTGACTAGGTTTAGGTCCAAGTTTAAGACTACGTTTAGGAGTATCCTAGGCTTTGAATGAGTAGTTTTAAAATATGAAATGAACATGCATTGTTTTTAAATGAAACTCATGCATTGTTTTGTATTGTTTTACATGATTTTAATTTTTTTGAAATATGAACTAAAAGTTTTTAAAATGTTTTAAATTGAAGAAGTGAATATGTCACCTAAAAAAAGAATTTGAAGAGCTTTGACTCGATCTGGCTCATCGAGGAAGTACGGATGAATCCTATATCTCATAAGATGCGGAGATACATTCTACTCCTGACTCTGAGGCACCTAGTGTGCAGCATGAAATGCCATCGCCTCCTCCTATGCCTACCATGGATCTGCGATTTTTTCAAGCCTTTGCTTAGGCTTTCTCATATGCCATGGGCCAAGGGTTACAAGTATCGGTACAAGCTCCAGTGGAGAGGAGTGGGCAGTACGATAAGCTTCGCAAGTATGGGGTTGTGGATTTTAATAGTACTACAAATATGGAAATGGTTGAAGAGGACCGAGAGAGTCCTGCTTCAGATAAAGTGATCTGATGAAGAGAAATTAGATTATACAATGAGTTTGTTGTAACGGGATGCACTTCATTGGTGAAAATTAGTGCCCCACAGTCAGGTTATGCTTCCGGTTTTATCATGGAGAGACTTTGTGGAAGTGTTCAGGAAGAAGTACCTCTCAAGGGTTTATGTGCAAGAGAAGGTTAGGGAGTTTTTGAATCTCACACAGAGGGATATGAGTGTGAATGAATACGAGTTTGAAGTTCACCCAACTCTTACGGTATACGGCCAACATTATTGCGAACGAGGAGGATAAGAACCGCAAGTTCGAGGGAGGTCTTCATTTGGGAATCAAGGAGAAAGTCTTGATCCACAACTTCTGTAACATCCTGTCCCCATATTAAGGGGGGAACCAAACTTTCAGTATTTATGAGCTCAAAGAGAAGTTAAGACAATGCATTTTCTTGCTCATGCATCATATTAGCATATATGCACATGAATACGGAATATTTTCACATAAAAAGTGGTACATGCATTCATTAACAACTTCTGGGTAAATGGTATTAAATGTGATTTTATTGAAAATGAGGAGTAGAAGGAGTAGAAAGAGTGATCTTGGTATGATTTGTGATGAGGAAAGATTTAGAAACAAGATTTGGTAGTGATCTGGACAATGTTGACTGAGTATGCTTCAGTTTTTTAGTCACAACGTTTTCTGTAGCAATCCAAACGAGATGATTCTTGATTTGGATTAAACTAGAGATATATGGATACATTTTGTATGAAGACATAGAATTTCAATTCTATGTCTAAGAGTCTTAAACATTGTCATGAAGTGAAGAATTGGGTGCGGGTGCAGTGTTGGTATATGAATGAAAAATTTGTCTTCCGAATTTAGGGAAAAATTTGGGATTGATATAAATATATTTTGGCAAAATTTCCTTCTAAAAAGTTGTAGATATTTTGTTTATCTTTTCAACGGTATATTATATGAAAAATTTGGACATCAGAGTCAAAAGTTATGATTTGTATAAGTGGATCTGTTCTGGACGCAAAAAGCAGACGATAGAAATGACACGGAAGAAAAGCAGACGATAGAAATGAGATGGAAGAAAAGCAGACGATAGAAATGAGACGGAAGAAAAGCAGATGATAGAAATGATATGGAAGAAAAGCAGATGATAGAAATGAGATGGAAGAAAATGAGACGGAAGAAAATGAGACGATAGAAATACGATAGAAATGAGATGATAGAACTGAGACGAAAGGAAAGTGAGACGATGCAAAATGTGAGATGATACAGAAGTCAAACGATAGAATTGGCCTTTGAGGTCTTCATAAAAGTTGTAGATTTGGAAGTCTTATTTCCAAATCTCCAACACCGAAGTTAATCCGACATCTGTAGGGAGAGTTATAGCAATTGCGCCAAGACATGTACAATACGAGTAAAGATATGAACATGTTGGATTCTTTTGGCCATACCTTCTTCTCTAGACCTCCAAATGACTTGATTCTTGAACCATTGGATTCCTAAGATATTTCCCTACATCTACACCAAGAATCGTAGTCATATGAAACTAATGGAGAAAGATTTAGTGAAAAGAGTGGGACGGGTACAGTGAGTGTGTTCTTCAATAATATGAACTGGTGTTATCTCACTGAACATACTTCAGTATTTTGATGTTTTATGGATCATTAGAAGTCCAAATGAGACTATTTTTGTTTTATGGTAAACTAGAAACATAGGGCTACAACTTATATGGAGAAATCAAATTCAAGTTTTGGATGGAAGTTGAGTATAGAGTACTGTCTTGAAATAAAAGCATTCCGGAGATATTGGACTATAACTTTCACACTACTGAACCAAATTGAATGATTTTGGTGTCATTGGGAACGTAAGACAATAGAGAAGAGTCTTATAGAAGAAAGTGTTATATTAGAATATACAAGGGTGCTTTTGGTAAGACACTTAAGTATAAAAGACATAAGGCACAAATAAAAGGATAAATGGGACAATTCTCACTCATTAAGGGCATAAATGGAAGAAGAAGTGTTGTCTTGCTTATAAATAAAGGAGAAATGTGAATGAAAAGATTCTAGAGAAGCAAAATGAGTGGATTAGAAAAGAGATGAGAGAGAGAGAACATGAAAAAGAAATGAAAGAGAGCAGGAAGGGAAAACAAGCTAGGTTTTTAATTTCTTTGGCCTTCAAGAGAGATTTTGAAGTTGTTCAAGAAGAGAATAAGGTAGAGGAAGAAAAGAGCTTCCATTTGAGCTAAAGATCTCTTCATTTGATGAAGAATCAAGGTATGATCAATTGAATCTTTGGAATTTTGTAAAGATTCTAGTTTATGGAGTTTAGAAAATGTTGGGTTTAAGTATTCTAGAATCAATTTTAGCGATTTTTGCAATATGGGATTTTCAATTGGATTCCTATTGGATGATGATTTAGATATTTTGAAATAATATGAGGTTAGAAAAGAGATGATGAGAAATTAAGTTATGATATAAAGAAATCAAGTGTTCTTGAGGTGTAAGCTCATGAATAAGCTAGACATATGTTAAGGGTAAAGATTGATAGGAGAATTTAGAAAGATTATATTCAAATGAAGTGTAAGTCTAAGCTCAATTAGACACACATGAATTTTGAAATGGGAATAAGTATAAAATGTATATTAGAACATATACCCGGGATTGTCATTAAGTATGAATTGTACATTGTCCATTGATACATTTGTGCATAAACAAAGGTTTATATGAGTGTAATTATTAATGAGTGTGCAATGTGTGTCTTACATAAATGGACTATGTAGTTTAAGTGTCTGTTTTCAGGCGCTCCCCGATTTTGGAAGCAAATGCTAAAATAGAGCGTACTGTGAGTAGACCTAGATGGTCTCACTTCATTGTCTGCTTTATTTGAATTTTTGTATACATTGATCTCTGTATGATGAATGTGTATATGAATGCGATTGATTGTGTTTGGATTCCGGACAGAAGGTCTGATGATTGTGATGATTGATCTGAATTATTGAAGTGCTCATTATATGTGAATAAGATGAACTAAGTGTTTTCGGAATGTGCATTGCATGCAAGTGAAAGAGTGAATGCTCAACTATATGTTGAATGTCGGACTATGGTCCGATGACATGTGCAAATATGATTGAGGCATTTCATAAAATGCATGTTCAGATAAAGGCGTTGTGACTTGAGTTGCTTGTATGAAGCGCTTCCACGTAGAGCTATGCTCCGTGACTATGTAATATGACTGAGACCTAAGGGCCAGTATTTGTTGGACCAATGGTGGTTGACAAATTAAATCCCACTTATGTTTTGATAATAATAAAATGTATAGAATTGGTTAAGAAATTATTTCAGGTGGTGTGGGTTGAAATAAATCAAGATAGCTGATAAATCATGGTGAAATCAATAAGGAAATAATTTTCAACATGCTAGAGACATTAAACATGAAGATTATAGAAGATTTGATTGAATATATCCATTGGAGTCAGCAACAAGTCGACCAATATTTCATAAGTCGACTAATAAATTAAAGATCATCAGATGGGGGTTGAAACAAATCGACTAATATGTTACAAGTCGACCACAAATCAATTGAATAGGAACACTAGTCGACTATTATGGCACTAGTAGACTGATCGGAGAGCGAAGTTAAAGCCTGCAGTGAAAAATGCTAATACTAGTCGACTATCATAGCTCTACTAGTCAACTATCAGGTAGAGCTAAACAAGATGCGTCTGAATTATTCACAAATGGAAAGGAGAAAGTTAAGGAACGACTATTTGCAATCAGACAACGACTAGTGAACTTCTCTAACGGCTATAATCATCTTAGAGCCTGCAAATAAATAGAGATACATCAAGGGAATTGTAGGTGACGTAAAAAAATCAGAGCATACTACTATAGTTCCAAAAATTTTCTCTCATACTACTCTTAGCTTGGTTGGAATTCCATTCATTTTTGTACTAAGAGTTATTGCTTTCATTTTCTATCCTATTATTATTGTGAGTTTTAGTGATTAGTGAAAATCACTTGTGAGGTAGGATTTGTGCCGGGAAAACAAATCGATTGTAAAGGTAGTTTGAGCCGGAAATCAAGTGGTGTTGTAATAGTTCACACTAAACTAAAAATTGTGCAATAAAGTGGTTTGCGAAATCCTAAGTGGGAGCTTAGGTAGAGGACGTAGGTCTTAGCACGAACTTCTATAAAAATAGTGTTTGTTCTTCTTCCTTACTCTCTGCAGTTAAATTTGTTTAATTTGTTTTTGTGTGGAATTAACTTCTGATTTTTTGTAGAACTTTGCGAAAAGCTTTAAAAGATCTATTCAACCCCCCTTATAGATCGATTACAATTAGTATCAGAGCAGAAGTATCCAGGGATGGCACACAATAACTTAGCGGAAGAAGGTAACACTAATAATCGCCCTCCTTTGTTTAATGGTACTAACTACTCTTCTTGGAAAAATCCTATGAAGTATCATATTATAAGCGAAGGAGTAGAATATTGGAAGATTATCATCTTCAGTCCACAAGCTCCATTGAAAGAAAATGGCAAGGTAAAAACGGAGTTAGAGTATGACGATAATGATTGGAAGCAAGTATACATAAACGCAAAAGCTATGAAATTGATATATTGTGCTCTCACGGTTGAGGAAAGAAATCGAGTGAACTCATGTACGAGTGCTAAAGAAATGTGGGAAAGACTTCGTATCACTCATGAAGGAACCAACCAAGTTGGAGAGACAAAGATCAACATGCTTCTCCATGACTATGAAATATTTGTCATGAAGGAAGGTGAGTCTATTTCTACTATGCTTGATCATTTTGCAGAAATCATAAATGGATTAGGAAACCTCGGAAAGCATATGACGGATAGCGAAAAGGTGAAGAAGATTCTTCGCTCACTACCAAAAGAATGGGATTCTGAAGTTACTGCTATTATGGAGTCTAAGGATCTCAATCATTTGGAATTCAATGCCTTGGTGGGATCTCTCATCAACTATGAGATCATTCTCAAATCAAGAGGAGGAAGAAGTAAGTTACAAAAGTCAATTGCTTTAAAAGCTAATGCTTCTTCTCTTGATGAGAGTGACGAAGAAATAGATGAAGAAGAAGAAGAAGAAGAAATAGCAATGTATGCTAGAAATTTGAGAAAGTTTAAAGGACTACTTAAAAATAGGAGGAAAGAATTAAGTGGTGGAAGAAATGGAGAAAGGAAGAAGTACACAATGGAAAGAAGATATAAGGGCTATGAAGAAAAGAAGAGCAATGAAGAATGTTAGAAATATGGAAAAAGGGGACATCATGCTAGAGAATGCAAAAGCTCATCTTCCACTTCAAATTTCCAGAAAAATGACAAGTATGCTAAAGGGAAAAAGAAAGATAGCCTAGTAGCCACTTGGAGTGATGATGAAGAAGCATACCAAAGTAATAATGAAAACAATTTAGCGCTTATGGCAAATAGCTCCTCAACAAGTGATGATGAAGAAGAGGTAACTTTCATTGATCAATATCTTAGAGATTCTTTTAATGTTTTACAAATCGATTTTGAAGAAGCTATTGAGATCAACAAGAAATTGACAAAGAAAATAAGAGAATTAGTTGCTGAAAATAGTGCTTTACATGAGACTATTGATGATTTAGATTGTCCTAAGGAAGATCATTCTGCATGCCTTGCTGAAAAATAAAATCTTAGTTGTGAGCTTGATAGACTTAGAAACAAGTTTTCTTATGTGGTTGGAAAATTTGCTAATGGAAATGAAAAGTTTGAAAAGATGTTGTCATTACAAAGATATTCTATTTCTAGACATGGTTTGGGATATGATCCATTTGATAGAGATTGTTCTTTGATTTCCAAATTCACTAAAGATGGAAAAGTTGCTAAATGTGCTAAGTGTTTGAAAGATGATCATATAGAAATTGCATGCAAGAGTATTAGGAGATGTATCAATGTTAATAAAATCTGGGTTGAAAAAGGTACCACACTTTTTTTTGTCGAAATTAAAACCATTTTATTAATAGCGAGAAATGGGATCGGCATCCTATTGTTCGGTTCACTATGGCGCTGTGAAGGAAAGAAACCTGCAAGAAAACCTCCACAGATTCAGGCCAAGTACAAATGTTCAAAGAAGTAGAAAAATCATGTAATACGGATGTAGGGAGTGGCATTTCGTTCTAAGACCAAAGTTCCATGAACAATCAATGGCAAGTCTGCCTCTTGGCGAAAATGAGTCGAAATCCCAGAGGATCGAATCCTGGACAAGTAATCGGCAGCAATATTTACCTCGCGATAAACATGTAAGATCGAAGAAGAAGAAGCACTCATCATATCCTTGATAAGTTGAAAATCAGTGTAAAATTGCCATGGCCAGCCTCCATTCCTATTTAATAAAGCCGCAATAGCCGAGTTATCTATTTGAATTTGCGTTCCAGTGAATCCACAAGCATTGCAAAATCTCAAACCGTTAATAATAGCCTCCAATTCCATTTTCATGCTACTCGATATTCCCACATAAGAAGCCTCAGCGTAGAAGAGAAAACCTGTTGAAAATCTTACAATAAAACCCCAACCCGACTGTCCTGGGTTGCCAAGCGATGAACCGTCTGTATTCAAAACCATAACATTAGAATCAGGAGGTCTCCAACTAACCATGTGAATCTGTTGCTTCCTCGGTTGCTGTATCGGGCAGTTGAATTTACGTTCAACAAAATGATGATCATGGAAATCTCTCGGCATTGGACGGTGAGCCAACAAAATCCCTGTAAGTTGTCGATGCACATCATTGATAATGATCAGCTTGTTAGGTCTTATGTTGTCGAAAACAAAATTATTCCTAGATTTCCAAATCTCCCACAGGACAATGGAAGGTAATATTGAGGTGATCGTTTGACGAGGAGACGAAGAACTTCCCAAGCGGCACCAATACAAAAACATCGGCCACAAACCATGAAAACGTGAGATAATTATTTCCAGCAAAGAAGCAAAATAATCCCAAATTTCCAACACCACAGGACAATAATAGAAGGAGTGGTCACAACTCTCAGAACTTGATCGGCAGAAGCAACAGATAGTAGGATTCAAGGCAAAACCAATACCGACCAAGAAATCAGGAAGAGGCAAAAGTGAGTTCCAAAATTTCCAAACAAATATTGAGATTTTCGTAGGCAATAACTTAGACCAAAGAAATTTTGCCACAAATGAAATGGGAGCATAAAACCGAACAAAATCATATGCGGTTGCCAGTGAAAACAAACTCGTAGATGTAAGCTTCCAAAACACACGATCAGGTGAATTTGTTAAAACCGAAGGTAAAGCATTCAACGCTTGAAATTGTGCATCGGTCAGATGGTTTGTAATGAGAGGTAAACAGTAATCTTTATTTCGGATGAAATCAGCAATCGTTAATAGAGGAAGAGGGAATTGGTGTTCATCATCCATATGCCGAAATGGCCCCAAGCCAGACCAGTTATCATCCAAAAAATTCGAGGAACCATTCCGGATGCAAAGATGCACTTGATTATCGACAAGCCTATCAACAAAAAGAAGTCGTCGCCAGCTAGTTTTCAGCTTCCAGGAGGTAGACAAAGAGGAAATAAACCAGGCCCAATTACCGACTCCTTTTTTAAAATGCCACCACAATTTGATCGTGTAAGCTTTAATCACAACTTGTAATTTTCGGAAGCCTAAACCGTTCTCAGTTATCGACATTGTTATTCTCTCCCAAGATCGCCAATGTCGTTTGGAGATGTCAGTGGTGCTGCCCCAAAAAAATCGTTGAAAAAGCCGCTCTATTTGGCCCAACACAGATTTAGGAGGGACTATTGCCGACATTATATGCAACAACAAAGAAGAGAGTACATGTTTTATCAAGATGAGACGACCTCCAGGCGATAATAATTTGTGTTTCCAGTTGCCGATTTTTGTCTCCACTCGTTCTACCATGAATCTGAAAATTTGTTCTGTTTTTCGTCCCCAAAAAAGAAGAGATCCAAGATATAGTATAGGCAAACAACTCGGCACCATTTGTAGAATAGTTCGAGATAGTTCTACCCTTGGAGAGGTTAATCCTTCAGATCGAATAAAACAACTTTTAGATTTATTAACCTTCTGACCAGTTGCAAGCTCATAATCCTCTATCAATAGCATAAATTGCTCCATTGAGCGTTTGTTGCCACGAAGGAAGAAGATCATATCGTCGACATATGCTAAGTGATTTACTACGAGAGCGCCTCTTGGAAGGCCATATGGTCGAATTCTGCCAGCTTGGACAAAAGCATTCAAACCCCTGGATAAAGCTTCAGAGACAATAATGAATAAATATGGAGAGAGCGGATCTCCCTGCTTCACACCCCGAGAAGCCTGAAAAAACCCAACAGGGCTTCCATTCAGCAGAATTGAAAACCAACTTGCACGCAAACTACCCATAATCAGATGTATGAAGGCTTCACAAAAACCAAATTGACGTAGAATTCTGACCAGAAAAGCCCAAGACACGCGATCAAAAACCTTCATCATATCCAATTTGAGAATCACATTACCACCCCTCGCCGGGTAATCTAAGAAGCGTGTTAGGTCCTGGGCCAACTATATATTGTCGACAATATCTCGCCCTGCCAGGAAACCCGACTGTACCGGAGAGATCAACTTTGTCAAAATTGGTTTAATCCGTTCCGTCATGATTTTGGTGAAGATCTTGCCAATAAAATTGCATAAACTAATTGGCCGGAAGTCTGCAAAAAGAGGTTACATGTTGCTTTTTTGGAAGGAGAATAATGAGGACACTTGCGATGGCTCTTGGAAGCGGAATTCCCGATATATACTCAACACAAGCGTTGAAGAGATCATCCTTGATAATAGACCAACAATTGTGATAGAAGGAACCACAAAATCCATCAATGCCAAGTGCACTATGAGAGGAGAGACTCATTACCGCGTCTTTTACTTCATCATAGGTTAGCACCCTCATCAAAGAAGCATTATCCGCCTCATCAACTAGTGAAGGGATGAAACCCAGCAGACGAGTTGCCAAAGTTTCATCCATGTCCGAGTCTTGACATAGCAACTTTTGGAAGAAATTGATTGCCTCAGTTGAGATATCAGGAGGGTAATCTAGCCACCTGCCATCAGCTGCCCTAATGGAATGGATCCCTAGAAATGATCTTTTTTCACGTAAGGAAGCATGAAAAATTGACTATTTGCATCACCCTCCTTGCACCAACGGATTCGCGACTTTTGGAGCAGAAAATCATCATGTTCCCGTTTTCTTAGAATCAAATTCGCCTTGGCTTTGTTTAGTTCAGTTAGAGTATCTGGGGAAGGCAATTGTTCATAGGTCGTTTCATAGTGTAGAACCAGGTCTTCGAAATCTTGTAAGTTCTGAAAAACATCTCCAAAATGTGACTTATTCCAAATTTTCAGTGCCTCCTTCAATCGTCTGAGTTTTAAAGAGAATCTCAACATTCCAAAACCATCAACTGGAGCTCCCCAATGTTCCCGAACTACATCATAAAAACTGGAGCGACGAAGCCACATCCTCTGGAAACGAAAGATTCTAGATTTGGAGTCAATAGCCATATCAAATCGATGTAAAATAGGAGAATGATCAGATTGAATTCTACTTAAGTTATGAACGGTGGCCACCGGAAAACGGTTAAGCCAGGCAGGGGAGAAGAGACAACGGTCCAATTTCTTCAGCACTGGTCCGTTAGATCGAATTCCAAACCAAGTAAACTCACAGCCCTGAGTAGGACGCTCCTCTAGTCCACACTCAACTATGAATTCATTAAAATCATCAATTGAAGATAATTCAAGAGTAGCTTGTCCCTGATATTCCTCCAGAGAGCGAATAACATTTAAATCACCTGTAATTGTCCAAGGAGTATCAGAATGCAAAAGCTGAAAAGCAAGCAGATTGGCCCATAATGCCTGTCTGTCTCGACGAGTAGACTTAGCATAAACAACAGAAACAATGAAAGGAGCAGGATGCTTATGATGTTGAACCCGTAGGTGTAGAACTTGATCATCGCCACCCAGGTTATCCACCGTATAGTCAGCTGAAAATAAAGCCCAGATTTTATTTGTGAGTGAGACAAAAGTGGTTTGGAAGTGTAGCTCTCTCGATATCGCAGACAGAACTGACGAATTTCCCATTGGTTCTAATAAGAAAACAACCGTCATGTTATGCAAAGCAACTAGATTTTTTAAACGTCGACGTGTTGGCTTGTTGGTCACACCCCGAATGTTCCATGTCAGGCTACTAATCATTGGGAAAATGTTGAACCGTTACCAGTAGGAGCTCTCCTGCATCGACGAAGAGAGGCCTCATTCACAATAGGAATTTTGTTTTTGGAGCCCAAAGGCGACCGCGTTGACGAGAATGCTGTAAATCATCATTCTGGGGCATAACAAGTAACAGTTGATCGGAGACCATGCTTAGTGTCGAATCATCACGATAGGCAGGCAAAGCAACATTTCCAAAAACATGAGGATGTGAGATAGGCAAAGCAGCATGTTGAGACGACAGACTCAAATCGGCAGGCAGATGATCACAGACTAGTGCCTCATCAATAGGCACTTGAGGAGCAGCCATAGGCGGAGAAGGTAATAAATCGCCCTGATATTCTGTAGTCCGCGGAAAAGAAGGTATGAGTTTATCAATAGAGTGCAAATTAGGTAAGACAATCGAAGAAGGTTGTAAATCAGGCACGCTGGTCAGAGGTGGGAATTGAGGGGTGGGAGCAGGCAACCCAGTCGATTGAGAAATTACTGGCATCAATGGTGGGCAGACTGGGCCAGTATCGTCATCCTGAAGTTGAGAGAGAATATCAAATCTTGAGGATAGTTGGGGAGCAGCAGAGGGCGAGTCCTTCAAATGGGGAAAATCCAAACCAGTAGTCTGTAGTTGATCAGGAACCAACAAAGGAGGGTTAATCAGAACATCAACTGTCGTTTGCACTGGGGGTAAAGAAATCGGAGCAGAGGAGGGGATATCGGGAACAGGGGCGTTCTGCTCTACGGTCGGTAATCCAGATGAGTTTGGTAGAGTCGCTTTTGGATTCCAAATTTTCGGGGCAGGGAGAACACCAGGAATGAAAGGCTGCGACTTGGATGTAGAATCTACGGGTTTACTCGGATGCAACTGACGACAATGGTCCTAGTCATGGCCGACTTTGTGACAGTGAAGACAGAAAGCAGGGAGGTCTTCATAGACAATCGATTGGAAAAAAGGTTTGGATTCCGTACCCAATCGAAGACGCTTAGGCAAATCCTTCAAAAGATCAATTTCTATACATACCCGAGCTACCGACGGTCGCGAGAGATTCAGAGTAGGAGCGTCGATTTTCAACAAAGTCCCAATCGGTTCAGTCATTCGCTGCAAATATTGCTTGTGAAAGCCATAAACAGGGAGAACTGCAAAAGAAACCTAGATAGGGACGATTGACGATTCCTAATTGGGATGAAAATCTGGGGTCCATTTGAACACACGCATGATGTGGGAATCAAAAGTCCAGATTGTGCGCAACCAACATCTATGATAATCCTCTTCAAGGTCAAAACTAATTAGGACATGTCTGAAATCGATCAATCCTATAGTAAAAGCACCAATAAACCCAATCCGATCGAAAGCTGAACGGAGAAAATTCACTTTAGGGTTGCCTTTTGTGAATTTGCCCACGAGAGAAAGCCTGAATGGCGCTGATAATTGATCTTGCTCCTCTCGGGTCAAGAAAAACGTGGGTTCCCCTTTCAGCAGCTTCAATTGGGAGACCAGATCCACATCGGTAAGTGGACGAAGAATGGAGTGGGGGGTGTTTTCGAACCAGATAGCGCCTGAACGAAGGTACGGCCACCCCCCCAAGGTGGCGGCGCCGGGACGGCGCCAGGTATGTGGCCTGGAAATGGGTCAGAAAACCTGTAGCGTAGACAATATTGGAGAGACGATTCGGAGAATAATCGTCCATTCGTTTTTAATTATAGGTACCACACCTCCTAATGTGGTTTATATGACTAACCAAAATGGACCCAAAATAGCTTGGGTACCTATAAGAAGAAAGAATGTTTATGTTGTAGAGTATAAGCAAGGAATGAAAATTCATCAAGCACATGGTACATTGATAGTGGATGTTTAAGGCATATGAGCGGAGACAAGAGCCTATTTGCAGAAATTAGACCAAAGAATCAAGGATATGTCACATTTGGAGACAACAACAAAGGTAAAGTCATTGGTATTGGTAAAGTGGGTAAGGAACCTTTGTTTACCATTGACAATGTCTTGCTTGTTGATGGCTTGAAACATAATTTGCTTAGTGTTTCTCAATTGTGTGATATGAATTTTAATGTGACATTTGAATCATCTCATTGCATGGTTAAGAAGGATGAAAATGTTGCATTCATTGGTTTGAGACATGGTAATACGTATATTATTGATTTGTATGATGATAGTTTTTTTAATGAAAAATGTTTGGTGACATTAGAAGAAAATGCATTTTTATGGCATAGAAAGTTGGGACATGCACCATTGCCTTTAATTTCTAAGCTTTCTAAAAATGATATAGTGAGAGGTTTGTCTAAGATCAAATTTGTTAAAGATCACCTATGTGAATCTTGCTTGAAAGGAAAACATGTTAGGGAATCATTCAAACCAAAGAAAGAAATTTGTACATCTCGCATTCTTGAACTTGTTCATATGGACTTGATTGAACCATCTAGGCATGCTAGTCTAAGTGGCAAATTATATGTTCTTGTAATTGTTGATGATTTTTTCAGATTTACCTGGGTAAGATTTCTTATAAATAAAAGTGATGCCTTTAACGAGTTTACTAAGTGGTGTAGGTTGGTTCAAAATGAAAAGAATTTGACAATTGTTGCAATAAGGACCGATCACGGAGGTGAATTTGAGTTTGAACCATTCGAAAGGCTTTGCGACAAATATGGAATGGAGCACAACTTCTCAATACCTAAAACACCACAACAAAACGGCATTGTAGAAAGGAAGAATCGCTCACTTGAAGAAATGAGTATAACGATGCTAAATGAATACAATCTTCCTACAGCATTTTGGGCGGAAGCAATCAATACCGCATGTTATGTTATCAACAGGGTACATCTCAGACGAGACAAAAACAAGACACCATACGAGTTATGGAAAGGTAAGAAACCCAACATTTCACATTTTCACCCATTCAGTTGCAAAGTTTTTATTTATAATAATGGAAAGAATAACTTAGGAAAATTTGATTCAAAATCTGATGTTGGTGTATTTCTTGGTTATTCTCTAACTAGTAAGGCTTTTAGAGTTTATAATAATAGAACTAAGTGTGTTGAATAAAGTATTCATGTTAAATTCGATGATATGATTTCACCCCCGAGAAAGGTTTGTTTTGATGATGATGCAGGAAATTTAGGAAATGGAGTTGAAGAAGTGGAATCCAAGATTGAAGAATTAAAGCTAAATGAGGAAGATCATGTACCAAGCACCAAAACTTGAGCAAGAGCAAAGAATCATCCTATGGAGCAAGTTATTGGTAGCTTGGATGATGGTTTGAGAACCAGAAGAAATGTTTATGAACACATGAGCAATTCAGCCTTCATCTCATTAGTGGAACCCAAGAATATAAAAGAGGCTCATGAAGATGAAAATTGGCTATTAGCTATGCAAGAAGAGCTTAATCAATTCAAGAGGAATTGTTGGCCCCTAAATTTTTTTTATTTAATTAAGCATGTCTAAATTATTTGGAGGTATTGTTTAAATTATTTTGAAGTATTAGCTCTTAAGAAATGGAAATTAAATAAGAGATTCAATTTAAATCTGAGTGGAAAAAAATTTAAGAGATTAAAGAAGTAAAGTGGCTTAAGGGCAATTTGGGAAGTTTCTTCATGTTTTTAGAATTTAAGGCATTGAAGGAAGGCTACTTTGGTCCTTTTAAGTTCTTTTAAAAACAAAAGAAGAGGAAAATGAAGGAGAAATCGTTGATAGAAGGGGAAAAGAGTAAGGTTTGCAAGGAAAGGAATGGTTGTCCTAAAACTACGTAGTTTTGAGGTTGAAGTTTAGGTTTTAAATAAGAAACAACTTATTAGTCCATTAAAGGAGTGTCTTACGAAATTTCTAGAGAAACGAGTGGGAGAGTTTCGGAGAAGAAGAAGAAGAAGAAGAAGAAGAAGAAGAAGAAGAAGAAGAAGGAGAAGAAGAAAGGTAAGAGCCTTAGTTTCATCTTGTCTTAGAAAGGAGAAGGAAGAAGTAGAGGAAAGGATCAAGCTTCCATTAGAAGCCAAAGAGGATTTTCGTGGGTTTCATCCCAAGGGTAAGAAAATGTGATTTCTTTTGAAATTTTAGATGGGTTTTAGTGAAAATAGCCTAAGTTAGGCATGGGTAAAGTTAGATAGGCTTTTCTCCATGTTTTCCTCTCCTAGAAATGCTTAATTTGGGTTATCATCATGTTAATTGGGTTGTTATTGCTTAATGAAGGTGATGAGAGGTTATTAGAGCTAGAAGCAAGGTCAATTGACTCATTACAAGGCTAAAGGATTAAGGTGAGTGATAATTTAATAGTTAAGTTAATAAGTTACTAAATTCCTTTGAAATAAATGTCATATAATGCTTTCCTATATTTTTCCAATTTTAAATGAATTGCTAATTGTGATAGTTAAAATTATATGAAATGTTTGAAAGTAAAGACTTTGTGAAAGTACGTATGAAATGGTTTGTCAAGAGAAAAATATCCGAAAGGATGATTTCAACGATTATGTGAAAGTGATTTTGCCAATTGAGGCTAATGAGCATGAATTGTTGTGAATTATGTGATATACATGTTTGTTTGGGTTTGTGGTGGTCCCTCATATGTGATAGATGCACCTGTCAAAATTATAGCCTTTTTCCGGCTGCCCGTTAGTGGCAATGGAGCTCCTCACGGACTCCTTCATGTGTTCACGGCTACACATGACCGCTCTGCGGAAATGTGTAGTACGTCCTGTTTGGACCCACCCAAACCATCTTATATGTGATCATGTGATATGCTTGTTATGTTGTTATTATATGTTATGTTGTTTAATAAATGCTTTTGATAAATTGACTTATTGCTTTCTCTATGCTTATGTGATCTTGATGTGATTGCTGGGATGAAATGAGTTTTTCATAAAGGTCTTGATAAACTTATAAAGTTTCGATCAATGCGATATTGGTTTTAAAAACAAGGAGTTTTGATGAAGTGATAGTGCTTTTGATCAATGAAAATTGGTCTTGATAAGTTTGAAAGATTTTTATCAATCTAAAAGTTGTTCTAAAAATAAGAAATAAAGAATGTTTTTGCTTATTTTCTTAATTATTAAGCTGTTACCCACTGAGCTGTCGAGCTCACACCCCTTTTCTCCTCCACAGTGACGAAAGGAACCCAAGTTAAAGTATTGGATTGAAGCATTACTTCAATGTTGTTAATTTTAGAATTCACTTTTTGGAAACTAAGAGTTTGGTTGTATTTTGGAGAATTGATCCCCCTTGTATTTTTGTCATTTGATCTTTTCAATTGTAATCGGGAAAAATGCCTCCAAAACGTTGTAATAACTCGGATTGTTCATTCAAGTTCAAGAATGCTGGGTTTGATTGTAATCTATGTAATTTGCATATGTCATATTCAAATGCATTATTGTATGATTTAAATTAGCAAAAGAAGAAGGATTGAGATTGTATTGTTTTATAATTTGGAATGGTATAGATTTCTAGGAGTGTGGTTGTTGCCCTTGAATTGTGTGTGGAGACATTTGGGATTGAATTATGTGGTATGTAATTGGATATTGAGTTTTATACAGGTGAAGGAGTATGAATTGAAGATTGGTTAGTTGAAGTTTCTAGGAAAGTGCTGTCAAATTTTCATAGAATTTGACAGAAACTTCGCTTTAGTTTTAGGTCCTCATAAGGCTTGAATTGGAACAAGGAGTCTTCATGAAGATTGTATTAGAGGTTTAGATCTTTCCAATGATATAGATTTTTTCACTTTCGGACTTAGGATGAAGAAGTTATGGTGTTGGAAACACATTCAGTTACTGTTCATGCTGATATTTTTACTGTTCCATTGGTCATTATAGGAGCTATTTATTTGAGTGAGTTTCTACCTCCTTTAATGACGGAATTGAGTTTTGCATCCTTAATGAAACTTGTAGAGCATCTTGTTATCTTTCCATTGAGGTATAATTTGTAATTTTTAGGATTTGGAGTAAGAAGTTATGAGAATTGGCAGATAATAGCTAACGTTCATTTTGATGTTCATATTGCTTGTGAGCTTATGATGGCCTTGATGACTAAGGATTAATTCATGGATTTGATTAACCATTTGAGTTGAAATTTGTGAATTTGGTGAGTTGAACTTGGGGTTTATGGTGTTATGAAGTGTTTATGCTTTAGAATAAGTTAAATTTGTGAAGAATGCAAGTGGTTATGAAGTTAGATTGAAGGTGAGGCGTTTGGAAGAGTTATTGAAGTTTGGAAAAATGGCATGTCCATTAAACGGACAGCCTCGGGTGAAAAAACACCCCTTAGCCTACCCGTGTCCGTTAGACGGACTTGCATGTCCGTTTAACGGACATTCTCGAAGCATTTGGTACCATTTCACCCAATTGTGTCCGTTAAACGGACATGGCTGTCCGTTTAACAGACAGCTACGGGAAAAAGTGTGAATTTGGACAAAGTTAGAGGCCGAATCTCGTTTTGTGGTCTTCATGAGAGTTGTAGATCTAGATGTTTTCTTTCTAATGGTTAAAGAACTAACTCATTATGACATCTAGATCAAAAGTTATGGAAATCGCGCCAAAAGTGTTTCAATTTGATTTTGGGTATGAACATAGTCTATTCTTTTGGGCATAACTCCCTCATCCGACCTCCAATTGAGGTGAGACTTGAACCATTAGTTTTCTAAGACATGTATCTTTCTCCATAAAAAAAATTTGTACCATTTGGAGTTAAATTGAAAATGTTTGCATTAAAGTAAGTGAGAGGTCGGTTTAGAGATCATATTTGGAGTATGAGCTCTTTTAGGCTTTTTGAGCATAACTTGAGTTATACAACTCCGTTTGAGGTGATACTTGTTTTAAATCGATCACGAGACATAAGGCTACATTTTTTTTATGAATAAGTCAACCTATGATTTTGGTGTTTACATAGTGTGCGCCGCCACAAATGTGGAGTTACTGTTAAGGACCTATGAGGTTATAAGCTCAAGCTTGGGACTTGGAAATGGGCTCGAAATGGGTCCAATAGATGTGGAATTTAAGCAAGAGTAAGAGTGTTAAGTTATAAGCAGTTGGGGTCCGGTCTCCGGATCGGGTTCCAACATTTATGGTATCAGAGCGCTGGAATTGAGATCTTACATGGGCGCATGAGTATAAGTTACTCAGATAACCAATTGTTAAAAGTTTGGACTGACTAAATTAGTGAGGAAAACTATAAGTTTTCAATGGATAAATGGAAATGCAAAATAACATATGGTAATATGGCAGATGATGATGCAATGTAAGTGAAGTGCAGGGAAAGTTGCAGTATAAGGCATTATGGCGATATAGCCCCGAATGTGATATAGATGTAAAAGTATAGACATGACTTGTCTGAGGAAGACAAGGATATAAGTGGAAACGTTGAGCTTAAAGTGAACAAGTGAAATATATAGAAAACAAATCCGAACCTCAGTGGGTACAAGCTTATAATTTGAGTAATGAGCCTTTAAGTTTTCTTTTTCCGCATCAAGAAATAAAAGTTTGTATTTGAATCAAGAGAATGAAATGCTTTCAATTACCTTAAAATGTTGTTTTTCCTGCTTGTGATTGATTTGAAAAATGTGCTTATGTTTCATATGGAAGTTGTGTAATGATTTTTCTTATGTTTATAAATTGCGTGATGATTTTGAATCAATGATGAATTGATATATGTCAGATGTAATGTGAAGGATAATGGGAAGGGTATATGAATGAAGGTGATATTAGTACAAGTCCAATAAGGTTAAATAGTTGTTATTGTGAGTATCTATATGATGACCCATTATCATACGCAAGTGAGTATATTAAGCATGTAGGTAATACATATATATATATATATGTGTGTGTGTGTGTGTGTGTGTGTGTGTGTGTGTGTGTGTGTGTGTGGAGATGATAGAGGAAGAAACTTATGACTTATTGGATAATTGTTAGTCATAGCTCCCATAGTCTAAAGTTTGAGGGGAAACTAGAGTAACATATGAAGGTGTTCATAATGATCATGTGAGAATAGATTGAGATTTGTTAAAGATGTCACAATGAGAAATAAATTGATATAAGAAGAATATTGTTTGGGGTTAATGGAGACCAATGAATTGGTAAATGGTAAAAATGGGTTGAATTTGATGAAGCTACCCAAGCAAATACGACAATAAGTATGCTCTTTACTTTCTTGGGTTTTGGGTGATTTGCACATTATGACCTTGAGAGGAAGATAGAAATGGGTCTTCCCCTGGTATTACGACTAGTTGGTAATAAGTAAGTGATCAAGATTGCATAAAAAGTATAAATGATGGTAGCAAGAAACCCTCTTTTGAAGAAAAATTTTGTCAAGGGAGAATAAGCAGATTAGATAGCTTGTATTAAGGATGACCAAAGAACGAACTGAACATGAAGGAATATGTATTTTTGTTTGGTGTAAAGGGGTCACATGAGTGGATTCTTGAATCTATGGGGACACAAATTTGCTAGGATGAGGAGTATGTACGTGTAAGTTACATTATGTGAAAGTATGTTGAGGAGATATTGATTTCTAATATGAGAAGTATATAGGTTCGTGTTATATCCTGTGTAAGTATGTTCGGGAGATACAAATCTATCTTCATGAATGTCTTAAAATCAAGAAGTTAAGTCTGCAAAAAAATTACAATGTGTGGAGAAATTTGTATGAGTGAGTAAACACGAGAATAAGTCCAAGAGAGATATGAGAAAATGCAAGAAATAGAGAAGATCATTTGCAGAAGGAAGTCAAGAAGACAATTGAAAAGAAAGTGAGATAATGTACCTCATTAAGGAACAGTTATTTAAAGAATCGCGAGGGCTAATCAAGAGACATATGAAATTTGATAATAATTGCTTGAGTTAACAAATGCCTAATAGCACTATGGTATTGGAGACTAAAGAGATTCAAGATTTGATGGTGTATTGAAGGCATTCGAAGAATTGAGAAAAAAAAAGTAGTTTGAATATATGGAGAAAAGTGTGTAAAGCGTATGAGCAACATGAGTAAAGAAAATTTTGAAGGAACTATGCTGAGGTAAATTATATCATATAGAATTGGAGATTTTATAATAGGCACTGATGTGGTATAAGACAATTGGCTGAAATCCAATGCAGCGTAACAAAGTGATTTCATATGTATGGAGAAAATGGAAGACCTATGGATTGACTATTTGATACATGATTTAGAACTGCTACATTGATGAATATTTTGAAAGTTTGAAGACAGTATATGTACAGGAATATCTCCAATATACATATGCAAGTGCAGATCGTAAAATTTTGAGCCAATTAATGAATTGGGAGAAGTAGTTATAAGACGCAGGAGATTGATATAAATACCGAAAGGCTATGATTGTTCTAGCGAGAAAGTCCAAGTGAAGCTAAGTGGTATATAAGATTCCTTAAGTAGAAATGCGATATTGAAGTTATCAGAACTAATGCAAGGAAAGCATAAAATAGAGGGTTCAGTTTACCCCAAATTAAGGATTAAGGGATTATGAGATTGAAAACAGATATGCTTGTCAAGTTTAAATGAGAAGAAGAATATAGGGTGAATGAATAAGAAGTATATGAAATCAATAAAGATGCTTGAGTTGAAAGAATTGAATATGAGACTAAGGCAATAGATGGAGTTATTCGAAGGATTATAATTGTATAAGCGAGTGCTATATTGGTAAAGTTAGTGTTATGATCAGATGCACTGAATAGAGATATAAATAGTAGTGTTTCAAATTTTGGATTTTTTTTGAGGTTATTAAATGTAGTCTAGTAAAGAATGTAGAGTGTGAAATTGAATTTTAAGCAAAATGTTTAGTCACTGAAAGTTTAGATCAGTTCATATGAACCAAGCCCAAATTGAAGATTCAGTTGTGAATCTTTCTAAGAAATTGAAATTAGGTATGAATTTTGAGTTTGAGTAGGAAAAATGATACTGGGTGATTTGAGATAAGAAATATGCGTACCGGTAAAGATGATTAAGCAAAAAGACTGTGAGAAAAGTAATGGTGATTTAAGCTATATATCCTAGAAGAAATATGTCAAGTGACTGAAAGTTTGAATGGCCAATGATTTTAACTGTTGGAGATATGCTTAAAGTTTATATTTTAGAGTTTGTAGGAGCATGAGATCAATGTATAGTTCTATTTGATTTTAAGCATCAAAATCGTTGCCATAATGTTTTCGATAGAATACGGTATGAGGAGTTAGGAGATAGAAAGAGTTATCACTTTTGTACTATGATGAGTAAGGCCTAAAGATGATTAAATGTCAGATCGATTGAAGAAATATTAGAAATTAAGTGATCAAGAAGGATGAATAAATTAGGTGGATTCGACATTGACATAAGAGTTACATGAAATGGGACTAAAGTGATGTGAATTATTAAGTGAAAACTGCATTGTCTCTAAAGGTATCACCTTGCTCAGGTGTGCTCAAGTGAAGAAAAAGAATTCGCTAAGCCGCTATGAATTAGTTCGTATAAAAGCATTGTGAATTAATGATATTGACAAAAGGATTAAAGTATGATATATGTGAGTATGTTAAGGGAATATTGATGTGATAAGATTATGGTGTTATCGACACAAGAAGTGGAAGAAAAAAAAATTGTGAGTGATCTGAAGCTTAAGGAGGAACTAGTTAAGAAAGTAAATGACCAAATAATGAATTGAAAGATCGAATGAGTCTACCTGAATATTATCTTTTGAAAGAAAGTTTTCGAGTGATGACGTTAAATGAGAAACGGAGGAGCATCCTACACTCCAAATCAATTTGATTAGAAATATTGGTGTTTGGATATGGTATGGATGGTATTTAAGATAAGAGGTGAAAACATTATGAATATGAGTGGTGAAAAAGTTGAATATGAGAATGACTAAAATTATTTGGAAGACATGAGTAAATACATTGTATTGCTTGGTATTTGCTTAAGTATGAATTGCGAGGACGAAATTCTTTTAAGAGGGGGAGAAATGTTGGCCCCTGAATTTTTTTATATTTAATTAAGCATGTCTAAATTATTTGGAGGTATTGTTTAAATTATTTTGAAGTATTAGCTCTTACGAAATGGAAATTAAATAAGAGATTCAATTTAAATCTGAGTGGAAAAAAATTTAAGAGATTAAAGAAATAAAGTGGCTTAAGGGCAATTTGGGATGTTTCTTCATGTTTTTAGAATTTAAGGCATTGAAGGAAGGCTACTTTGGTCCTTTTAAGTTCTTTTAAAAACAAAAGAAGAGGAAAATGAAGGAGAAATCGTTGATAGAAGGGGAAAAGAGTAAGGTTTGCAAGGAAAGGAATGGTTGTCCTAAAACTACGTAGTTTTGAGATTGAAGTTTAGGTTTTAAATAAGTAACAACTTATTAGTCCATTAAAGGAGTGTCTTACGAAATTTCTAGAGAAAGGAGTGGGAGAGTTTCGGAGAAGAAGAAGAAGAAGAGAAGAAGAAGAAGAAGAAGAAGAAGGGAGAAGAAGAAAGGTAAGAGCCTTAGTTTCATCTTGTCTTAGAAAGGAGAAGGAAGAAGTAGAGGAAAGGATCAAGCTTCCATTAGAAGCCAAAGAGGATTTTCGTGGGTTTCATCCCAAGGATAAGAAAATGTGATTTCTTTTGAAATTTTAGATGGGTTTTAGTGAAAATAGCCTAAGTTAGGCATGGGTAAAGTTAGATAGGCTTTTCTTCATGTTTTCTTCTCCTAGAAATGCTTAATTTGGGTTATCATCATGTTAATTGGGTTTTTATTGCTTAATGAAGGTGATGAGAGGTTATTAGAGCTAGAAGCAAGGTCAATTGACTCATTGCAAGGCTAAAGGATTAAGGTGGGTGATAATTTAATAGTTAAGTTAATAAGTTACTAAATTCCTTTGAAATAAATGTCATATAATGCTTTCCTATGTTTTTCCAATTTTAAATGAATTGCTAATTGTGATAGTTAAACTTATATGAAATGTTTGAAAGTAAAGACTTTGTGAAAGTATGTATGAAATGGTTTGTCAAGAGAAAAATATCCGAAAGGATGATTTCAACGATTATGTGAAAGTGATTTTGCCAATTGAGGCTAATGAGCATGAATTGTTGTGAATTATGTGATATACATGTTTGTTTGGGTTTGTGGTGGTCCCTCATGTGTGATAGGTGCACCTGTCAAAATTATAGCCTTTTTTCGGCTGCCCGTTAGTGGCAATGGAGCTCCTCACGGACTCCTTCATGTGTTCACGGCTACACATGACCGCTCTGCGGAAATGTGTAGTACGTCCTGTTTGGACCCACCCAAACCATCTTATATGTGATCATGTGATATGCTTGTTATGTTGTTTAATAAATGCTTTTGATAAATTGACTTATTGCTTTCTCTATGCTTATGTGATCTTGATGTGATTGCTGGGATGAAATGAGTTTTTCATAAAGGTCTTGATAAACTTATAAAGTTTCGATCAATGCGATATTGGTTTTAAAAACAAGGAGTTTTGATGAAGTGATAGTGCTTTTGATTAATGAAAATTGGTCTTGATAAGTTTGAAAGATTTTTATCAATCTAAAGTTGTTCGAAATAAGAAATAAAGAATGTTTTGCTTATTTTCTTAATTATTAAGTCATACCCATCGAAATGTCGAGCTCACACCCCTTTTCTCCCTCCACAGGTGACGAGCGGGAACCCAAGTTAAAGTATTGGATTGAAGCATTATTTCAATGTTGCTAATTTTAGAATTCACTTTTTGGAAACTAAGAGTTAGGTTGTATTTTGGAGAATTGATCCCCCTTGTATTTTTGTCATTTGATCTTTTCGATTGTAATCGGGAAAAATGCCTCCAAAGCGTTGTAATAACTCGGATTGTTCATTCAAGTTCAAGAATGTTGGGTTTGATTGTAATCTATGTAATTTGCATATGTCATATTCAAATGCATTATTGTATGATTTAAATTAGCAAAAGAAGAAGGATTGAGATTGTATTGTTTTATAATTTGGAATGGTATAGATTTCTAGGAGTGTGGTTGTTGCCCTTGAATTGTGTGTGGAGACATTTGGGATTGAATGATGTGGTATGTAATTGGATATTGAGTTTTATACAGGTGAAGGAGTATGAATTGAAGATTGGTTAGTTGAAGTTTCTAGGAAAGTGCTGTCAAATTTTCATAGAATTTGACAGAAACTTCGCTTTAGTTTTAGGTCCTCATAAGGCTTGAATTGGAACAAGGAGTCTTCATGAAGATTGTACTAGAGGTTTAGATCTTTCCAATGATATAGATTTTGTCACTTTCGGACTTAGGATGAAGAAGTTATGGTGTTGGAAACATATTCAGTTACTGTTCATGCTGATATTTTTACTGTTCCATTGGTCATTATAGGAGCTATTCATTTGAGTGAGTTTCTACCTCCTTTAATGACGGAATTGAGTTTTGCATCCTTAATGAAACTTGTAGAGCATCTTGTTATCTTTCCATTGAGGTATAATTTGTAATTTTTAGGATTTGGAGTAAGAAGTTATGAGAATTGGCAGATAATAGCTAACGTTCATTTGGATGTTCATATTGCTTGTGAGCTTATGATGGCCTTGATGACTAAGGATTAATTCATGGATTTGATTAACCATTTGAGTTGAAATTTGTGAATTTGGTGAGTTGAACTTGGTGTTTATGGTGTTATGAAGTGTTTATGCTTTAGAATAAGTTAAATTTGTGAAGAATGCAAGTGGTTATGAAGTTAGATTGAAGGTGAGGTGTTTGGAAGAGGTATTGAAGTTTGGAAAAATGGCATGTCATTTAAACGGACATGAATGTCCGTTAAACGGACAGCCTCAGGTGAAAAAACACCCCTTAGCCTACCCGTGTCCGTTAGACGGACTTGCATGTCCGTTTAACGGACATTCTCGAAGCATTTGGTACCATTTCACCCAATTGTGTCCGTTAAACGGACATGGCTGTCCGTTTAACGGACAGCTATGGGAAAAAGTGTGAATTTGGACAAAGTTAGAGGCCGAATCTCGTTTTATGGTCTTCATGAGAGTTGTAGATATAGATGTCTTATTTCTAATGGTAAAAGAACGAACTCATTATGACATCTAGATCAAAAGTTATGGAAATCGCGCCAAAAGAGTTTCAATTTGATTTTGGGTATGATCATAGTCTATTCTTTTGGGCATAACTCCCTCATCCGACCTCCAATTGAGGTGAGACTTGAACCATTAGTTTTCTAAGACATGTGTCTTTCTCCATAAAAAAAATTGTACCATTTGGAGTTAAATTGAAAATGTTTGCATTAAAGTAAGTGAGAGGTCGGTTTAGAGATCATATTTGGAGAATGAGCTCTTTTAGGCTTTTTGAGCATAACTTGAGTTATACAACTCCGTTTGAGGTGATTCTTGTTTTAAATCGATCACGAGACATAAGGCTAAATTTTTTTATGAATAAGTCAACCTATGATTTTGGTGTTTACATAGTGTGCGCTCGCCACAAATGTGGAGTTAAAGCTAAGGACCCTGCAAGGTTGTAAGCTCAAGGCTTCAGGACTTCAGAAATTGGGCTCTAGAAATGGGTCCAATAGATGTGGAATTTAAGCAAGAGTAAGAGTGTTAAGTTATAAGCAGTTGGGGTCCGATCTCCGGATCGGGTTCCAACAGGAATAGTGTATGGGATTTGGTAGCTCCACCAAAAGACAAAACTATCATTGGAGTCAAGTGGATAAATAGGATAAAATATGATGAGAATGGTGAAGCAATAAAGAATAAATCAAGGTTAGTAGCTCAAGGATTTTATCAAGAAGAAGGCCTTGATTTTAATGAGACATGTGCTCCTTTGGCTCGATTGGAAGCAATCAGATTATTATGTTCTTTTGCATCACATAAAAGGATTAAATTAAATCAAATGGACGTCAAGAGTGCGTTTCTAAATGGATACATTGAAGAGGAAGTTTATGTCAAACAACCACCTAGTTTTGAAGATCATGAACATCCGGATTATGTCTACAAACTCAAGAAGGCACTCTATGGATTAAAACAAGCACCTAGAGCATGGTATGAAAGGTTAAGTACTTTTCTAACTCAACATGGGTATATTCGTGGTAAGATTGATAAAACTTTGTTTATTAAACATGTTGATCAAGATATGCTAATTTGTCAAATATATGTTGATGATATTGTGTTTGGTGCTACTAATGAATTTTTGTGTAAATAATTTAGTGATTTAATGCAAAGTGAATTTGAAATGAGCATGATGGGAGAACTCAAAATCTTCCTTGGATTGCAAATCAAGCAATACAATAATGACATCTTCATTCACCAATCAAAATATACCAAGGAGCTTCTAAAGAAATTCAAAATGGAAGGATGCAAAGTAGCAGCAACACCAATGGCAACAAATCAGGTCTTGGTAAAATCTGAACATGAGGAAGATGTTGATCAAAAACTTTATAAAGGTATGATCGACTCCCTTTTGTATTTAACTGCTTCTATACCTGATATTATGTTCGCTACATGTTTGTGTGCTAGATTTCAATCTTGTCCTAAAACTTCTCATTTGAGTGCATGCAAAAGAATTTTTAGATATCTGAGTAGAACTGTTAATCATGGTTTATGGTATCCCAGTTGTGAATCATTTGATTTATATGCTTACAGTGATGCTGATCATGGTGGCTGTAAGGTAGATAGAAAAAGCACTAGTGGCTTATGTCATTTCTTAGGATCATCCTTGATCTCTTGGGCCAGTAAAAAGTAAGTTAGTGTAGCTATTTCCACTGCTGAATCTGAATATATAGCAGCTGGTAGTGCATGTGCCCAAGTTCTTTGGATTAAACATCAATTGCTTGACTATGGTATTGTGGTTAAAAATATTCCTATTTATTATGATAACACCAATACAATTTTTTTGAGTAAAAATCCAATTTTGCATAGTAGAACGAAGCATATAGAAATTAGATATCATTTTATACGTGATCATTGTTTGAAAGGTGACATTTGTTTAAAGCATGTTTCATCTAGTGACAAATTAGCTGATATATTTACTAAACCCCTTAAGGAAGATGTGTTTGTGAACATCAAATTGAAACTTGGTATGTGTGATTTAAATTCCTTTGGTTGATTTTAACTTTCTGCATACATTAGAACAACAAAATGATCAAAATATTAGGCAAATGTGCAATTCCATCAGAAGAACACATCATCATGATCTACACTTAGGCTAAAATATGATTGATTTGGAGTTTGGTAACATTCCAGTCGACTAATTGGAGTTTAAGTCAACTGAGGTAGAGGAATTATTCGAGTTGTTTTGCTTTCTAATAGTTATAGTCGACTAACAGTATACTGTTAGCGATCTAGAAGGGGGGGTTGAATAGATCTTAAAACTCTTTGATAATTTCTACAAGAAAATCAGAAGTTAAAACACACAAAAACAATTTTGATAAACTTAATTGAAAAGTGTAAGGAAGAAGATCAAACACTGTTTTTATAGAGGTTCGGTGCTAAGACCTACGTCCTCTACCTAAGCTCCCACTTAGGATTTTGCCAATCACTTTATTGCACACTTTGTAGTTGAGTGTGAACTTTTACAATCCCGCTTGATTTCGGCTCGAAGCTACCTTTACACTCGATTTGTCTTCCGACACAAATCCTACCGACACCGCTGATTTTCGCTCAAGCAACCTTTACACTCGATTTGTCTTACGACAAATCCTACCTCACGTGACCTTTTCACTCGTCACTTAAATTGTAATAAAACAATACAAAGAATGAAGAACAAATGCTCAAAACAATTTGTAACAATATAAGAGCAATAATGAGCAATTTGAAGCAATATGAGAGTATCTGAGCTTGTGGCACTTCTCTATATTCTTCATCAATCATCCACCCCTTATATAAGAAGAAATATAGCTGTTGGGAACTCATATAGCCGTTGCTTGATTGTTATAGCCGTTGCTTAATTCTCTCCCTTCCATTTTTGGCTAATTAGACCGTTGGAGTTGATCTGCTACATACATAAGTCGACTTGTCGAATTCATAAGTCGACTTGTTTCAACCATTTACGAAAAATTCATCTCCGCTCTCCAATAAGTCGACTTGTTATATATAAGTCGACTTGTTTATCTCGATAAGTCGACTTGTTTCCTATAAGTCGACTTGTTTACCTCGATAAGTCGACTTGTTTCCTATAAGTCGACTTGTTTAGCCATCTATGATAACATCCGACCAAATTCTCTACAAACCTCATGTTTTATGTCATTTTCACTTAGAGGACAACTCCCATCTGATTCTTCAATGATTTGTCACTAACTCATCTTGATTTGCACAATTCTTTTGTTGAATATCAATCAAAATACTTGAAACAATTTCTTAAACAATTCTATACATTTTATTATTATCAAAACATAAGTGGAATTAATTTGTCAACCACCATTGGTCCAACAATCTCCCCCTTTTTGATAATGACAAAATACTTAGAAATTGTTTAAGAAATGAAAACAAAGAAACATTGATCAAGGTTTTATACCTTGTCATTTTGGTTAGAAGTCTCCCCTCAATCATATAAATCATAACCTTGAAAAATCAATTAAAATTTTAACAAACTCCCTCTTAATCAAGTAACAAAAGGAAATCCAATTTCTCATTTTTCTCCCCCTTTTTGTCATAATCAAAATAACTAATACAAATCATCAATCGATGAAATATCGCAATCACATTAAATAGAGAAACAAGTCATCAAACACAAATAGTCTCGAATCAAACACACTCCCCCTCAATCAAATGACGGTGACTAAAAGATACCAATTGTCATACCAATTGTTAATTTTCAATATTACTCCCCCTTTTTGTCATAATTAAAAACCAATATGAAAAATGAAAAAATAGCCACAAAACAGCAAACACAAATAAAGGCAATAGTCATAACATAACAATCCAACAATTAATACAAATATCAGAAAGTCATAAGAAGCACCACACACTTGAAATAGCATAAGAATCCGTGTAGACATAATTCGACTTGTTTGCAGATTTGTCACCAATTAGTCAACAATTGGTTGATTTTCATTCCTTGCTTGTACCTACAACTGAAGCATCATTTCTTCTCATTGGTACCCAAGCCATCTTGGGTCCATTTTGTTAGTCAGTAAATCACATTAGAAGGTATATTCCTTTTCTACCCAAATTTTCTTGACCTTAATACATCTCCTAGTGCTTTTGCAAACAAGTTCTATGTGACCATCTTTCAAACATCTAGCACATTTAGCAACTTGTCCATCTTTAGTGAATTTAGAAATCAATGAACAATCTCTATTAAAAGGATCATATCCCAAACCATGTTTAGAAATAGTATATCTTTGTAAAGACAACAACTCTTCAAATTTTGCATTTCCACCACCAAATTTTCCAACCACATAAGAAAACTCCTTTCTAAGTCTTTCAAGCTCACAAATAAGATTTTCCTTTTCAATAAGACATGCAGAATGATCTTCCTTAGGACAATCTAAATCATCAATCGTCTTATGTAAAGCATTATTTTCAGCAACCAATTCACGTATTTTCTTTCTTAATTTTTTGTTAATCTCAATGGCTTCTTCAAAATCAGTTTGCAAAGCATCAAAAGAATCTCTAAGATCTTTATAGGTTAAAGTTACCTCATCTTCATCATCGCTAGTCAAGGAGTTACTTGCCATGAGAGCTAGGTTGTTCTCATCGTTGCTTTGGTAAGCTTCCTCGTCATCACTCCAAGTTGCTACTAGACTTGTTTTCTTCTTTCCTTTGTCATACCTGTCATTTTATGAATGAGCGAAGAGCTTTTGCATTCTCTAGCGATGTGACCTCTTTTTCTGCACTTCCAGCATTCTTCATTGTTCCTTTTTTCCTCATAGCCTTTATTTCTCTTTTCCGTGGTGTACCTTTTCCTTTCCTCAATTTCTCCACCACGTAATTCTTTTCTTCTATTTTGAGAAGTCCTTTGAACTTTCTCGATTTCGAGCATACATCGCTACTTCATCATCATCTTCTTCTTCATCTATTTCTTCATCACTCTCGTAAAAGAAGAAACGTTAGCTTTTAAAGCAATCGACTTTTGTGGCTTACCTCTTCCCCCTCTCGATTTGAGAATAATCTCATAGTTGATGAGTGATCCCACCAAAGCGTTGAATTCCAGATGGTTGAGATCCTTTGACTCCATAATTGTGGTGACTTGAGAATCCCATTCCTTGGCGATGAGCGAAGAATCTTCTTCACCTTCTCGCTATCCGTCATATGCTTCCCAAGGTTGCCTAATTCATTTATGATTTCGCAAAACGGTCAAGCATTGTGAGAAATTGACTCACCTTCCTTCATGACGAACATCTCGTAGTCGTGGAGAAGCATGTTGATCTTTGTCTCCGTACTTGATTTGTCCCTTCATGAGTTACTCAAGTCTCCCACATTTCCTTGGCGGTGGTGCAAGAATTTATCCGGTTTCTTTCCTCGACCGTTAATGCACAATATATCGCCTTCATAGCTTTGGCGTTGATGTACGCTTGCCTCAATCGTTATCATCATACTCCACTTCGTTTTAACTCACCATTCTCTTTTAACGGTGGTTGAGGACCAAGATAATTATCTTCAATATTCTACTCCCTCGCTAATGATGTGGTACTTCATAGGATTTTTCAAGAAGAATAGTTAGTACCATTAAATAAAGGAGGCGATAATTTGTGTTACCTTCTTCCGCTAGTTTATTGTGTGCCATCCCGGATATACGCTCGATACCAATTGTTAGCGATCTAGAAGGGGGTTGAATAGATCTTAAAACTCTTTGATAATTTCTACAAGAAAATCGGAAGTTAAAACACACAAAACAATTTTGATAAACTTAATTGAAAAGTGTAAGGAAGAAGATCAAACACTATTTTTATAGAGGTTCGGTGCTAAGACCTCGTCCTCTACCTAAGCTCCCACTTAGGATTTTGCCAATCACTTTATTGCACACTTTGTAGTTGAGTGTGAACTTTTACAATCCCGCTGATTTAAACTCAAGCTACCTTTACACTCGATTTGTCTTCCCACAAATCCTACCGACACCGCTTGATTTTCGGCTCAAGCAACCTTTACACTCGATTTGTCTTACTGACAAATCCTACCTCACGTGACCTTTTCACTCGTCACTTAAATTGTAATAAAACAATACAAAGAATGAAGAACAAATGCTCAAAACAATTTGTAACAATATAAGAGCAATAATGAGCAATTTGAAGCAATATGAGAGTATCTGAGCTTGTGGCACTTCTCTATATTCTTCATCAATCATCCACCCCTTATATAAGAAGAAATATAGCTGTTGGGAACTCATATAGCCGTTGCTTGATTGTTATAGCCGTTGCTTAATTCTCTCCCTTCCATTTTTAGCTAATTGGACCGTTGGAGTTGATCTGCTATATACATAAGTTGACTTGTCGAATTCATAAGTCGACTTGTTTCAACCATTTACGAAAAATTCATCTCCGCTCTCCAATAAGTCGACTTGTTATATATAAGTCGACTTGTTTATCTCGATAAGTCGACTTGTTTCCTATAAGTCGACTTGTTTACCTCGATAAGTCGACTTGTTTCCTATAAGTCGACTTGTTTAGCCATCTATGATAACATCCCACCAAATTCTCTACAAACCTCATGTTTTATGTCATTTTCACTTGAGGACAACTCCCATCCGATTCTTCAATGATTTGTCACTAACTCATCTTGATTTGCACAATTCTTTTGTTGAATATCAATCCAAAATACCTGAAACAATTTCTTAAACAATTCTATACATTTTATTATTATCAAAACATAAGTGGAATTAATTTGTCAACCACCATTGGTCCAACATATACGACCAGTCGACTAATACACCTATTTTTTTTAAAACCAGTAGAATAATTGGACACGACCAGTCGACTAGTTTTCTTTAAGATAACCCCCACTTTTTCTTTTATTATTACTAGTCGACTAACCCCATACCAATCGACTATAAGTCATCTGGATCTCCTTTAAAAGCTAATTTTTCCCAAAACCTCCGAAAAGGCTATCTCCCTCTCCTTTGAAAATTCTCCCTGCTAGTCGACTAATCCCCCCTATTTTTCTAAAAAATTCCATACCCACTGTCAATCGATTCTCACAAACACCAAACCCTTTGATCTATTCTTCAAATCCTTCTCCTTCTCCTAAAAACCCCTTTCGACTCTCCTAAACCCTAACATTCAAAATTTACTTCTATCTTCCTTAAATCTATCAATTTCTCACAATGGCTCCAAGGAAATCTACTGGAAAAGGGAAGAAGACAGCCACTCCTCCACAAGGTCCAAGAGTACGTGGGTCTTCTTCAAGAGGAGGTGGTGATCGAGAGAATGAAGAAGTTGAAGCAAGGTTCATTTCACGTGAAGCTCAAACCCTCTATTAATCGGTGCTTAAAACAGAGGTATTAATACCATCTATGAGATTTGATTGGGTTGAGTTAGAGCATAGTGAATACATGGATTTATTTTTTGAAATCATAAGTTATGGATTACGTTATTTCTTGGGGTATACTGATAACATTTATTTGGATATGGTGAGAAAATTTTATGCAAATCTTGTGGTAATTCGGAGTAATGTGGATACTGGTACACACTTGAAATCTCATATTCAAGGCAAAGAAATGTTTATTTGTGAAGATTATTTGTCAAGAGGGTTTTAATTGCCTACTGGTGGAGTTAGGCCTAGTGCTTCCTTGTTAGATTTGGATATTTTAAGACATGAAAATGGTGACACAGATGAAGAGGCTGAGGAAAATTTTGGTTACACTGAAGCAAAGGGTGATGATCTACTTGCTCGATTATGTTCTGATCATTCGCCACCTTTTGAGGCAATGGACTTGCCCTTAAACTATAGACTATTACATTATGCTATAAATCGTGTGGTATATCCAAAGAAGGCAAGAAATAATCATATCACCTCTTTGGATAAGGAGATACTGTGGCACTTGGAAGAACGGAGAAAAATAAAATTTTCAAGCTTGATTATACAGATGATGAGAAAGAAGGCCAATTTACTCCGGGGTGAGCTAAAAGGAAAAACCGGCAAACATAAAGGTGTGCCATATGGAGCCGTGATAACTCACATGGCCAAGCTGCAAAAATGCAACTTGAACGCCTATGACCATTATCCCTATCCTCAGAGTTGGAGATTTACTCCTTATAATCTCCGCAGTATGAAATTGGTCAAAACAATTGAGAGAGGTTGGGTTTATTCTTACCATGTAGAAAAGCTGGGTTTGACCTTGGAAGGTGAACAAGTTCCCAGGAGATAACGATCTAAGAGGGCAAGTGATTGCCCTAGCAGCTCTCGACCAAGTAGTGTTCGAAGGAGTGAGGTGTCTCATGATGACCTTCAGGAAATTAGAGACCAATTGGAAGAATTGAATGACCCGGTTGATGAACAACAAAGCATGCTTATACGCCTAGAGAAAAGCATCAAGAAAATCTTTGATAAGTTAGGGTGTAGGCATGATGATTCTTCACATTGATTTGCTTTGCATTTCACCTAGACCAACAGTTTTTATATTGTGGTCTTTCTAGTGTTTGAGGTTTTTCTTATTTGTCCTTGAGTACTGCTTAAAACTTTTGGTGTTTGATGGCTTGTTTCTATGTTTAATGTGCTTGCGATAATTTTTCATCTTTATATTCATGATTGTTCTTCATACTAATAACTATTTGTGATTCATCTATTTCCTCTTGTTGATTTGTATTAGTTTTTTTTATTATGACAAAAAGGGAGAGTAAAATTGGAAATTGGATATTCTTTAGTTACTTGATTAAGGGGGAGTTTGTTAAAATGTCCTTGATTTGAGACTATCTTGATTTCAACTTATTTTTACAAATTTGATTTTACAAGGTTATAAAATTCAAAAATTTTATATGATTGAGGGGGAGACTTCTAACCAAAATGACAAGGTATAAAAACCTTGATCAATGTTTCCTTGTTCTCATTTCTTAAACAATTTCTAAGTGTTTTGTCATTATCAAAAAGGGGGAGATTGTTGGACCAATGGTGGTTGACAAATTAAATCTCACTTATGTTTTGATAATAATAAAATGTATAGAATTGGTTAAGAAATTATTTCAGGTGGTGTGGGTTGAAATAAATCAAGATAGCTGATAAATCATGGTGAAATCAATAAGGAAATAATTTTCAACATGGCAGAGACATTAAACATGAAGATTATAGAAGATTTGATTGAATATATCCGTTGAAGTCAGCAACAAGTCGACTAGTATTTCATAAGTCGACTAATAAATTAAAGATCATCAGATGAGGGTTGAAACAAGTCGACTAATATGTTACAAGTCGACTACAAATCAATTGAATAGGAACACTAGTTGACTATCATGGCACTAGTTGACTGATCGAAGAGCGAGGTTAAAGCCTGCAGTGAAAAATGCTAATACTAGTCGACTATCACAACTCTACTAGTCGACTATTAGGTAGAGCTGAACAAGATGCATCTGAATTATTCACAAATGGAAAGGAGAAAGTTAAGGAACGACTATTTGCAATCAGAAAACAGCTAGTGAAATTCTCCAACGTCTATAGTCATCTTAGAACCTGCAAATAAATAGAGATAGATCAAGGGAATTGTAGGTGACGTAAAAAAATCAAAGCATACTACTATAGTTCTAAAAATTTGCTCTCATACTACTCTTAGCTTGGTCTGAATTCCATTCATTTTTGTTGTTGGGCCCCGATTCGTAATAAGCATGCTTAAATTATTTTGAGGCATGTTTAAATTATTTTGAGGTTTTAGTTTGATGATTTTTATTTTTGTTGGAATAAATTTAGGATTTTAATGTGTAGGATATGATTATTAAATGAAGGGATTTAGTGAATTTCGATTTGGTGAGAAATTATTTCTCTTGTGATGCATTGTTAGTAGTAAAAGAATTACATGAATTGAGAGTTTTATGAGTTATTAGCATTTAAATAGAATAAGTTGAATTGAAAGAGTAACTTAGGTTAGAATGAAATGAGAAAGATGGAATTAGGTAATATTGGGCTTGGAGTCTTGGGCTTAAGTTTAAGTAGTAAGTTAAAGTGTTAAGTTAGGAAATAAAGCTTGTAAAGGAATCAAGTGGGCTTTTAGCCTTTGTATATTATAAGTAAATGAAGAGTAAATGAAGAATGAAGAGATTTGGGCTAGGGTCCATGGAACTTGAAATTAAGAGAGCAAGAAGGAAGGAATTGAGGGAGGCCCATGAAAATGAAAAGGGAATGAGGAAAGTTGTTTGGGCTTAAATTGATAGGTTAAGTAAATAAGTATGTAGGTTTAATTAAAAAGAAAGAAAGAATCAAACTAGAAGAGAAGCATTGTGGATTGTCGTATGGGCTTGAGTTTTCAAGGGTTTAAAAGAAAAGAAAGAAGTATAAGGAGATAAGGTAATTAGGTGGTCGAAACTTCTATTAAAAGGTGACATTCTAGAGAAGGGAAGAAGCTCCACCGAAACTCACCCAACAAAAAGAGAGAAGCTATCGATTTTCTCACCAAGAAGAAGAAGAAGAGGAAGAAGAAGAAGAAGAAGAAGAGAAGAAGAGGTAAGTGTGAGAAGAAGCTCACAAAAATGCAAAGAAGAGAGAGCAAGATGAAGGGTCGGCCATCAAGCTAGGAGAAGAAGAGAGGTAGGTTTTCAAGTCTTCCTTAAGTCTTGTAAGAAGAGAGTTACGAAAATACCAAAGAAAAGAGAGGGAGAAGGTTATCTTTCTTGAGTTTTCAAGTGGGTTTCAAGGGTTTCAAGAAGGAGAAGGTTAAAGGAAGAGCTTAACCCTCCATTGGAATCAAAAAGAAAGAAATCGTGGGTCATCTTTAAGGTAAGAAAATTTTCGAAATTCATAGTTTTCTAGTAGTTGAATAATGATTTATGAAGAAAGAAGAGAAAGAAGATGGGTTAAGAAAGTGGGTAAAAAAAAAAAAGGGAGACAAAATCTGATTTGCGTGGGTTTTGTTTTAGGTTAGAGATTGTCGAAATTTTGTTGTTTTTATGGATAGGTTTTGATGATAATGGCTTAGTTAAGGTATGAGTAGGGTGTTATTGAATTAAGGTCATGTTTTTCCTTTCCGAAAAATTTTCCAGCAATGGTCTCTTTTATTAATTAGGGTTTTATTGTGAGATTTTGCCTTTTTGCTTGATCAGGGTGGTTTGATGAGTGATTAGGAAGTAAAGGGAAGGTTAGGTTAGATTAAGGTCAAGGGTTTCCATTTCTTGAAAAATTCCAGCACTTGATCTTTTAGGAAATTGTGACTTTTGTTGCTCCTAAGATGGGATTTTGCTTAGTTTGGAGAGGGATTATTGTTGGTATGAAGGTATAAGTGAAGTTATGTAAGTTTCAATCCACGTTTTACATTCTTGAAAAACAAATTCCAACATTGCTATATTGTGTTAATTAGGGTTTTATGGTTAGAGTTTGCTTTTCTTGTTTCAAAATGATGCTTAAAGCATGTTTGGGGAAGGTTAGATTAAGTTCAATGTAAGTTGTTCAATTCCTAATACAAATTCCAGCATTGGTATTTGATGTGAAATTGGGATTATTGTGCTTGTAAAAGTGAAGTGAGGCCTTGAAGGAAAAGGAAAGAAGAAGGGTTTGAAAGTTTATGAAAAATTAGATTTGGTGAGGTGTCTTTAAAGCATGAGATTATTGAAAAGTTTGATGTATTTGAGAAGGGTTTTGATAGTTATAATTTAGGAATGGCATAGGCATAGTTAGGTAGGTTTTTAAGCATGTTTTCTATTCTTTTAAAAAAAATTCAGCATTTGGACCTTATGTTAATTAGGATTTTTATGTTTTGATTAAGGTCAAATAAGGCAATTGGAGGTTGAGGAAGGACTAGCTAACAAATTGCAAAGCCAAAGGAATCAAGGTGGGTAATATATTTATAACGTGAATTATGAGCCAGTTAATTGTTTTTTTTTGAAAAATAAAGAAAGTGAATTATTGATTCAAATGATTTGATAAAGAGCTACACCGTTTTTCTTGATAAAGAATTTTCATAAATTGCTATGATTTTTGCATTCCATGAGTTTATGTGATTTGATTGATTGAAATATGATTGCCTGTTAAGATCATATGATTTCGATTATGTTATAAGATCACATGATATCTGATAACATGTGTTATTTGGGTGAGAGAGTAACGCTCGATAGTCCGTGCCGTCGACTTATAGCCTTCTCCCTTTGCCGCTTTGGGCCTCTGAGATCCAAATCGGACTCGTTACATCTCTGATATAACCTTGGGTTATCCGTTACATTTCTGGGACTCTCGAACCGTTTGGTTGCGCATTGCATTAGTGCATGATTGAGTGTTATGTGGTGCATATCTGAATTGCATGATTTATATATGGAAAGGTTTGAAAAATAGGTTTTGGAAAGGATTTCTACTGTGTAAAATGATTTAAAAAGAGTTTAAAAAGGTTTTGCTTGTGTTCCATTATAAATGTATTATCCACGGAGCCGTCGTGCTCACCCCCCATTTTCCCCTCCTCAGGTAGCAAGCAAGAATCCGGGTCGTCGCATCGGGATTGAGGAAAATTTGATGCATTTTTGTTGGTTTAGAAGTCTCAAGGCTTTAGTTTGTTCTTTGTAAATGCAATTTTATCTTTTTGGTTGTATTTGGGCTAAAATGCCTTGA
This sequence comes from Erythroxylum novogranatense, assembly GCA_029891385.1. NCBI lineage: Eukaryota > Viridiplantae > Streptophyta > Magnoliopsida > Malpighiales > Erythroxylaceae > Erythroxylum > Erythroxylum novogranatense. The sequence goes on from CM057229.1 coordinate 62,194,757, forward strand.
AAGCATTGTATTTACTTATGTCCGTAAAAATGTAAGAGTTTTGAAATTAAAGTGTATTGTTTGTAAGATTGAAAATGATAAAAACAAGGACGAGGTGGTATTCCTTTAGGAATTCAAATGATAAATGCCTATGATTGAGTTTTGGACTTGATGTTGAAATAATTAAATTGACATTGTTGTTGAGATTGTTGGATTGGATTGTAGTTGGATGTTTGATAATGACAAAAAGAAAAGAATGGGATTGTAAGATTTTATGGATTGGAAATGAGTAGATGCTTAGGAGTGGAAATGCTTGATGATTTGAGAAATATGTAGAAGCCTAGGAGTGTGTTGCTGCCTTTAGATATTGAGTTTTTATGCAGGTACATGTGTTGGAATGAACCTAATTGAAGATTTTGGGTTAGATGTAAAATAGGGGAGGTGCTGTCCAATTTTTGTAAAAATTGGGCAGCAACTTCACCTAGGATTTAGAGTACTTTAGAACCTGAATTAGCTTGGGTGTTCTTCTTGAAGAATGTAGAAGAAGATTAGATCTTTCCAATGGCATAAAGTTTGTCACATTCGGACGTAAGATGAAGAAGTTATAGGGTTTGAAAGTTTTCAGATTTTTCTACTCGGATACTGTTCATTCTGCATTTTTGCAGAATCTTTGGAGGCGTTTTTCACCCTCTTAGAGATTGATCTGATTTTTGTGTTCTTCACGAAAAATGTAGATTATCTTTCTACCTTTAAAATGAGTATGATTTGCAATAATTGGAGTTAGAAATAAAAAGTTATGGGGTTGGGAGTGTTGACAGTTACTGTTCACTTAGGTAATTTACTGTTCCATTGGCTAGTTTTCTTGGCTGAACCTTTGAGTGTGTTTTTACCTTAGTTAATGATTGAATTAATTTTTGCACCCTTCATGAAACTTGTAGAGCATCTTTTTATCTTTCCAATGAGGTAAAATGTGCCATTTTTAGACTTGTGTGCTAAAAGATATGAAATCTCAAATTTTTTTCAATGTGTAAGGAAAATTTTAAGTTTTTATGGCAGCAACCTTTGAAGCACTTTAGGACCCTCTTAATGGCTAGGTTAGTGTTTAAATCCCTCTAGGAAGTTGTAGAGCTTCCTTCTCCCTTTTAAATTCTGAAATTTTCCTGACATCCAGACTTCATCCTTCGACGTGCCCACGCCTAATCTCGGAAGATCCTCCTCGCACTCTTTTGGCTGTAACTTCTTCGTATGGCCTCAGATTCACTCAGTTTTCAAAGCAATTGAATTTCTAAAACAAATTCTTACCCCTTTTTGATAAAAACACTTTGTTATCCTATTCGATTCGTTTCAGTCTGTTTTGCTTTCGATTTCGAGCCTTCGATTTGCTTTGTAATTTGCTTCGGATTCAATTCTTTAGTCTTTGATTTTCATGTGCTTCGTAATTTGTTTTCAATATGTTTCTTCGTTTACGTATGCTTTTCTTCCGTTCCGTTCGATTTACTTTTGTTTTTGTTCTTCGTTTCGTTCTCCGGTTAAGACCCGAACCATGTATAAGTATGATAATGGATTTTAAGATGAAAAAAAAAATTATATATCGGGATTTTGGGATTAGCATTTGGATATTCGGTAACGGGTTATACGAGTTCATAAGGACTCATGTGTAAGTATTGAGGAAATATGTCTAAGTAGTTGGGTTCCGGATTCGGGATCCAACATTTGTACTAAGAGTTATTGCTTTCATTTTCTATCCTGTTATTATTGTGAGTTTGAGTGATTAGTGAAAATCACTTGTGAGATAGGATTTGTGCCGGAAAAACAAATAGATTGTAAGGGTTGCTTGAGCCAGAAATCAAGTGTTGTTGTAATAGTTCACACTAAACTAAAAAGTATGCAATAAAGTGGTTTGCAAAATCCTAAGTGGGAGCTTAGGTAGAGGACGTAGGTCTTAGCACCGAACCTCTATAAAAACAGTGTTTGCTTTTCTTCCTTACTCTCTGCATTTTAATTTGTTTAATTTGTTTTTGTGTGGAATTAACTTCTGATTTTTTATAGAACTTTGCGAAAAGCTTTAAAAAATCTATTCAACCCCCCTTCTAGATCGATTACAGTATTCTGTTCTGACTGAGCCTACGGGCCAGTATTATGTATATGTGAGCGGCACTCAATCACAACAATAAGAACGAATGTGAGTCTCATACAAATGACATATGCATAATATGAATGTTTAAATGATCTGAATGTGAAATTTGAAATCTATATGATATATGTGTATGCGTTATGTGTTTGGGTGAGCCATCGAGGATGGTCACTCATTGAGTTCGCAAAACTCACATAAAATTTGCAAATAATTTTCAGGACTCAGAAGAATACCCCGTGGGGAGTATACACACAGTATTCAAGTGAAGGATAGAGATTGAGATCAGTTCGTGTTGGCATTAGTGTTTTCTTATTTCTGTATAAAATTGTGTATTATGAACTCTTGTACAAATGATTATGTCATTTATAAAGTCAAACTGACTTAAGTGCTTTGTATTTGTGAAAAGGGCTCATATGGCCATTGAAATTATTATTGACTGTACGTGATGATTGACTTCTGCATAGTGTGTGTTTGTGATTTCAAAATAAAAATTATACTGACTTTCTAATGATTGAGTGCATTAGCACGCCACCCTCGCCGGGCACGGACTTGGATATCACCATCGATGTTGGGTTGGTCATTCTGCGGGAGTGCTCTAACTTCGTGACTACCAATGATGGTAGATCTTTGACTCAAGTTGAGAAACTGGAAAATATAAAATATGAAGTGAATAAAAAGAGAAAGAACAGGGTGCAGTCTTCCAATAAGGGGATAAGTGCTCCAATGCTTGAGAGGGGTATGAAAAGCTTCCGCACATAGAGTGAGATGGGGATTAGTGTAGGTGTAAGTCGACTTGTATTAAGATGTAAGTCGACTTATACCAGTTCGGTACTAATAAGTTGACTTGTATACCCGTGTAAGTCGACTTATGCATGTACTGATCTTAGTGAGATTGTTAGAGTAGTGCCTAAAGGCAATCCCCTTTAGCGCTTTTTGTTCATAGTCATGTAAAGACTTTATGAATAAATAAAGAAAGGCATGTTTCATTTATTTGATGTTCTTTATAAATTGATATTGATCTTTAATCAAATTAATGAAGTCTATGATATATGACATAGCGTGAAGGAAATTATGATGTGATCATAATCCCGAGATTCCTATCATGTGCAATTATGTCAAGATCTAAATTTTCCTAGTCATAGGATTAATAAGGTGGACATCATTAATCCCATGACGGATAGCATATGTTATACCCTCATGATTGGATCAGCGGTGGATCTCGAAGCGTAAATATGGGATATTTAGAGTTGACATGTGGATCTTACTAGCGGTAGTAAGTACATTGGATGACTGCCACGAGATTATCACATGGATGTCCTATTCTAATGTCGGTGATAATCTCATCATGTGATAGTGCAAGTATCCTTGACTTGAGGACTTCGAGGATATCTTCATCTTGATTACGCTTTGACTCCATTCCTTGCTTCCTTCGAGGTTACTCATAGGGTGGTGCTGGAGTGCGACAGAGGTATTGAAGGTAATTGAGTAGCCGATAAAGTTAAATCACTTCGTGATAGCGGAAGAGATACCTCTGCCTCTTATCGGGATCATTACTTTAAGTCTCGGCAGAAGCATAAATATGTCATGAAGAGTGTCTTCACGGACATATAAACTAATGAGTCTAAAACGAACGATATCACTTGGCTAGACTTAGTCTAGTAAGGGTTAACACTTTGACCATACTCATAACCAAGTGGGGTATAGGATGATGAAAGGACGAATTACACAAGAATTGTACATAGAAGGGTTCGTGATCCGGTTCGTGATGAATTCATCAAACCAATTACTTCCGATCAATTGGGGTCATGATGTGTTCTTACGCCGCTCATGACTTGCTTTCAGTTAATTGTTAATCTAAGTGGCCAACATAACCGGAACCTAAAGGGTCACACGATAAGAGTGTTTGAGAGAATCAGAAAAATAGTATTGGACCGAGTTCCATTATGAAGAGCATTAGGATTAAATGGATCCCGATGAGATCGAGATATGTCCCGATGAGATCGCGACATCGATATTCTAAGAAAGGTTTAGAAACTTTTTGATCTGGGGCCCTGAGGTAAGTAGGATCGACCAGTTAATTGACTCGACCTTAGCAATTATATATTAATTGATTAATTAAGTAATTAATTAATTAATTATATATATATTTAAGCCATGTGTTCGTTGGAATGGGAAAAGAAGAAGATAAACCTTTGAAAAGTCAAAGGTTATTAGTTTATTCATTAAATTCTAAGCCATCCACTTGTCATCTTTTAATGGCTAGTCTTTTAATTGTTAAAAGACACATATATAAGATGAGGATTTGGTGGATTGTCGGTACAACTTCGTGGGTTTTGAAATTGAAGAGCAAAAATTGCTTAAGGGTTAAGTAAGTTGAAAAGGAGTTTTCATGTTCTTCTTTTCTTAAGCCATCTTGATACTCTTCTTCTCCAAGCAAGGTTTCAACATTAATCCTAGCTCTCCAGGACAAAGGTAAGGTCTAGCAACCTTTAATTTGTTCTAGCTATTCCCGGTCAAAAGGTTTTGTCGGTTAGGTTTCGATCTCTGCGTGGATACCTTTAGAGATAGTCTCTATCGGCTATTCGGTTTGAATCTTCATACCGACATATAGATCTTGGCCTTCGGAAGGTCCCATGACAAAAATTTTTGTTTTCCGCACCTGGTACATGTGATGTACCTCCCGGGATTTTCCAACAGTGGTATCAGAGCGACTTACAGAGGCATAAGTCGACTTACACAGAGGCATAAGTCGACTTATACATACACAAGTCGACTTATAACATGTATAGGAGGGATGATGGATGATTTTAGGTATAAATTCAACCATCATCCCTCCTATGCATGGTACAAGTCGACTTGTTCGTGCACAGTTGCACAAGTCGACTTACAGAGGCATAAGTCGCTCTGATACTACTGTTGGAAAATCCCGGGAGGTACATCACACAAAACTGCCAAGTACTACACATTGCTCGAATTTATACCCAAGTCATGCATAGGAGGGATGATGGATGATTTTAGGTATAAATTCAATGTGATTGATGAAGTACCCTAAGTCATGTCATATAGTCATGGTGACTATAATCCTTCAGCTTGGAGTTTAGAGTTCGAAATCCCTCCTCGGTATATGAAAACTAACGCCTTCCATTAATATGGTAAGAACCAGAGTTCTTATAGGGTTGGGTTGTTGGGTAAACCCAAGCTCGCTTCTATCTGGATATGTTGAACCATGAAAATGTGATTTTCGGATTAATGGGTTGGTTTTCACTAAGCGTTGGTTTGTTGAGTAAACTCAAGGTCAACGTGGACAGAGGCGAAATTGGGTAGCATACATCAGATGTATGCGCATCAAAGAGTTGATAACCCAATGTAAGTGCACACATCAACAAGTTGATAACACTGATCGATAGTTGTGTCTAAGATGTAATTGGTATATCGATACCTCCGAGACATAAGGTGGCTTGTTGGGTAAACCCAGGTCATGCTTAATGTCGGTTATCGATGATGCAATTGGTATGTTCGATACCTACCGATTGACCTAAGTTGTGGCTTGTTGGGTAAACCCAAGGTCATTCTTAGCAATATCGGATATCAACCCACTAGGACATTATGTCATCTTGTTTCTTTGGATTCGTAATGAGGGTTATGGATTCTATGAAACTAGTGGAGCTTTTGCATATCATTCAAGTCCTTATGATTATGCATCTTTTCCTATTCTAACATTCTTTCTCTCTTTCCGTTTAGGTTGGTTGAAGATGTCTTCCAAAGGTGAACTTACGCCGCTAATGGATTCTAATAAGTTAAGCGACCGAATTTTCTTGGTCGCTAGGAATCGAGAATTGTTCTCGATCCGAGGAACTGGGATACATCTAGATGTTCCACTTCCAGATGCACTCGCCGTCGATGCTTCCGATGAGGATCAAAGGCATATCATAAGCATCTAAAGGCGAGTGACATGGCTACTTGCATTATGCTTGCCTCGATGTCACCAGAGCTGCGAAGCGGACGAGTCCATGGATGCTCACACTATAGTATTTCATCTTAGGGAGGCATTTGATGAGCAAGCTCGATGCGAAAGGTTCGAGACCTCAAGGCTTCTCTTCACCATTAAAGATGGCTCCAGGGACATCTGCATGCAAGATGCCACGAAGATGAATGGCTATATTGAGAGATTGGTCGTCTTAGGTTTTGTAATGGATTATGAGTTAAGTATCGACTTAATTCTGGTTGGATTGTCCGAGAATTATTCACAGTTCGTGTTAAACTATCGGATGAACCAAATATCCACAACAATACCGAGTTGATCAATCTGCTTTCGACACAGTGAAAGCGACTATCGAGAATGATAGCAAGAAAAGTGCTAATGGTGGCTGCTTCTTCTTCGGTTCAAAGAAGAAAAAGAACCCAAAGAAGAAGAAGGCCAAGAAACCAAAGGAAGTGCCATCAAGAAGACCAAAGAAGCGCCCGAAAGGAACTTGCTTCCATCAGGGTAAAGATGGCCATTAGAGGCGCAATTGCAAAGTCTATCTCGAGTCATCAAGCGTAAGAAGGCATCGGATGCCTCAACTACTTCGTGTATGTATGTCATTGAGGTTAATATTGTTTCTGATCATAACATTTGGGTATTTGATACTGGTTGTGGCTCATACATATGTAATGATATGCAGGGCCTAAGGGAAAGTAGACAGCTCATGAAGGGAGAAGTAGACCTACGTATTGGAAATGGAGCAAGAGTTGCTGCATTAGCCGTAGGAACCTATGTTTTGTCTCTCCCCACTGGGCTTGTACTTGAATTGGATGATTGTTATTTTGTACCCGTTTTGACAAAGAACATATTGTCTATTTCTTGTTTAAATAGAGCTGGTTTCCATTTGAATTTTAATAACAATGGTTGTTCTATTAATTCTAATGGAATGCTTTATGGTACTGGTACATTATGCAATGGTATTTACATATTAGATATGTCTCATCCAATTATGAATGTCAATGACACCAAAAGACATAAAAGAGATAATTTAAAGTCAACTTACTTATGGCATTGTCGAACGGCCATATAAATGAGACACGCATCGCTAAGCTCCATAAGAGTGGCGGTTTAGGGTCATTTGATTATGAATCATATGACACATGCGAATCTTGTTTATTAGGCAAGATGACTAAGTTACCCTTCAGGAAAGGGTGAGCGAGCGATGGAGTATTAGACCTAATACATTCGGATATATGCGGTCCGATGTCCATCCATGCTAGAAGTGGTTGTCGTTACTTCATTACCTTTATCGATGATTATTCTCGATATGGGTACTTGTATCGATGAGATACAAATCTGAAGCGTTTGAAAAGTTCAAACAATTGAAATGAAGTAGAAAACCAACTTGGTAAAAGTATCAAGGCATTACGATCCGATCGTGGTGGAGAATACTTAGACCAGCAGTTTGGATTATCTCGTAGATAATGGCATTTTATCTCGATGGACTCCTCCTTACACACCACAAAGACAATGGTGTGGTGAAAGGAGAAATCGAACCTTGTTGGACATGGTACGATCAATGATGGGTTTCGCATAGCTACTAAAATCGCTTTGGGGTATATCTGTAGAGACAATTTGTTTACTTGCTAAGCGAGTTCCCTCTAAAACAGCTTGATGTTACTCCATATGAAATGTGGACTAACGAAAACCTTATCTTTCTCATTTGAAAGTTTGGGGTTGTCACCTTCGTGAAGCGGATTGGTCGAGATAAGCTTGAAGCAAAGTCGATAAGTGTTTGTTTATAGGATATCCTAAAGAGACCATGGGATATCAATTCTACCTTCTTTGAGGAACAAAAGGTGTTTGTTTCAAAACATGCTGTCTTTTTAGAGAAAGAGTTTCTTCTGCGAGAAGACGGTTGGGAGCAAAGTTGAACTTGAAGAAGTTCAAGATGCTCAACAGAATACGAATCAACCGCTGAACTCGAGACATCCACTCATTCGGATGAAGTAACAGATTCAACCTTCTACTACACACGGTTCGTAGGTCAAGTAGGATCGCCTTGTTCGAGAAATATGGATTTCGTAAGTGAACAGAATGACGTGTTGCTCATAGAAGATGATGAGCCTGCTACCTATGAAGAGGTTCTGAAAAGTTCAGAGTCTGAAAAATGGCTTTGTGCCATGAAAGCCGAAATGGATTCCATGTATCAAAACAAAGTATGGACTTTGGTTGATGCACCTGAAGGGATAAAACCCATAGGGTACAAATGGGTTTTCAAGAAGAAAACCGACATGGATGGTAATGTGATTACTTATAAAGCAAGGCTTGTGGCCAAAGGATTTCGTCAGAGACAAGGAGTTGACTATGACGAGACCTTCAGCCCCGTAGCAATGCTTAAATCTATTCGGATACTCCTAGCCATTGCCGCTCATTATGATTATGAGATATGGCAAATGGATGTGAAGACAGCTTTCCTTAATGGAAATCTGGCCGAGGATGTGTATATGACACAACCAGAGGGCTTCACTTCCATCGATGGCGAAAATGTATGCAAGCTTCAGAAATCCATTTATGGATTAAAGCAAACATCCAGGAGTTGGAACATCCGTTTTGATGAGTCAATCAAAGAGTTTGGTTTCTCACAAAATCCGGATGAACACTGTGTGTACAAGAAGGTTAATGGGACTGCAATCTTATTCCTTGTGCTATATGTGGATGACATATTATTACTAGGAAACGATGTCTCGATGCTACAATCAGTCAAGGTTTGGTTGTCCAAGCAATTTGCGATGAAAGAACTTGGTGAAGCAACTTTTATCCTCGGGATAAGAATCTATAGAGATAGATCGAAGAGGTTGCTTGGTCTTTCACAATCATCGTACATAGACAAGAAGCTAAAGAGGTTTAGCATGGAGCAATCCAAGAGAGGGTTTCTTCCCATGTCTCATGGGATAACACTCTCGAAATCTATGTGTCCTAAGACACAAGATGAGAGGATGAGCATGGATCAGATCCCGTATGCGTCTGCAGTAGGATCGATCATGTATGCTATGTTATGTACGAGGCCGATGTATCGTATGCTCACGAGTGTCACGGCGGATACCAATCGGATCTGGTGAGTGTCATTTGGGTGGTCATCAAGAATATCCTTAAGTACTTGCGAAGGACTAAGGATGTTTTCTTGATATATGGAGATGGAAATCTCAGTGGCGAACATACGGATGCCGCTTTTCAATCGATAAGGATGATTCAAAATCCCGTCGAGTTATGTTTTCACATCGAACGACGGGCGATCGGTTGGAAGAGTTCCAAACAAGAGACGCTCGCGATTCAACGATCGAGGCGAGTACATTCTTTGCATCGAGGCAGAAAGGAAGTCGTTTGGATCAAGAAGTTCATTCTTGAACTTGGTGTGGTTCCTAGGCGTGATGGGCCCATACTGGTTGTATTGTGACAACAATGGGGCTATTGCTCGAGCAAAGGAACCAAGGTCTCACCAACGATCTAAACACGCACTCGCAGATATCATCGATTTGAGAGATCATTGCGGAGGTGATGTCGCGATCGAGAGAATTCCCACAGAGCGTAACATTGTCGATCCGTTGACGAAGCCATTGTCACGAAGAATTTTGATTCTCATGTACTCGCTTATGGTATTAGATACCAAGGCGATTGGCTTTAGGTCAGTGGGAGATTTGTAGGTGTAAATCGACTTGTATTAAGATGTAAGTCTTTTATACCGATTCGGTACTAATAAGTCGACTTGTATACCGTGTAAGTCGACTTATGCATGTCTGATCTTAGTGAGATTGTTAGAGTAGTGCCTAAAGGCAATCCCTTTAGCGCTTTTTGTTCATAGTCATGTACGGACTTTATGAATAAATAAAGAAAGGCATGTTTCATTTATTTGATGTTCTTTATAAATTGATATTGATCTTTAATCAAATTAATGAAGTCCATGATATATGACATAGCATGAAGGAAATTATGATGTGATCATAATCACGAGATTCCTATCATGTGCAATTATGTCAAGATCTAAATTTTCCTAGTCATAGGATTAATAAGATGGACATCATTAATCCGACATGACTAGCATATGTTATACTCCTTGATTGGATCAAGGTGGATCTCGAAACCGTAAATATGGGATATTTAGAGTTGACATGTGGATGCTTACTAGCGGTAGTAAGTACATTGGATGACCCGCCATGAGATTATCACATGGATGTCCTATTCTAATGTCGTTGATAATCTCATCATAGCAATGGTGCAAGTATCCTTAGACTTGAGGTACTCGAGGATATCTTGATACTTGATTACGTGCTTTGACTCCATTCCTTGTTGCCTTTCGAGAGGTTACTCATAGGGTGGTGCTTGGGTGCGGCTTGAGGTATTCAAGGTAATTGAGTAGCCAATAAAGGATTCATCACTTACGTGATAGCGAAGAGATACCATAACCTCTTCGTCGGGATCATTACTTTAAGTCTCGGCGGAAGATAAATATGTCATGAAGAGTGTCTTCATGGACATATAAACTAATGAGTCCTAAAACAGGAACTGATATCACTTGGGCTAGACTTAGTCTAGTAAGGGTTGACACTTTGACCATACTCATAACCGAGTGGGGTATAGGATGATGAAAGGACGAATTGCACAAGAATTGTACATGGAAGGGTTCGTGATCCGGTTCGTGATGAATTCATCAAACCAATTACTTTCCGGTCAATTGGGGTCATGATGTGTTGCTAGACGCCGCCATGACTTGCTCATATTAATTGTTAATCTAAGTGGCCAACATAACCGGGAACCTAAAGGGTCACACGCATAAGAGTGTTTCAGAGAATTCGTAAAATAGTATTAGACTGAGTTCCAATTATGGAGAGCATTAGGATTAAATGGATCCCGATGAGATCGCGATATCGATATTGCTAAGAAAGGTTTCCGGAGCTTTTTCAAGATCGGGGCCGGTGAGGCCGTAGTAGGACCGACCCAGCTTGGATCGACCTTAGCAATTATATATTAATTGATTAATTAAGTAATTAATTAATTAATTAATTATATATTTAAGCCATGTGTTCGTTGGAATGGGAAAGAAGAAGATAAACCTTTGAAAAGTCAAAGGTTATTAGTTTATTCATTAAATTCTAAGCCATCCACTTGTCATCTTTTAATGGCTAGTCTTTTAATTGTTAAAAGACACATATATAAGATGAGGATTTGGTGGATTGCCGTGTACAACTTCGTGGGTTTTGAAATTGAAGAGAAAAAAATTGCTTAAGGGTTAAGTAAGTTGAAAAAGGAGTTTTTCATGTTCTTCTTTTCTTAAGCCATCTTCGATACTCTTCTTCTCCAAGCAAGGTTTCAACATTAATCCTAGCTCTCCAAGGACAAAGGTAAGGTCTAGCAACCTTTAATTTGTTCTAGCTATTCCCGGGTCAAAAGGGTTTGTCCCGGTTAGGTTTTCTGATCTCTGCGTGGATACCTTTAGAGATAGTCTCTATTGGCTATTCAGGTTTGAATCTTCATACCGACACATAGATCCTGGCCTTCGGGAAGGTCCCGGCGACAAAAATTTTTGTTTTCCGCACCTGGTACATGTGATGTACCTCCCGGGATTTTCCAACAATTAGTGCCTCTGTTAAGAACAAACAATCAAGGGCAGCTTCGGTGAAAGCCTTCACTATGGGAGGCAATAATAGGGTGGAGAGGAGTAGGAATGAACCCCTAGTGTGAGTACTATGGGAAGCTTCACAAGGGAGAGTGCTTCAGGTTGCTTGGAGCATGTTTTCAATGTAGAGAGAAGGGACACATGATCAGGGACTGTCCTCAAGTAACAAGGCAAAAGGAGCTGCAGTTACAAACCCTAAGGAGAGCAAAAACAGTGGGAGTCAAGCTGTGGAAATTAACATTGACTGTGCCTTCCAAGAACAAAAAGGCCATCAAACTCAAGGAATACACGGTCTGCCATATATTTCCACACGACCCATATTTTGGCCCTCCAAATGGCAAAATCTCTCTTTGGAGTCTTCATAGAAGTTGTAAAACTAGAAGTTATCTTCGAAGCCATCCTAAGACAACCTTAATCTGACATCTCTAGAGAAATTATGCCTTTTGTACCAAAACATCTATGAAGAGTATAAATTGGATATTATACTGAACATACTTCTATATTTTGATAATATTTTGATCTGTAGAGCTCCGAATGAGGTGATTATTGATTCAAAATAAACTAAAGACATTGGCATACAGTTCTTCTGAAAATTCATTTTAAAATTCTGACCTAAAGATTTCTAAAATCTATTCTGAAGTTGAAGGAATGAGTTTCACTTTGGTAACTGACTAGTGTGAGCATGCTACCTTTATGGGATGCATGTTCAGATGTCACTTAGGATGTCGGGCACGTATTTTGCAAGGAAGGGGTGTCCAACCAGAACCCTTTCTCCTTGATTTTTGCATCCATCTTGTCTAACAACATGATCCTAAGTTTTGGGTCTCCATCGTAAGCTAGCATAGTTCTCACCCATCCCTCCTTGGTGAAACCTGAAGGATACTTCTAATTCTTTAAGAAACTAGCAAACCAGGGATGGTCTCTTACTGTCAAGAACTAGGATAACCTACAAAACAAACATTAGAGAAAATAATCCTTACACAAAGTTACCTTCCTTCAATATTTGCACTGAGAAGTTTGATAACTTGGAAGACCACTCTAGTGCTTATGTTCCTAACTTCCAAGGCTTTATCTTTGAATGTTCGGTGGTTTTTTCAGTCCAGATGTTATAAATCGTCACAGAGAGGTTGAAATTAATATTAGTGTAACTTAAGGGGTGGTCAAACCAACTTGGAAAGGTTTGCAGGATATTAGATTTGATAAATGGATATGAAAATAGTTTAAACAATGTGTCCATATTGTTTTTGAGTAGGGACATTCAAAGAACAGATGGTCAGTGGACTAATTCTCCAAGAAACACAAGGAGCAGTGATTTGGGACATAAGAAAAGAGAAGTTTGTCCCTCATTTGTAACTTATTAAGAAAAGCTAGCCACAGGATGAAGGAGTATCTTCGGCTAGTTCTTTTTTTCCTCATCAATTATACTTCAAATCTCAACTTAAATCATCCATACAATGGCCCATAAACTATTGTTTTCGTATATGCAAAAATAAAACAAAAAAATACCCATTCATTCTTTATTTTCTAGCACATCTTCAACACCAATTTCACATTCAATATATCCCTATTCAGTCATAATAAAAATTCTGCTATTATATACCACAATAGGTCAGCATTTCACTTATTTGATTACCTTGAATTCCACCTCCAAATGTCAAGCTTGCTTTGCCTTACATGCATGCAAGAACATTTCAAGAATAGTGAGGGAGTAGGGTGGTTTCGGCAACGACAAGAAGAAGACATCAAAATGTAACAATATTCTACCTCTAAAACTATCTTCGTGAAGAATTTGACCAAGGTTTTGAGCTGATAATGGACAGAATTGAAGCACAATTTTAGAGCTATGAGGGTGTGTATGTGTGTGTGTTTAGGTGGTGAGAGGGAAAAGGAAAAAAGAAGGCAGTAGAAACAATTTCTGCATTAGCTTAATTCATTAGGTGCTAGGTGTCACTATTTTACGATGGCATTTGTCACCTATGCATGCAATCCATTTGTCCTATATATAAGCTGCCAAATGTCATCAAAATCCTAGGCCATTTGTCACTCAATCACTACTGCCATTTGTAACTTAATTTTCTATGCCAAATGTCACTCATTAGGCTTAGTCATCGTAATTTTTCATGTGTCAACTTGTCTTGCCACCTAGCATTTTTTCCTATACTAATATACTTATTAATTCATAAATCTCCCAGTTGTAACAATTAATTTCAAATTATTAATTGTAATCCATCAAACCAAATTCAAGACGTAAACAATAAATAATCATATCATAATCATTTTAAACCTTTCATACCCCATAACATGTCAATATTAAGTGCATATACAATCTTTACAATGTTTTTCAAAATCATAATTTATGTTTGTATGCTATTATTATGCATATACATGAAATCATGTTCTAAATGTGTCAAATACATTCTATGATCACGCAACTCATGAGGCATAGTGATATAATATTTTAGTCCCCGGTATGGAAATTGATTATTATACATTGTATGAGGATTGAGTCGTTGACATTTTATTAATACAATCATTTACATTTAAGAAAAATAAAACTTTTTAATATCTCATATTTAGACATCCTATATGGAGGTGAATTTCATATTTCATATTACAAAAAGTGAAGATAGATGAAAGACTCTATAAGCCTATAGAAAATAATATTTAATTTATTATTTTAAATTAGTAACTCTTTTAAATCTAAATTGAATTATTATTAGATCAATCTAAACTTGAGCTATTACTTCCCTTTTACAATAGTGAAATCAAATATTTTGAAAAAGTGATTAATAATCAAGTTAAGGATTGACTTTATGCTTATTCGAAATCAAGTGTAAGAAACATATATGATTAAAGAATGTGATATTGCTTTCTTCGTATCTTTTAAAATGGAACTAATTGATGTTACAAGAATTAATTGATTACAAAAGAGGAATTTTATAAGAAAATTTAATTACAATAGAGATAATTTTCAAAATATTCAATTACTAATGATCTTAGAATAGCAATGACATATAAATGTTAAAATAGGGTCTAGCATAATAATGTATGTCTATCATCTTAATCAAAAAGCAAGTTTCATATGGATTGTTTTTTAATTTTGTTTTTGTTTAAAGTTGAAAGGAATAGAATTAACTGAAACTTCACATAAAGAGACAAATGAGAAAATTTATAGTAAGCTTCAGTCATAGAACTTTAAAATAAAGAACAAGTTAACAAGCTCCACCATCTTAAAGCAAGATCATCACTAATGTTTCTAAAAATGTTTTTGATCATAATATGTTCCGTAATCCACCTAAAGGTGCTTTGATAAAATCCTTAAATGTCTTGCTTTCCATCTTGGAACACTCTTCTATTATTTTATTCCATATATCTTAAATTCAATAACTTAATATCAACTTGAAAGTTGTTGAGTCCTCTTTATAAGTGAATATTAGTTGATCAACCCAAGTTAAGAGCTATAATGAATTATTTCCATAGTATTGAATTTTACAAATGCTTTAGAAATATTTCTAGAATTTGCATAATGATAGTTTACTAGGAGATGTCTAAGGTCTCCAAAGACTAATTGAAAAGCTTATATATAATTGGATAAGGTAAAACTCTTTAATCTTTCTATAGGTTGCAATCTTCGTTTGATTGCTGACTATAGTATAAAGGGATATACTTCATAATCAAATAAGACTTTACCATGTAACTTTCGCAATTGGTTCCCTAAAGATAATAAGATGGGATTCATTAGTGCAAGATTGTGAGCTATGCTTTGTCCGTACAGTCATATCCTCTTCTTCCACTTTAAGTTTATAATTAGGAACAAATCTCATAATAAAACCAAATCATCTATTTCTACAATGCTATTCACTAGTTAAGGCGATTTCTTCAACCTTAGTTAATATAGGAATTAGGCATTTTAATTTATCAAGTCCTATGTTCTAAAAAGAGAACCTGGATCAGTCTAATTATTGGACTAAAACCAAGATCTCTTTTCATTACTAAGTGTAACCTTCGTAACTTGAGGACTTGTGATCTCTTCACTTTTGCATTTAATTAAGAGTCCAAGAGTCAGTTAACTTGGCTTTGAGTGATCAGAAACTTTTTTATCCTTAATTAGGTAGGACCGTATCCCTTGCTTTAGATTGACTCGGTGTCTATAAAGAGCTTCCATATTCTTTTGTCCATGATCGTTTTATTAATAAGTATTATTAATTTTATGTCTAAGTAATCTTCCTCTTTAGGTGACCAAACTTCCAACCATCTTACCTTAGCACCAGATGGATTTTTAACTTTATTAGACCTTTAAAAATTCTTTAGGATCCTCTCCACTTCTTTGATTATACGTTAATGCAGGTAGCTCCAATGAGCATAAAGTGAAGTGAATCATATGTTAATATAATGCTTATAATACGATACCGAATACACGAGAAGGGGGGTTGAATTGTGTATTTCCCTTTTTGAAAACTTTTTCAAAAAACGTTTTGTTAAAAACAAGTTCCTTTTACGAAACCTTCGGTAAATTCGATTTACACAAAACTTTGAAAACTTGTTATGAAATCAGAGTAATAACAAAACTTTGAACTTTACATAGAGATAGAGTAGAGTAGAAGTTGACACAGCGATTTTATACTGGTTCACCCCAAACCGTGGGCTACGTCCAGTACTCAGAAGTCTTTCTGAGATTTCACTATCTCTTAAATGTTTACAAGTATTCTTTCCGAGCCTCTTCAGGTCTCTACACTCAGTATTCTTTCACTCTTAGCCTCTGCAGGCTATCTGTACTACTTTCTTAAAAAAGTATTTGAAACCTGTTACAGAAATACTAGCTTTCAGCTAATTTGCACAATTGTCTCACAGATAAGTTTTTTTCCGTTCGCGTACGTAAATCAATTTACTCAACTTTTGCTAACTTTTTCTAACTTTGCAATCTTCAACTTCGAATTATATTTATAGCCTTCGTCTGTAACTGCTTCTTGAATCTTGCTTCTTGAATCTTGTTTCTTGAATCTTGAAAGAAACGGTTAATCAGTTGAGTTCTGTAACTAACTCGAACTGACTCTTGTGTCTTCTTTTGAATTATGCGTCTTCTTTTCTCCATCTTTATTTTTTGCATCTGTGTTTCTGCGTCTGTGTTTCATTTAGCGTCTGCGTCTGCTTTTCATTTTGCGTCTGCGTCTGCTTTTCATTTTGCGTCTGCGTCTGTGTTCTAACTTCGTCTGCGTCTGTCTTTTATTCTCCGTCTGTCTATTTTCTATTTTACGTATGCTTTTTCTACTTTTTTGTTATTCATCAAAATCATATATATGTAAAGTCATTTTGACTCAACAATCTTCCCCTTTTTTATGATAACAAATTATATATATATAAAGAAAACAAAATACAATGTTTAAACAGAAAAAAAATCTTATCTCTTATCTTCAAAAGTCTTCTTTTTCCTTCTTTCTTTTTCTTCGACTCCTTCAATCACACCCTTTAAGATTCTTTGATTGCTTCCTTCCATTCTTTTCTGATGCCTTCTATTCTCTTCTCCCCCTATTTGTTATAATAAAAAATGATCAATGAGATGACTCTTAATCAGTTCTGTCATCATCTTCTTCATTTCATTCATCATCTCCTTTATCTCATTGACTTCTTCGCGTAAGTGGCTAATTTCAGCTTGGGAGTCAAACGGTGAGGAGGGTTGATCATTATCTGCTAAGGGTGCAGTGAACGCAATTGTTGCAGCATATGCGTCCGAGGATGGAATGTAATCACCAACAACTTCAAAAATTAGTGGATGAATGGATAGATTATGCTCTGGAAGGTCTAAATCAAAAGGAGCAGGTAGCATAAGCAACTGTCTTCCTTGCAAGGGTATGGCTTCAGCTTCAATAGACAGTGTATTAGATAAAGGCCTAATACGCATTACTGTTTGAACAAGGTATTCAATAAACGACCTTGTAACCGCCTTCCCCTATCGACAAGATTCATTATTATCGTATATAGCTACAACTAGTCTCACAAGATTCTCTTTTGAAGCGCATGCTGCATCAATTCGACGCACTTCATCTTCAATTTGATTTGCGAACAGATCATTACTTATTCCTTCAGGATATAGCTTCATCTTCCCCTTATTCAAATCCAAAGGATATCTAGGCTGAATATCCGGTACAACCTTTATCACTATTTTCTCTGTGATTGGATAAATAGTACATGGTTTGCTGGACATTTTTGTAAGGTATGGCTTTGTAGCTGCATCCCCAAAGCTTCATAAAAATGCTTTTCATCTTCACTCAGTAAGTGCCATGTCTCACTATTTATCAAGATAGGTTGTAGGACAGCTTTCGCCTTCCTTCTTGGTTCAGCACAGATGGCGATTGCGGTACTTCTCTTGGTCACATACTCAACCAGTCTGATCTCCAACTTATCTTTCTTCAGAAATTCAGAATAGTTGTGTATCACCAGAGTAGGTTCATCAGACACTTCCTGTGGTGCCTGTACCAAGCTTAAGTCTTCTGTTGCCACTGTTTGAATATCCATAGGAGTAAACTGAACCAGGCTAAGCTCCATTGGTTCCTCCTGTTGAGTAATAATGGGAGTAAACTCAACTATGCTAAGCTCAATTTCCTTTTCCCTTTGAGTAGCATCAATTGTATCCTTCTTTTAACGAACGTCCATAGCAGTATTCTTACTCTTCTTTCGACTAACCTCCATAGTCTTCTCCACTACCTTAGTCAGTCTCGGAGTTTTCTTCACTTGAGATTTCCGCTTCTCATACTTCAATTTCCTCTTCTTCTCAGTCTCCTTAGCCTGTTTGGCTGAGTCTTCTTGTAAAATTGAGACTAGAGATCTTGTTGCCTTTGGTACGCGAGATCCAGAACCTTCTGCCTGACTCTGCTCTCTGGCTCTCTTCTCTTCCTGTTGCCGCATAGTACAAATCCTAGGTGATCTCCTTGACTTTTTAGAAATTTCACCTAAAAGATTCTCTCCTTTTCTTTTCAGTGCACCTTCATCTGTCCTCCGAACTAGGCTCACTTCTCTTTGAGGACTCGCCTGTTTTATCAACTGTCTTCCCGATAATTTTTTTCTTTCATCTATCGGCAATCTCATACTTACTTGAGATTTAGAACTTCTAGCGGAAGACTTCTTCAATAACCGCTCCCCCTTAGTTCTAGCTTTCATTGTAGATTCTACTTCTACTTTCACCACAGTCTTCAAGTCCATTCTTCTTACCGTATCTGTGTTAATAGAACTCTTGATAGTTATCGTACTTCTGTATCCTCTGTGAAGAAGTACTCCAGATTCCTTAAAAATCCTTGTGAGAAGCATGCTGTAAGGATAACTGTTCGTATCCTTCATCCCCTTAACCGTATAATGAAAGATTAGATATGGTAGATCTATGGGGCGACGATTTAACAGGTAGAACAGACACTGCTCATCCAAGGTAGTCACTAAATGTCTTGACCCTGTTCTAGGTAAGATGCAGTTAAACAAAATCGTATGAAGAACCCTAGCCTTTGGAACCAGACTCGAGGTCTTCCTCTCCCATGGGTCATTAGCTCTATATAACTGTTTTCTGACATCTTCTTCCTTCATACTAACCTTGGACATCCATCCGGCTTTGGTTGATAGGATTTCTCCAGCCGATGAACATTCAATCATCTTCTCCACTAATTCCTTTGTTACAATAATAGTTATTCCATCTACTGTGGAGACAATGGTGTTATCCACCAGTTGCGCATGCTTCCAAAAGTCATATAATTCATCAGTGTATACCAGTTCCAGCATCTGGAAGAAATTTCTCCATCCAGCCTCTACAATCTCTGGCTCAACATCCATTCCGTCACTCCTCAGAGATTCGAAGTCCACATGTCTTCTATAAATCATAGCTGACTCCATTGATTCTGAATAAAAATTTGCTTCTGGTAAGGTGTTCTTCAAAGGTAAAGCTGATTTCAAGAGTTTTCGAGAGAGATGAAACGTCTGGGATTGAGAGTAATCGAAATGATTATAGTTCCAGACTACTCGTAGGGGTCTTTATCTAGTGTGTTCTAGAATCGTTGGGATCCTCAAGACCATCAGATTTTCCTTCCACAACTTCCTTATGAGAGAAGTTACCAGCTGTAAACCACTGTTTCTAACGCCATTAACTTTGACGATCTTTTAGCTTGACTGGTCATTTAACATAACCATGTTAAGGTTCCGTCTGATTTCTTTAAACTGTTCTTCACTCAATGGTTTAGTGAAGATATCTGCCCATTGATACTCTGTTTCAATGAACTGTAGTCGCACCACCTTCCTCTGGACGTAGTCTCTCAAGAAATGATGTCTGACTTCGATATGCTTTACTCTCGAATGTTGTATTGGATTCTTTGATAGATTAATGGTGCTGGTGTTGTCACAATAGATTGGGATCTCCTCTTCTCGAATTGAATAATCTTCCAGTTGATATTTAATCCACAGTGTTTGTGAACAACGACTTGCGGCGTATATATACTAAACCCGGCGCTTGATAGAGCGATTGAGCTTTGTCTCTTGCTTGACCAGGAAACTAGGTTTTAGCCAAGAAAGTGACATCCTCCACTAGTGCTCTTCCTTTCAATTTTATCTCCGGCATAGTCCGCATCGCAGTATCTAATTAACCTAAAATCTTTACCTTTTTCAAACATTAAGCAAAGATCAGTAGTACTTGCGAGATATCTCATAATCCTTTTAACAACAATAAAATGACACTCTCTAGGATCGGCCTGAAACCTTGCACATAAGCATACACTGAACAGAATATCAGGTCTACTTGTTGTAAGATATAGTAAAGAGCCGATCATCCCTCTATACAGGGTTTGATCCACCTTCTTACCAAGTTCATCTTTCGACAAAAGGTTCGAAGGATGCATCGAAGTTGCCATAGGCTTCACATTGTTCATATCAAATTTAGACAGCAATTCTTTCACATACTTTTGTTGATGGATAAAGATTTTCTGTTGGACCCCGTTTCTGGAGCCCAACATCGGGCATGAAAGTGTGATACTTGCTGTGTGAGGCAAAACTTTTTAATTAAACGAAGAAGGAAAAACCCTCGGAAGCTCAAGGGTCCCATCGAGAACAAACTTGAAACTTGCTTTCATTTTATTAAAAAAACCACATCCATAAGTCATTAGTATCCAAAAGATGAGTTTTACAAAGCTTTAATAACATTTCAAACCAAATTACAAACTTTGAGTTCAAGTGTTAAAAATACAAAAATACACTTGAACTAATCAAACTCGAAATGTAACTAAAACCTTGACTTCCAAAAGTACAACTTGAAAATACTTTAACATAACAAAATGGAGTGTAGCCATGACCTTTGACTTACTCGGTTCCTTGCTCATCACCTGAATGGGGAGAGTAAAGGGGGTGAACTATAAAGCTCGTGGGAACACATTTATAATACAGAAATAAGCAAAATTATTTGAAAGATAACTCATTGCCGTGGTACACGTTGAAATCATAGTAATTGAGTATGTGAAAATCATCATCTCAACATGCTTGATTTATAATCAATTCATGAGTAGAATGCATGAAACATGATAACAAATCATAAACACATAAGCATAGCATAATGGTTTGGGTTAGTCCAGGTTCATGACGTACTACACATTCCCATCGAAATGGTTATGTGTAGTCGTAGTTTCTTGAGGGAGTCCTTGTGGGGAGCTCCGTGCCACTTGCGGGCAGGCGGGCAAAGCCTTTTTATGGTCAACGTGCACGTGACGGTTCTTAGGACTACCACAAACCCACATAACATGCATGATTCAAAGTCTGGTAAACTTGATTACCAAACTGGCATTTGCTTGTAAACTTGCTTTTCATACATTTTGGAAAACATGATTTCATGTGCATGTATTTCTTGAAAGGAGAAAAACCCTTTTTGAAACCTGTTTAATAATCATGAATGCAAATCATATAGTAACATTTAATCAATTCACAATAACAATAATGCAACATTGTTGATGCAATTTAAAAGCATTAAATCTTTCTTGATTTGAACAAAACAATGAGTGCCTTATTTACTGTATTATAGACATGAACCCACCTTGAATTCCTTGCTTAATACTTTCTTAGGAATGCCTTTCCTCTTGTTCCCCTTGCTCCTCTTGCCTCGCTTAGTTTCCTAAAACAAGAACCAACATCCCATTAAATAACTCATGCTGAAACAATAATTCTATTCTTAACTTCCATCCAAAATGAAGATTCTTAGAGACTGATTCAGAACTTCATTTCTTCATGAAACTTATAGCCCTATGTCTCTTGTTTACAACGCATTAAAAATCACCTCAGTTGGACTTCTATAGCAAAAGATATGTCCAAAAGATTAAAATTCATCTTTGCTGGAATCTGGGGGCTCGCCGCGACGAAGGCACACTCGTCGCGACGCGTGGCCTCGCGTATGTCGCGATGTGCGGCCTTGTGCACGTCGCGACATGTGGCCACGTCGTGACGAACGACCTTCTACACGTCGCAACGTGTGGGTATAGAGAACAACCCCGAACCTGACTTTCCAACATTTTCCACCTCAAACCTTCTCTTAAGCAAAAGCATCACATCTAATGCCTTATACTTCAGTTCTAGACTCATTCTAACACAAAATCATCATCAAGACACAACAAAATCATCAACCCAAAGAATTTAACCAAAACTTCCGAAAACCCCTAAACCATCAGTTCTTACTCATTCCACGCAAATCTAGGGTTTAACCCATCTCAAACAAGAAGAAATAAACTCATACTTACCAGAGGATGTTTCAATTCCTGCGAAATCCTACAAAGTAGCAAGACCCTATTTCTTTTCTCTTCCCCTTCTCTTCTTCCACGACACTCCCTCTCTATTCTTCACTTTCCTTCTTTCTTTCCTCTTTCTAACTCTTTTCCTTAAGCTTAAATGAAAGCAAAAAGACTACCATGCCCCTCCTTGCAAAGCCTAAATCTAATCAACTTAAGTGATCTTCCCAAAATGCCCTCACTCATTTTTACCCTTTTTATGCTCATTTAAATCATACTAAACTCAAATGAATCTTAATTTTCCACTAACACTTCCAATAAATCAAACTATGCAATAAATCATACAATCAACATAATTCATACCTAATGACATCAATAAAGGAAAATTGGGGCCCAACATTTTCTCTTCAGTTTGCTTAACTTGCAACCCAAGAAAGAACTTTAGCTCACCCATCATACTTATTTCAAACTCATTTTTCATCAGACTCTCAAAACTCATACACAACTTTTTTGAAGTAGCACCAAATATGATATCATCAACATAAATTTGTACTAAGATAAACTCATTCTCAAAATTCTTTCTGAAAAGCGTCTTATCAACTTGACCTCTAGTAAACCCACTCTCCAGGAGAAAATTACTTAGACGATCATACCAAGCTCTAGGAGCTTGCTTCAGGCTATATAAGGATTTACAAAGTTTATAGACATGATCTGGATTCTTAAAATCCTCAAAGTCAGGAGGTTGCTTCACATACACCTCTTCGTCTATAAAACCATTCAGAAAAGCGCTCTTCACATCCATCTGAAAAAGCTTTATATCATGACAAACAGCATATGCCAACAATATCCTAATAGCTTTAAGTCTTGCTACTGGAGCATATGTCTCATTGTAGTCTATTCCTTCTTGCTGATTATAGCCTTGCGCTACTAATCTAACTTTATTCCGACTCACTCTGCCTTATTCGTCTAACTTATTCTTAAAAACCTATCTGGTTCCTATAATGGATTTCTTTGAAGGTTTTGGAACTAAGGATCAAACATTATTCCTAGTAAACTGATTTAGCTCCTCCTGCATGGCTAAAACCCAAGCTTCGTCCTGAAGAGCTTCCTCAATCTTCTTAGGCTCTATTTCAGAGATGAAAGCCACATTAGCTTCTCTTCTGAATTTGGACCTTGTCCTAACTCCTTCTGAGGTCTCTCCGATAATTAGCTCTTCTAGATGAGAACTCCTATATTTCCAATCTCTTTTTAATCCTACAGTTTCTGTAATATCCTCAACCTTATCTATTTGAGTTCCTGATGATGGAGTTTCTGTTGTATCATCTAAGTTCTTTGAAGGACCTTCACTCTGCATGTCATCTTCCTTATGAGGTTGGGAACGATCATCAAACTTGACATGGATGGTTTCCTCAATTGTCTTTGAAATAAGGTTATATACCCGAAATGCATTAGATGATGATGAGTAGCCTAGGAAAATTCCTGAATAGGTCTTTGAATCGAACTTATCCAACAACTCCTTTGTATTTAGAATAGAACACTTGCACCCGAATGGATGAAAGTAAGATATGTTTAGTCTCCTTCCATTCCATAACTCATAGGGAGTTTTCTTCAACAGTGGTCGTAACAGTATTCTATTATGAATATAACACGCTATATTCACAACTTCTGCCCAGAAGTACTTAGGAAGATTCATCTCACACAGCATAGTCCTTGCCATTTCTTGAATCGTCCTATTCTTCCTTTCAACAACTCCATTCTGTTGTGGGGTTTTAGGGGCAGAGAAATTGTGGGAAATTCCATTCTCCTCACAGAATAACCTAAACTTCTCATTTTTTGAATCTTCTATTTTTAATGCTTTTGATGGCTTTCTCCTTCTTTGAGTCTTGTGATTCTTTTGTCTGGCTTTAAGTGATATCGACTTGTCCTGTTTGGGCTTGTCTTCAGCATCGAGCTCTACTTCATGAATCTTCAATGATCCAAGCAACTCGTCAAGCTTTAGCACGCTCAAATGCTTAGCTTCCTGCACCGTCGTAACTTTTAGTCTCCACCTCTTCGGAAGACTTCTTAAGATCTTTCGAACATGATCTTGGTTATTGTACGTTCTTCCAAGTGCTTTCAATCCATTGACAATTGTTTGAAATCTTCCAAACATTTGATCAATAGATTATTCTTCTTTCATCTTGAAAAGCTCGTACTGGTGCACAAGAATGCTTATCTTGGATTCTTTGACTTAGCTTGTGCCTTCATGAGCAATGGACAATGTGTCTCACAACTCCTTCGCAGTATCACATCCGTGAACTTTGTCATATTCACTCCTGCTTAGGGCACATCTCAAGAAGAATTTTGCCTTAGAGTTGAGCTGAATTCTCGCCTTTTGGTCAGCTATCCATCTGATCCATGGAATAAGATTACCATCTTCATCTACTAGTGTATATGGTCCATTCTCTATCACATCCCAAAGGTCGACATAAGTAGATTCTATGA
Organism: Erythroxylum novogranatense; assembly: GCA_029891385.1. NCBI lineage: Eukaryota > Viridiplantae > Streptophyta > Magnoliopsida > Malpighiales > Erythroxylaceae > Erythroxylum > Erythroxylum novogranatense. The sequence continues at coordinate 62,219,725 of CM057229.1, forward strand.
ACAATCGCATTCTATCTTTCCAGTAATGATAGTCCTCTCCGTTGAATGCTGGAGGTCTAATGACTGAGGCACCTTTTGCAATGTATATGTGTGATTCTACCATTATCTTTGATCCACACTTTGCTACAGTGATGCTTGGATACCAGGCTCTGATACCAATTGAAGTGAATCACACGTTAGTATAATGCTTATAATACGATACCGAATACACAAAAAGGGGGGTTGAATTTTGTATTCCCCTTTTTGAAAACTCTTTCAAAAAATGTTTTGTTAAAAACAAGTTCCTTTTACGAAACCTTCGGTAAATTCGATTTACACAAAACTTTGAAAACTTGTTATGAAATCAGAGTAATAACAAAACTTTGAACTTTAAAGAGAGATAGAGTAGAGTAGAAGTTGACACAATGATTTTATACTGGTTCACCCCAAACCGTGGGCTACGTCCAGTCCTCAGAAGTCTTTCTGAGATTTCACTATCTCTTCAATATTTACAAGTATTCTTTCCGAGCCTCTTCAGGTCTCTACACTCAGTATTCTTTCACTCTTAGCCTCTGCAGGCTATCTGTACTACTTTCTTACAAAAGTATTTCAAAACTGTTACAGAAATACTAGCTTTCAGCTAATTTGCACAATTGTCTCACAGACAAGTTTTTTCTGTTCGCGTACGTAAATCAATTTACTCAACTTTTGCTAACTTTTTCTAACTTTGCAATCTTCAACTTCGACTTATATTTATAGCCTTCGTCTGTAACTGCTTCTTGAATCTTGCTTCTTGAATCTTGTTTCTTGAATCTTGAAAGAAACGGTTAATCAGTTGAGTTCTATAACTAACTCGAACTGACTCTTGCGTCTTCTTTTGAATTCTGCGTCTGCTTTTCTCCGTCTGTATATTTTGCGTCTGTGTTTCTGCGCCTGTGTTTCATTTAGCGTCTGCGTCTATTTTTCATTTTGCATATGCGTTTGCTTTTCATTTTGCGTCTGCGTTTGTTTTTCATTTTACGCTCAGATCGCTTTTCATTTTGCGCTCAGGTTCGCTTTTCATTTTTTGTCTACGCTCGCTTTTCATTTTGCGTCTGCGTCTGCTTTTCATTTTAAGCTCAAGGCTCGCTTTTCATTTTATGCGTTTGCGTCGTTTCTAACTTCGCGTCATCTCTGCCTTTTATTCTCCGTCTGTTTGTTTTCTATTTTACGTCTGCTTTTTCTACTTCTTTGTTATTCATCAAAATCATATATATGTAAAGTCATTTTGACTCAACATAAAGGTTATTCAAAACTACTAGAATGAGCTAAAGTCTACCTACATATGAGATAAACTTGTTGTCTTAATGGTCAATCCTCTTTTGAATTGAGTCAAATAAGAGTTGGCATTCTCTATAAGAGATTTTTTAATGAGAAATTAGGATTCCTAAATATTCAATAGGCAAATAATGAAGACCAAGGTTAGAGATATTTGTAAGTATTGAATTTTTAATATGGGCAGAGTGTAGAGTCTACTAATAAAAATTGGGTTTGGGTCAACCATTGTCCAAATAACTAGAACTAGTTGTTTGGATAGTTGACCCTTACCACTTATAAACCCTTTAACATTTTCATGATTAATCAATATGGGATACTCTAACACTTCCCCTCAAGTGCAATTGGGATTAGACATCCAATTGTCACTTGAAATATACGCAATAGTAATCGAACCGGGCCGTTGGGACTGGACATCCTAACGGACAATCGGAAAATTAATAATTCGGATCAAACCTGCTCTGATACCATTTTGTATTTTTAATATGGGCATAGTGTAGAGACTATTAATAAGAATTGGGCTTAGGTCAACCATTGTCCAAATAACTAGAACTAGTTGTTTGGATAGTTGACCATTTCCATTTATAAACCCTTTAACATTTTCATGTTTAGTCAATATAGGATACTCTAACAGTAAGGATATCAACCATGCCTTAAGAGTCAGTACAGATGTATATATGGCTCTTACTATTGTTTATAAAGAGACCAGACAAAGCATTGTATTAATACAATGAATCCATAAGAAACTACACTGAGGTAACATCAACTCCACATAATAATAAGATATCATATACGAAAGAGAGTTAAAATTATTTCATTTTTTAACGTTTATGATGAAATGTGAATTCCCTAGAATTCGTTATTTTTAGCCAACATTATAGAGATAACGGCTTAATAAACAATAAAAAAAGGTATAAAAGAGTGGATCGCCTTGTAAATAAATGGTAGGTTCTCTATTAACAAGGATTGCAAACAACGCTATTGAAATACATTGCTCTATCCAAGCTATAAAGATGCTTGTGAATCTAAAAACCTGTAATTTGTTGAATATAAAGCTGTAATTCAAAGAGTCAATTTTTAGTACACAACTTCTTATAGTCTTTCACTGTTGTAGCTTTAAATAAGCCTTAAGCTAGCATAAAATTGTCATCTATGCTCCTCCCCTTTAGGTTGGGTGAATGATAAGTTCCAACACCTCTTTCAACCTTCTGAAATAAATTAGGAAATAACCTTATACGTGACATTGTAACATGATATAGGCCTAAAATCATTTAATAATTTGGCATTCAAATTTTTAGGAATAAAACAACCAAAGGATCTGTCTAATTCTTTAAGAAATTGTCCATTTGCAAAGAATGCTAACACCACGACTATGGTTGTAGTACGTGTTAAATGTCAGTTTTCTTAAAAAAAAGACATTAAAATTGGAACTTTATTAAGATTCAACTCAAATAATGTTTTTTAGATTTCTAGAGCACTGAAAGGCCTTAAGATCTACTCCTATTATTAATAGATATAGGAATAGCTACTATTTGAAACTCCAAATAGTGATTGAGAGCCATTTATTTAATCTTCTCCTACTCTTTGATGGTTTCTCCGTTATTATGTCCTAAAGAGTATATTTTGTTAAGAGATCCTTCTACTAAGAATATCGTTATAAAAAAATTTGGTATTCTTGTCTCCTTCCTTTAGACAATTAACTATAGCCTTATTGTCTTACCAGTGAGTAACGATTCTCCAAAGCTTAAGAGTAGTTTACTAGAGACGTACTAACAAGGATATTTGTGATAGTAGTTTGATGTACCTTGATTAACCTAGATTATAAGCTACCATAATTTCCTATTATACTGAACTTGGTAATTCGAGATGACTTTCCAATTCTTGCCAAAAAACTGTAAGTATTTGTTCGCCTTTTCAACTTTAATTATTATTTATATAGATAGCCTTAAATTATCTGTTATTTTTTAGCACAATTTATGCTTATGATATTTTATGTTATTATCAACAAGGAGAATTAAGGGCTTAGGACCTTTTATTCTTTAATTCCCTTCTTAATTTATTTCTAATTTTGGCCACTAAATTTATAGGTTAGTTATTGCCCGTTATAACTTCTCTACTGAGGTAGATTGCCTAACTTTGTTGCATCTTTCTTTCAATAGCTTTATGTTAAGATTCACCTAAAGGTTAATCTCCTTCAAGGTGATTGCGTTAGCTATCAATGATTCCTGATCTGACTGTTAAACTAAGGTGTCCTTACCATGATCCATTCATCTAGTCCCTCCTTGTATTGGGGTATTAGTAGCCTTATTAATCGCTTGTAACCTTTCTTGGTTATCAACATTTCTAATAGATGTACCCTTTATAGAGGATCCTTCTCTAGACAATAGATCATATTTCTTTCCCTCTGTGTTAGTGTTGGACCCCAATTTTTGAGTGACATTTAGAAATATTAAGTGAAATTAAATGAGTGATTTTATGTAAGTATTGTGAAATAAGGGTATTTGTGCTTTGAAGAAATTCATGAGAAAAGAATTATTGAGTTTTGATTATTTTTATTTTTATGGAAATTTGTATAGTTATGAGAGTTCAAGTGGATGAGTTGATTGAAATGAAATTGAATAGCAAGAATTAAAAAGAAAAAGTGTGAAAAATTGAAGAATTAAGAAAGTTGATTTTTGGGTGATAGAAAGATGACTAGAGAGTTGACTTTTTGTTTGAGGCATAATTTTAAAAAATGATATACATGAAACGTATAGATTATGTTGAGAGCTTTCTGTCGCCATAAAGTTGACAATTTTTCGATATCGAAAGTGAAAGTTATGATCAGTCAAAGTTTAGGTGTGTTATATGTTGACTTATATTATGACTAAAACTTTGACTGAAAAATTGACCTAGTTAGAGGTTAATTCAGCCATCAAGTTCTTCATGAAATTTGAAGATTTTGATTTTATTTTTATTTTGATATAAAGTATAGAATTTTTCGATCAAAGAATAATAAGTTATGATTTTTACAAGTTTATGTTATGATTTTAGCATGGTTATTAGAGGATAGAACTTTTGATTGGAAAATTGACCTCCTTAGAGGTCAAATTGATTTTTATGTCCTTCATGAAAGTTGTAAGTGACTTTTGCATCTTCGCATTGATATAAAATATGATGTGTTTGAACTTCGGAGTTGAAAGATACAAATTTCCAAAGTTGAGTCTTGGTTTAAGGATTTATTAATGTGGCCAAATTTTTTATTAGAAATTTGATCATTTTAGAGATGGAACTGATTATGGAGTTCTTCATAGAAGTTGTAGAGCTTCCTTCAAGCTTTCCATAGAGACCAAATTTGTCAAATTTGGAATTTGAAATCAAGAGCTACGATTTTTGAAAAATTCGAATATATATATATATGTAATTATGTATATAATTATATATATATATTAAAAAAAAATATCAGAAGCTCTCTCGCGAGGGCGACGTATCGCCCTAGCGAGCAGGGTCTTGGTATGAAAATTTTTATTTTTTTATTATTTAATTAGTATTTTCGGATTATTTAATTATTATTTCCAGATTTTAGGAAATATGACCCCTCTTTAATCTTTCGCTCATATATTTTCCGTCCGATATCCGATTGACTTGGTTTTCGAAGTGTTGGATTCTTAAGACAATGAATTTCATTTTAATGAGAAATTTGTGAATTTTTGAGATTAAATTAAGGTTGATTAAATTAATCAAAGTGAGTTGGAAAATTCTCCAAACATAGTTCAGTATTTTGAGAAATTCGGGATCTTTGGTGATCCGATTGAAGTGATTCTTGAGGCAAAATAAAAATAAGACATGGGGCTACAAGTCATATGAAGAAAATAAATTTCAATTTTGCCCCTAAGACTTTCAATTTTTGAATTGAAGTTCGGATGAGTGTGCAGTTTTGGATTAAGAACATATGAAAGTATTTTGGGCATAACGTTTTCTATGGTAATCTAAATGAGGCGATTCTTAATTTGAATTAAACTATAGAAATAGAGATACAATTTTTATGAAGACATAAAATGTCAATTTTGTGATTAAGAATGTCAATTTCTGGATGGAAATAACGTGCTGGAAAATGATTTACCATAAGACATATCTGAAATGTGTTGAGCATAACTTTTGATGTAGTGCTCCGAATTAGATGATTCTTGTGGCATTATGAAATTAAAACATAGAGAAACATTTCTCTAGAAGGAAATTTTAACAAATTCCTTCAAATTGATAATGCGAATCATACCCGAAAATAAGCATAACTTAAAGTAAAGTTCAAGAGCATTTGTGGAACATCACTTAAGGATTTAAGACTTTAGGCTAAAAATGGAGGGGCATTATGATCATTTAACAATCATTTAATGACTAGGCACTATAAAAGGAAGAGAGTTGTCGTTTTTTTACATGGGAGAGCCGAAACTTAGAAGAAGAAATAAGAGAGAAAATGAAAGAGAGTTGTCGTGGAGGAAAGAAGAAGAAAAAGCTTGGAGATTTCAAAATTTTGGGGTTTCTACTATGATATTTTCGTGGTTTCTAGATGGAAAAGATGGGAGAAGGTGAAAGCTCCCTAATGGAACCAAGAAATTTCGAAAATGGAGGAGAAATGAGGTGAGAGAAATTTTTGAGTTTTGAATTTTTCTTGATTTTTTGGTTTAGAATCATGCACAATGATTTGGGTTTGTGGACTATGAACTCAATTTTGGTGAATGCTTAGTTTAATTGGGTTAATTTTGAATAATTGTGAATTAGGGTTATGCCCAATTTTGTGATTTGGGGTTTTTGGAAATTGTTGATTTAGATAGTTTGAAAGTATGTGGAATTAGTGTTTGTTAAGTTCAATTTAAGGAATTTGTGATTTATGATATTGAATTTGGATAAATTGGTTTAGGTCAATTTTGTGAATTGGAGATTTTGAAAATTTGTGATTTAGATGGCTTGATTATGTGTGGAATTAGTGTTTTCTAAGTTCAATTTTGAAGATTACGTCATTTATGAAGTTGAATTTGGGTTAATTTGATTTAGGGAAATTTTTAATTGAAAGAATGAAAGAAGCAAGGATCAAATTGGAGCTAGGAACAAGTTTCTGGCATCAATTCGAGGTGGGTAGTATATTTATTTATTGAATTTTAAGCTAAGCATGTGAAATTGAAAATATAAGAAGCAAATTTTTGATAAATTAATGTTTATATAAATGTTTAAAAATTATGTTTTCGAAGGATTAAATTCCTTATTTTGGAAATGATTTTTAGAAAATGCAAGGTTTATGAAAATCATGTTTTTGAATTATCTGAAAAATTTGAACAATGTGCTTTATGAAATTGTACACGTTTTGATATATGTTTGAAAGAAATAAATTGCAATCATTATTATGCATTGGATTGATATGTGATTAAATTGGTGAATTTAAATTGAATGTGAATTGTTATATGATTTGATGTGATTTATGTATGTTAGTGTGTCAAGTTTGACATTATATGGACATATGAAAAAAAATAGAGAAAATCAGGATTTAGAAAAGTGCCTTCGGCCAATTCGAATTTTCGTTTTCGCTTATGTGTTATATAGGTTTGGTCAGGTCCCATAAATGGGACAAGTGCGCATTTGTCTTTCTATTTTTTTAAGCCTTCTCCCGGCTGACCGCTAGTGGCATTGGAGCTCCGATTTTGGACTCCCTTCATGGCTACATTGGACCGCTATGCGGGAAAGTGTATTACGTTCTGTTCACGGTTGCGCAGGACTGCTTTGCGGGAATGTGCAGTGTACGTTCTGTTTTGGACCGAACCAAACCATCTGATGTGTTTGTGTTTTTTGTTTTGTATTGTGATATGCATTGCATGTTTTGAGAAAGTTTAAGAAATATGGAAGTTCTTCATGAAATCTTGAAAAAAAGTGAAAAGTTTGAGATATCAATTATTGTGAATTTTTTCAACCGAGAAGTTATTGAATTGATTTAACAACGTTTTGAGAAATAAGAAATTTGTCAGTTTTTCTACTGTGGAATCTTTGGAAATAAATGGCAAAAAGTTTTGCAAAATAATTTCGCTTATCGTTCAATTTATAAATATATTATCCACAGAGCTTTGCGCTCACCCCCCCCCCACCTTTCATCCGCATCTTTAGGTTTCAAGCAGGAGATCGGATGAAAGATGTACTGTTCAGTTTTGTATCGTTTGTATTTCATGTAATTTGGGATTTTTGACATTGTATATGGCTTGTAAAGCCATTCAAGTTCTGTAGTATATCTAATTCCGGGATGTAAATGATTTAAGGATTTATGTATTAAAATTGTGATAAAGACTGGTATGATTATCGAGTTGTAATTGGATATGGATAACGGATTTTACACATTGAATTGAGATATAATTATGATTTGTGTATGGATGAATGTGAATGAATGTAATTTGGATTTCGTATAATGTATTTCGGATATGGATATATAGATATAGGATTGCGTTTGTTGTGTTGGATTCCGGACGGGGAGTCCAGTGATACTGGCTATTTGTGAGAATATAGAAGTGTATTTTGAACACTTTGCAGGTTTGGGTTTAAGAAAATGCAACCGTTATGCTGCCCAATTTTCGATAAGAAAATTGGTTATATGGCAATAAAAGAAAATAAGAATGGATTAAAGGATGAAATCTTGGGATATGTATGTTCGTATGAGTTTTGTGATTTATGCGATTGAGAAAAATGGAAAAGAATGAAAAGAAAAAAAGATTATACCAAATTTCGGATCGGTTTAGTCTAGGTTTCTAACGCGATCGTTTTTCTAAGATTCAGAATTCGGATGTTGAAAATTCGCATTCGATTCGCTTTTGAGAAAATTCTGTTTTGAATTCCTTCGATTTTTTTCAGTTCGCTTCGTAATCCGATTTGTTATTCGCCCCGCTTTTGTTCGTTTTGCCACTTTGTTTCCGTTTTCCGGTTGGGATCGGGTCCCAACATAGATGGTATCAGAGCCCAGTAATATGATCTTACTTGGGCATATGTGTATGAGTAAGAAATTGAAAGAGTTTGTAAGGTCATATAGTGAATGTGATTTTGATGTGAAGGACATTTTCATGAATTTGTGTGATTATGTGATTTGGGTGACAAAAGTGATAATTGATTTTAAGAATGTGTTAATGAAATTGAGGTTAGAATTTCATGATGAATTGAGTTTGAATATACATTTTTGGGATGGAACATGAATAATTGAAAGATGAGGTGAATAAAAGGAATGTATATATAAAAGTTCAAAAAAAAGGCTTATTTTGAATGATTTTGGTCCATGTTAGGGTTCCTTAAGAAATGAGACCATTGACTTATGAAGATGTGTTAAGAAATATTTGATTTGAGGAGATAGTGCTATATGAGCATTTGATACAAGAAGTGAAATATTGTGAAGAGATTGAGATACATATATGATGAGAAATATGTGTGATAAGGAAAAAGTGATTGATTATGATCTTTTGAAACGTAATTAGTTAAAAGCATGTGTTACTTGGTGATTTTACAAAGCATGGATTTTGAGGACGAAATTCTTATTAGAGGGGGAGAAATGTTGGACCGCGATTTTTGAGTGACATTTAGAAATATTAAGTGAAATTAAATGAGTGATTTTATGTAAGTATTGTGAAATAAAGGTATTTGTGCTTTGAAGAAATTCATGAGAAAAGAATTATTGGGATTTGATTATTTTGATTTTTGTGAAAATTTGTATAGTTTATGAGAGTTCAAGGGATGAGTTGATTGAAATGAAGTTGAATAGCAAGAATTAAAAAGAAAAAGTATGAAAAATTGAAGAATTAAGAAAATTGATTTTTGGGTGATAGAAAGTCGACCAGAGTGTTGATTTTTTGTTTAAGGCATAATTTGAGAAAATGATCTACATGAAACGTGTAGATTATGTTGAAAGCTTTCTGTCGCCATAAAGTTGGCAATTTTTCAATATCGGAAGTGAAAGTTATGATCAGTCAAAGTTTAGGTGTGTTATAGGTTGACTTATGTTATGACTGAAGCTTTGACTGGAAAATTGACCTAGTTAGAGGTTAATTCAGCCTTCAAGTTCTTCATTAAATTTGAAGATTTTGATTTGATCTTTATTTTGATATAAATTATAGAATTTTTCAATCAAGGAATAATAAGTTATGATTTTTACAATTTTATGTTATGGTTTTAGCATGATTATTAGAGGATAGAACTTTTGATTGGAAAATTGACCTCCTTAGAGGTCAAATTGATTTTTATGTCCTTCATGAAAGTTGTAGGTGACTTTCGGATCTTCCCATTGATATAAAATATGATGTGTTTGAACTTCAGAGTTAAAAGATACAAATTTCCAAAGTTGAGTCTTGGTTTAAGGATTTATTAATGTGGCCAAATCTTTGAATAGAAATTTGATCATTTTAGAGATGGAATTGGTTGTGGAGTTCTTCATGAAAGTTGTAGAGCTTCCTTCAAGCTTTCCATAGAGACCAAATTTGTCAAATTTAGAATTCTACGATTTTTGAAAATTTTGAATATATATATATGTAATTATGTATATAATTATAATTATATATATATATATATAATATTTAAAAAAAATCGAAAGCTCTCTCGCGAGGGTTACGTATCGCCCTAGCGAGGAGGGTCTTGGTATGGAAATTTTTATTAATTTTTTTATTATTTAATTAGTATTTTTGGATTATTTAATTATTATTTCCAGATTTTAGGAAATATGACCCCTCTTTAATCTTTTACTCATATCTTTTCCGTCCGACATCCGATTGACTTGGTTTTCAAAGCGTTGGATTCCTAAGACAATGAATTTCATTTTTATGAGAAATTTGTAAATTTTTTAGATTAAATTGAGGTTGATTAAATTAATCAAAATGAGTCGGGAAATTTTCTGAACATTGTTCAGTTTTTTTAGAAATTCAGGATCTTTGGTGATTCGATTGAAGTGATTCTTGAGGTAAAATAAAATTAAGACATGGGGCTACAAGTCATATGAAGAAAGTAAATTTCAATTTTGCCCCTAAGACTTTCAATTTCTGAATTGAAGTTCGGATGAGTGTGCAGTTTTGGATTAAGAACATCTGAAAGTATTTTGGCCATAACTTTTTCTATGGTAATCAAAGTGAGGCGATTATTAATTTGAATTAAACTAGATATATAGAGCTACAATTTTTATGAAGACATAAAATGTCAATTTTGTGATTAAGAATGTCAATTTCTGGATGGAAATAACGTGCTGGAAAATGATTTACCATAAGACATATCTGAAATGTGTTGAGCATAACTTTTGATGTAGTGCTTTGAATTGGATGATTCTTATGGCCTTATGAAACTAAAACATAGAGGAACATTTCTCTAGAAGGAAGTTTTAACAAATTCCTTCAAATTGATAGTGCGAATCATACCTGAAAGTAAACATGACTTAAAGTAAAGTTCAAGGGCATTTGTGGAACATCACTTAAGGATTTAATACTTTAAGCTAAAAATGGAGGGGCATTATGGTCATTTAACAATCATTTAATGACTAGGCACTATAAAAGGAAGAGACTTTTCGTTTTTTTACATGGGAGAGCCGAAACTTAGAAGTAGAAATAAGAGAGAAAATGAAAGAGAGTTGCCGTGGAGGAAAGAAGAAGAAAAATCTTGGAGATTTTGAAATTTTGGGGTTTCTACTATGATATTTTCGTGGTTTCTAGATGGAAAAGATGGGAGAAGGTGAAAGCTCCCTAATGGAACCAAAAAATTTCAAAAATGGAGGAGAAATGAGGTGAGAGAATTTTGAGTTTTTCTTGATTTTTTGGTTTAGAATCATGCACAATGATTTGGGTTTGTGGACTATGAACTCAATTTTGGTGAATGCTTAGTTTAATTGGGTTAATTTTGAATAATTGTGAATTAGGGTTATGTCCAATTTTGTGATTTGGGGTTTTTGAAAATTGATGATTTAGATAGTTTGAAAGTATGTGGAATTAGTTTTTGTTAAGTTCAATTTGAGGAATTTGTGATTTATGATATTGAATTTGGGTAAATTAGTTTAGGTAAATTTTGTGAATTGGGGATTTTGAAAATTTGTGATTTAGATGGCTTGATTATGTGTGGAATTAGTATTTTCTAAGTTCAATTTTGAAGATTACGTCATTTATGAAGTTGAATTTGGGTTAATTTGATTTAGGGAAATTTTTAATTGAAAGAAGGAAAGAAGCAAGGATCAAATTGGAGCTAGGAACAAGTTTCTGGCATCAATTCGAGGTGGGTAGTATATTTATTTATTGAATTTTAAGCTAAGCATGTGCAATTGAAAATTTAAGAAGCGAATTTTTGATAAATTAATGTTTATATAAATGTTTAAAAATTATGTTTTCTAAGGATTAAATTCCTTATTTTGGAAATGATTTTTAAAAAATGCAAGGTTTATGAAAATCATGTTTTGAATTATCTGAAAAATTTGAACAATGTGCTTTATGAAATTGTACACGGTTTTGATATATGTTTGAAAGAAATAAATTGCATTCATTATTATGCATTGGATTGATATGTGATTAAATTGGTGAATTTAAATTGAATGTGAATTGCTATATGATTTGATGTGATTTATGTATGTTAGTGTGTCAAGTTTGACATTATATGGACATATGAAAAAAAAATAGAGAAAAGCAAGTTTTTGAAATGTTGGCCCCAAAAAATTTTTTTTAATTAAGCATGATTAGAATAATTGAGTTAGCATTATTTGAGATGATAGTAATTAAATATGATAACATTCAATAGCATATGACATAAATTGAGTAAGTTAACTTAGCATAAATTAAATTGAGATTAATTAATGTATGATAGCATTAATGAGTTAGGTGAAGAATTAATGAAATTAAATGAGTTAGTTGGGCTTTAATGAGGTAGGAAAGAAAAGAGAAGAAGGTGGGCCTAAAAGATAGATGGGCTTAAGTGGTTTAAAGAAGATATTAGAGGAAATAAGAAGAAAAGAGGAGAAAGTAAGTTGGGCTTGGACCTTGGGCTTAAGTGATTTAAGTAAGTAGTATAAAAGAAGAAGAAAGAAGTGAGTTAGTAAGGAAGAAGAGAATTTTCAAAATTAGAGGGAGAGAGGAGAGAAGTGTCGTGAAAGGGAGAAAGGAAGAAGAAAAAGAAGGGCTTGGCTAGGGTTGGTGTTTCCAAGAGATTAAGTGGGTGTTTGAAGATAGTTCAAGGGGATGAGTTGATTGAAATGAAGTTGAATAGGAAGAATTAAAAAGAAAAAGTGTCAAAAATTGAAGAATTAAGAAAGTTGATTTTTGGGTGATAGAAAGTCGACCAGAGAGTTGACTTTTTGTTTAAGGCATAATTTGAGAAAATGATCTATATGAAACGTGTAGATTATGTTGAGAGCTTTCTGTCGCAATAAAGTTGGCAATTTTTCGATATCGGAAGTGAAAGTTATGATCAATCAAAGTTTAGGTATGTTATAGGTTGACTTATGTTATTACTGAAGCTTTGACTAGAAAATTGACCTAGTTAAAGGTTAATTCAGCCTTCAAGTTCTGCATTAAAGTTGAAGATTTTGATTTGATCTTTATTTTGATATAAAGTATAGAATTTTTCGATCAAGGAATAATAAGTTATGATTTTTACAAGTTTATGTTATGGTTTTAGCATGATTATTAGAAGATAGAACTTTTGATTGGAAAATTGACCTCCTTAGAGGTCAAATTGATTTTTATGTCCTTCATGAAAGTTGTAGGTGACTTTTGGATCTTTGCATTGATATAAAATATGATGTGTTTGAACTTCAGAGTTGAAAGATACAAATTTCCAAAGTTGAGTCTTGGTTTAAGGATTTATTAATGTGGCCAAATCTTTGAATAGAAATTTGATCATTTTAGAGATGGAATTGGTTATGGAGTTCTTCAGGGAAGTTGTAGAGCTTCCTTCAAGCTTTCCATAGAGACCAAATTTGTCAAATTTAGAATTCGAAATCAAAAGCTACGATTTTTTAAAAATTCGAATATATATATATGTAATTATGTATATAATTATATATATATATATATGTATATATATGTATATATATATAATTATATATATATACATATATATACATATATATATATATAATTATATATACATATATATATATATGTATATATATATGTAATTATATACATACATATATATATATATATGTATATGTTTTTTAAAAAAAATCAGAAGCTCTCTCGCGAGGGTGACGTATCGCCCTAGCGAGGAGGGTCTTGGTATGAAAATTTTTATTAATTTTTTTATTATTTAATTAGTATTTTTGGATTATTTAATTATTATTTCCACATTTTAGAAAATATGACCCCTCTTTAATCTTTCACTCATATCTTTTCCGTCCGACATCCGATTGACTTGGTTTTCAAAGCGTTGGATTCCTAAGACAATGAATTTCATTTTTATAAGAAATTTGTAAATTTTTTAGATTAAATTCAGGTTGATTAAATTAATCAAAGTGAGTCGGGAAATTTTTCGAACATAGTTCAGTTTTTTGAGAAATTCGGGATCTTTGGTGATCCGATTGAAGTGATTCTTAAGGTAAAATAAAATTAAGACATGGGGCTACAAGTCATATGAAGAAAGTAAATTTCAATTTTGCCCCTAAGACTTTCAATTTCTGAATTGAAGTTCGGATGAGTGTGCAGTTTTGGATTAAGAACATCTGAAAGTATTTTGGGCATAACTTTTTCTATGGTAATCAAAATGAGGCGATTATTAATTTGAATTAAACTATAGACATAGAGCTACAATTGTTATCAAGACATAAAATGTCAATTTTGTGATTAAGAATGTCAATTTCTGGATGGAAATAACGTGCTAGAAAATGATTTACCATAAGACATATCTGAAATGTGTTGAGCATAACTTTTGATGTAGTTCTTCGAATTGGATGATTCTTATGGCATTATGAAACTAAAACATAGAGGAACATTTCTCTAGAATGAAGTTTTGACAAATTCCTTCAAATTGATAGTGCGAATCATACCTGAAAGTAAGCATGACTTAAAGTAAAGTTCAAGGGCATTTGTGGAACATCACTTAAGGATTTAAGACTTTAGGCTAAAAATGGAGGGGCATTATGGTCATTTAACAATCATTTAATGACTAGGCACTATAAAAGGAAGAGAGTTGTCGTTTTTTTACATGGGAGAGCCGAAACTTAGAAGTAGAAATAAGAGAGAAATTGAAAGAGAGTTGTCGTGGAGGAAAGAAGAAGAAAAAGCTTGGAGATTTTGAATTTTTGGGGTTTCTACTATGATATTTTCGTGGTTTCTAGATGGAAAAGATGGGAGAAGGTGAAAGCTCCCTAATGGAACCAAGAAATTTCGAAAATGGAGGAGAAATGAGGTGAGAGAAAATTTTGAGCTAAGCATGTGAAATTGAAAATTTATGAATCGAATTTTTGATAAATTAATGTTTATATAAATGTTTAAAAATTATGCTTTATAAGGATTAAATTCCTTATATTGGAAATGATTTTTAGAAAATGCAAGGTTTATGAAAATCATGTTTTTGAATTATCTGAAAAATTTGAACAATGTGCTTTATGAAATTGTACACGTTTTGATATATGTTTGAAAGAAATAAATTGCGTTCATTATTATGCATTGGATTGATATGTGATTAAATTAGTGAATTTAAATTGAAAGTGAATTGCTATATGATTTGATGTGATTTATGTATGTTAGTGTGTCAAGTTTGACATTATATAGACATATGAAAAAAATTGGAGAAAAGCAGGATTTTGAAAAGTGTCTTCGGGCAATTCGAATTTCCGTTTTCGCTTATGTGTTATGTAGGTTTGGTCAGGTCCCATAAATGGGACAAGTGCGCACTTATCTTTCTTTTTTTTAAGCCTTCTCCTGGCTGCCTGCTAGTGACATTGGAGCTCTGATTTCGGACTCCCTTCACGGCTACACTGGACCGCTATGCGGAAAAGTGTAGTACGTTCTCGCTCACAAATGCATGTGACCGCTTTTGAGGAATGTGCGATGCGTTACTTTTTGAACCGAACCAAACCATCTGATGTGTTTGTGTTTTTGTTTTGTATTGTGATATGCATTGCATGTTTTGAGAAAGTTTAAGAAATATGGATGTTCTTCATGAAATCTTGAAAAAAAAGTGAAAAGTTTGATAAATCAATTATTGTGAATTTTTTTCAGCTAAGCAGTTATTGAATTGATTTAACAACGTTTTGAGAAATAAGAAATTTATCAGTTTTTCTACTGTTGAATCTTTGGAAATAAATGGCAAAAAGTTTTGCAAAATAATTTCGCTTATCGTTCAATTTATAAATATATTATCCACGAGCTTTATACCCCCTTTTTCATTCCCATCTCCAGGTTTCAAGCAGGAGATCGGATGAAAGATGTACTGTTCAGTTTTGTATCATTTGCATTTCATGTAATTTGGGATTTTTGACATTGTATATGGCTTGTAAAGCCATTCAAGTTTTGTAGTATATCTAATTCCGGGATGTAAATGATTTAAGGATTTATGTATTAGAATTGTGATAAAGACTGGTATGATTATCGAGTTGTAATTGGATATGGATAACGGATTTTACACATTGAATTGAGATATAATTATGATTTGTGTATGGATGAATGTGAATGAATGTAATTTGGATTTCGTATAATGTATTTCGGATATGGATATATAGATATACGATTACGTTTGTTGTGTTGGATTTCGGATGGGGAGTCTGATGATACTGGCTATTTGTGAGAATATAGAAGTGTATTTTGAACACTTTGCAGGTTTGGGTTTAAGAAAATGCAGCCGTTATGCTGCCCAATTTTCGATAAGAAAATTGGTTATATGGCAATAAAAGAAAATAAGAATGGATTAAAGGATGAAATTTTGGGATATGTATGTTTGTATGAGTTTTGTGATTTATGTGATTGAGAAAAATGGAAAAGAATGAAAAGAAAAAAAATTATACCGAATTTCATATCGGTTTAGTCTAGGTTTCCAACGCGATCGTTTTTCTAAGATTCAGAATTCGGATGTCGAAAATTCGTATTCGATTCGCTTCCGAGAAAATTCTGTTTCAAATTCCTTCGATTTTTTTTGGTTCGCTTCGTAATCCGATTTGTTATTCGCCCCACTTTTGTTCGTTCCGCCACTTTGTTTCCGTTTTTTGGTTGGGATCCAGTCTCCGGGATCGGGTCCCAACAGTTAGCCACTAGTAGTGACCCCTTAGAATGATCCTCTAGTATGATTCTCCTACAAATTGGCTTCTACATCTTCTTGTTCTAGGGAATGGGAGATTTCTAATGGTATGAGAGCTTTATTTCATATTCCTATGATCCTTTTTCCTTATTTAACCTCTTTAGCATTAGAGTTTCAGGTAACGTCTGGTCCATTCCCAACTCCAAGTATATTCTTGCTTTACCTATTCTTCTCAACCATATTATGTTCTCATCCAAACATATTAGCTTCCTAATAAAGCTTGCAAGAATTTGTTGTGAACCAATATTCAAGGGATATTATAAAAAATGATCTAATTAAGTATGTTTTTCATGCATTTCTTATCGAAATTCATTCCAAGCTGCCATCTTTGAATTAGAAGTGGCTTGTTTTGGATATATCATGGTCCCAATTTTAGGATGTTTTACATACTATACCACTTTTCAAATCTAAAAATGAAGAAATCTTCCTTATTTAAGAGTATTTTGTATAATCTAAACCTTTCCCAATTAGTTTCTACCCACTTTTCACTTAAGGAAAGGAAGGCCTTTTTTGGTTGTGGCTGATAAGTTATTTTTTAGCTTATTGACTAAAATTAGCTTATTGACTTTATCAAGAAGCTATTAATTTGTTTAGATTTTAGCTAGTTGGGTTGGCTGATTCAACCCAACTAGCTAATTTTATAGAAGCTCCTTGTAAGTAGCATTTAGGCAATCAGCTGATTAACCTTTCCTATAATGTCGATTTTGCCCTTAAGTTTTGCCCAACCTCATTGTCGTCTCATTTCTCATCTTTCTATATTCTTCTTTGCTCTTATCTTTCGTCTCTCACAACTCTCACGGTTTTGGATCTGTGTAGCTTTTGGATCTGTGTAGCTTTCGGATCTGTGTAGCTTGCATGAGAAACTAAGGTTTCCTCTTTTCTTGTTTCCATTTTCCATTGTATTTTACATTTTTTTTTCTTTTCATTCAGATGTCATGGCGGCAACGATCACACTAGCCTCTTCTCTCCAACGGTATGCCACGGTGGCGATTGATGACGGTGACTTAACCAGGGTTTGTTTTCAGGTTCGTGATCAGAAAAATAACGTTAACCCTCTTCTCTTTTCTTCCCTTCTCTCTATTTGAACATGTAATTGTATGTTTATTATGCGGGCATGCTTGATTCTTGAAAACTCGTTAACTTGGTTATTAATTCGAGGGTTTTTGTTGGAAGAAAGTTAACAACTTGATTAAAAGTACATGCAAGCATTTGGGTTTTAGGGTTTTCAATTTTGGTACTCTTTGGTTTTTGACTGTCACGGTGTCAAGTCTCCAATAGAGGGTTTTTTCTTAATCTTGTATTGCCTATCCTGAAGAACTTGAGGAAATGATGCAAGAAGTTTTAGTTGACTTTTTTCTCATAAACCTCTAGTTATAACTCATGAGTTTATTTGCTGGACTATTCTATACTTGGGAATATTTCTAACCAACTTCTTAGTGCGTGTAGCAAGCAATGCAACTCATTTAAGACAAGGGTTGTACAAGTCAAAACTGGAATAGAGAAAGTTGTTCCTAGTGTCTCTGTAATACTTAACCCAGAAAAGGTATTACTAGTTAATACTTGTAAGCTTTACTGAATCATTTAGTAATTTAATTGTTTTGTTTTCCGTGATCTTTATTTGGCCAACGCTCTGCACTTGAGATTGTCAATGATATATACCTATTCATTCACCTGCTTAGGTAAAAAGAAAAAGAAAAGGACTCTTTTCTTTATAAGATATGGCTTAAAAACTTACATATGGCTACAATTCCTAAGGTCTTTTAATTATCCTTGGTTGTACTTCTTCCTTAAAATTTGACTAGGAGGTTAAGGATCTATTTTGATCATACATAGGTTTTTTTCTTTAATCAACATGAACTACACTTATGAAACCTAATTCTTTTTAAGTTATATGCTCTTAAGATAGTTTTACTCCAAATTGAATCATTTTCTTCTCTTCTGATAGCCTCGGAGGGGTTGCTTTGAGATAAGGGAGGAAGGTGGAGAAAAGTTTATCAATCTTTTGGTAATAGTTAACCTAACTTTATATGTGAACTGCCAATCGCTTGTGTCTCTTTATTTTCTTGATATTTGATATAAGATAAAGATGCACAAGTTATATGTCTATATGTGTGCATTATCTTGTATGGTAATTGAAAACAAAGAGTACTAGTGTTCACAGATAGTAATTTCCATAAACATTAACAACTACCTCTACTACCTTTACAAACTGATCTGCAGCACCATTTTCAGTCTTGAAATGTTATAAGATCATCTTATTGTTTGATCATGATTTTAATACTATTATTTTCCACATGGAAACTTAAGAAAATACACCGCTTTAATATTAACTTTATAGTTGATGAAATTTCTTATGCTACACTCATAAAGAGTGGATGGTTTCACTTGTTATCATTGTGGATAATTGGGCGTTGACTCAATTAGAGGTTAGGCGCACATGTACTTTGTGGATATAAGTCAGCAGACAACATTAGAATTGAGTTTAGTACTAAACATTACGATGTTAAAAACTTTATGTTGATTTAATGTTCTTGTAAACTTGTTGATTAATGATATTGTGATCTTTTCAATCAGATTAACCTTTTTTTCTGTAGGACATTAGACATAATTGGTCTCTTTCGTAAACTTCAGGATTGTTTTTCCACTAGCTAGTTATATCTTTGATATTCAATTTTTTGTGTGTGACCATTTTGGCTTCTTGACAAAAACAATCCTACAATCTTTCCTTAGAATTATCTGTTGATTTCACAAGTTATCTAGTTGTAACTCTATTGTAACTATCTGTCCATTACAATTATCTAGTTTATCATGCAAACTATCTAATTGTAACTATCTGTTGATTTAACGGAACATACCTACAGTTCCTCTTTGTAACCAGTTTGAAACTAAATCTGACATTTAATGAAAGTATATTTGAGATAGATGTTTCATTAAATGAAGTCTAATAACAGTTGAGATATAATGGATTTGCTGCAGTTGAACAACGAAGTATGTTGTAGAAAGTTGCATTAATTTCGTGGGGTTATAGCTACTTTTTTTATTTATTGTTTTTAACTCCATTTATTACTCACAACTGCCCACTGTCTTTTTTTCACCTATAAAATGGAAAAGCTCAACACAATTGTTAGTTATTAATCATTACAACTTGTTTTTTTTTCCAATCATCAGGTTCTTCGAAAGTGTGGTGATCTCAGTGCTATTTTAGGGATTTGCAAATAAGGTAACTCTTCCTTTTCAATGATCTATAAAGTTTGATCCCCTTAATTGAATTTCTTAATGGTTTTATAGCTTGTGTCTGATCAGATTTTGTATCCTTATGCGGTATCTTATACGTTCATTACAGTTCCATTCTCTTTTTTGTCAAGAAGCCATTATGTGGTTAATCTTATTTTTGCCTTAGTTTGATATGGATAGTTATTTTCTTTTGAAAGGCCTTATGTTCTGAAAATTGAATTTAAGGGTTTGTTTTCATATAAAGATCACTCTGAAATAGGTGAGAGTTACTTTTATATTCTGAAAATTGTATATCAAAATAATTCATAGTTTCCAATGGTTTCTATCTCTACAAAGTTAGTCCCATATGTACCCTAAGCCATTAGACGCCATTAGTGATTTACTATGTGTGGTAGCATTCAACAAAAAGGAGCCTTATGAATTGTGTCATTAGATATTCAATGCTACATTGTTTTTATTAATCATCTATCAATGTAGCTATCTTTAATCAGTTATAATTGATCATCTAATGATCGGTTTAGTGTTATGCTTTTTCAGGAATTATGTCTTATTATTCTCGCAAGAGTGGCATAACTTGTTATGTTTTGTGGCCTATTTTTGATAGTGTGGAGATCGAAAGAAGAAATAAAAAGCAAAGAAGAAAAAAATGCTTATGCGTAATAGTTTTATAATGTCTATAATCATAACCCTTCTCTATAAATTTATATTTTTGAAATGTTATAAAAATTTATGTTTGTTTATATTTATCATTTTCTAATACTATTTACTACTGAATTTTTTTTAAACCTTTCCGATATTTACAAATTATTTGCTTAATGTGCAATATGTACATATGAGTAGATGATGGGGATTTGATAAGGGGTCAGATCAATAACCAAATTAGAGTTTGGATTTGATTTATGTACAAGCATCATAACAGATTAGGATGGTAATAACCTAAAATTCAATATTCTAATATATAAACAAACAATAATTTAAGAGAAAATAGGTAATAAATTTTTATTTAGAGTAAATATACAATTTTAAAAAGAAACGTTCACACTAATATTTTTTATTTTAATGCACACTTATGTTTTGAAATGCTATTTTAAACTTGTTAAATTTAGTGAATAGAAAAGTATAGTTATTTTTTATAATGGCCTTGTTAATTTAGAACTCTCTCCTATCATTCCACCGAAACCTAACTTGCAACTAATTTGTTTTATCCCTAACTCTCTCTTTTCTCTCTTTTTTATTTTCTCTCTAACTTGCAATCATTTTGTTTTATCTGTAACTTCCTAACTTGCAACCATTTTGTTTTATCCCTAATTCTCTTATTTTTATTTTCATGTTTTATCCCTAACTCTCTCTCTCTCTTTTTATTTTCATGTTTACCTTTTTCTAATATTATTTAATTATTTAACTGTTCTTTTGTTACCAAAAGAAGTATTATTTTCTTAAATTATTATATATAAAGAAATAGTAATTTATTAAAATGTTTTTATAATATAATATTTTAAATAAAATATATTACAATTATATATATTTTTGAATAATATTGACAAGTGAATTCTATTACTCATTTTAAATTAAGAGATAAAATAAATTTAATTAAGTAATTAATAAAAATATTATGATGATAAAAGTAATTATATATTTATTTTGTTGAACTAGTATACTTCAAGCTAATAAAACTAATTAAGTAGTGAAATCAATTGCAAATTGATTAACTAGCATATATTCTTTTTCTTCTTATATGATTAGATGACATCATCTAAAAAAAGGAAACAAATGAGGAAGTAAAGGGGGATGATATAGGTAGGATTCGTTGGCCAAAAGAAACTCTTCTTATCTTTTGTGACATTTGTAACCAACATATTGAAAGGAGTAAGGGAAAGTGCGGTGGAGTTATTGGTTAAAGGTTATCGTGGAAGAAGGTGGAGGAAGAATTTCACGAAGCAACCAACTTACCATGGGATAAAACAAAGATTAAAAATAAGTTTGATTGGATGATAACTGGATGAAGTCTTTGGAAACAATTGAAAGGGAAAGAAACGAGATTATGACAAAGGAACAATTACTGCTAGTGAGGAGTAGTGGACTTTGAAGATTAAGGTTATCCGTTTTTTCCAAATTCAAGTTATTTTCTTTTACTTTAATGTTAAATAGTTAGTTAAATATAAGTAATTTAATTTTTTGAAGGAGAACATCAATTTTAAAACATTTAAAGATGAAGGGCTTGAACTTAAGCTTGAATGTAAGTTGGATCAATTTTTTGGATGTTTGGCCCGAGGAGAGACTACATTTTGTCCTATGGCTAACCTCCACAAGGACAACGAGAAGTTTTGGAAGTATATGTTCCTTCTCCAGCTGATAGTTATAATGCTCATCATTAATTGTTAGGCTATCATGATCATGAGAATATAGATGAGACTAGTGATCTAAACAATTGGGAAGAATTGTGAAGAGAATTTACCCCGACCCCTCAAACTACACATGATGAAGGGAGTGAGAGAAGAAGATGTAAAAGGGTTTTGGAGAGTGGTAGTTTACAAAGTAACAAGAGTGCAAGAACTGATTCCTCTAAAAGAGTAGGAAGGCTTAACGATATGATACAATTGATTCAAGAGAGACAAAGTGCAACAATGGAGATGAATAGATTCATTAAGAAAATTTTGGACATGATGAATATTACACAAAGTACTGGTGCTAGTGCGTCACATCATGATGTTACGAATGCTTTGAGAAATATATGTACTTTGCCTGATTTAGAGACCGGTACCCCTGAATTTTACTTTGTTTGCATGTTGATTGAAGATCTCTAAAGAAGGTCCTTTTTTTTGGTTTACCAGATGATATAAAGAGGTTTGAATACATAAAGTTTATGTATAAGTATGAAAAACATAAAAAACATTAAACATAGTTTCTATCTATCCATTACCATGTTTAGTTTATTTTTTTTATTATTTGGGCACTTATGTTGACATGGTGTTTTTTAAGACATTATGAATTTGGCTAACTTATTTTATTATATTATGTTATCTTATTGGTAATCTATAGTTTTATTACGTGCTATATTATTTATTTCTTTATATTTAGACATATAAGTGTCTTGTTTATGTATAATATAATTTTACTTATTGATCTGTAGGTATAGGTGATAATGTTATGCAAATTATGCAACTTCTACAAATGAAGCAAATTTTTGCAATGAGATTGAGTTTTGGAATTCGATAGCTTATATAGTGGGTTACATGAGTGTGTATTATTTTAACCACATATGCAAAGAACCATGCATAATTTCCTATCAAACAGGAGAACTATGGATGAGTGAATTATTGAATGGTTAAAAAAAAGGTGTTTTAATACAATTAGGATGAATCAAAATACAGTTTGTCAATTGTGTCTAGTTTTAGAAAATAATTATGATTTGAGACCTTTAGATAGGATGTCTATTTTGGAAAAAATCGGTTTATTCGTATATGTCCTAAGTAAACGTTCCTCTAATAGAGATACTCAAGAGCGTTTTCAACATTCTGGTCAAACTGTGAGTAGAGTTTTTAAAGAAGTTTTGATTGCTATGGATGGATTTTCAAAAGATATACTCATACCAAAATATCCCAAATTCCAATACATTCCACCACAAATTGCCAATGATGTTAGATATATGTCACATTTTAAGGTAATTGAATATGTTCTTCCTCCCCCTTTATTATATTTTCCATTGAAAAATGTTGTTTTATCATCTTATGATTATTGTTTTATATTAGGATTGCATTGGAGCTATTGATGGTACACATATAGCAGTAGTTGTTGCAAAGGAGGATCAAATGAGATTTAGAGGAAGAAAAGGAATAACAACAAAAAATGTATGCCAGCATGTGATTTTAACTTACTATTTATATATGTTTTAGTGGGTTAGGAGGGATCATCACATGATTCTCGTATTTTCCTTGATACAATCAGTAATCCGAGACTTAAATTTTCAAAACCATCGATAGGTAATTTTAAGATTTGTAGGATTTTCTATTCATGATTTAGACTTTTTGTGATATCATTTACATTAATTATATTGCTTCTATGAAAACTCAGGTAAATATTACTTGGTTGACAAAGGTTATCCGGAAAGAGAAGGATATTTGACACCTTACCCAAAGACAAGATATCATCAATCAGAGTTTCGTGGTGCAAAACCAAAAGGATCTCGAGAAGTTTTTAATCGAGTTCATTCATCATTGAGAAGTTGTATTAAGAGGGTTTTCGGTATTCTTAATGCTCGATAGAAGATATCGAAGAAAATGCCTAAGTATTTATTAATGGATCAAAATAGAATAATTTGTGCAATTTTTGTATTGCATAACTATATTAGAAGAAGTACAATTGACGACCTGACTTTTAACATCATTGATCAAGATCCTGATTTTATACCTTCAGATGTATTTCAAGACGTTGAAGTTAACTCTACGCAAGAAGACATTGAAGAATAGAGAACTCGGGAGATGATAACTATTTTTTATAATATTGCTTCTAGTTTAATGACAGTTAGACGTCGTTCTTGAATTGTTATAAATCTTTGCTGTAAATGATGATGTCCATTTCGTTTGTTCTATTTGAATTGTATTGTTAAACTTCATTTGAATTGTTATAATTTATATTTGGACGTATCACTATCATATTATTATTATTATATTGTTGTTGGTGGTGGTGTTTTATATATTAGGAGAAAGGGGTTTAATAAAAGGAGAAATTATATCTGTAGAGTTTAGTGTCAATTGTGAGATTAAATCTAGTTTTAAGGAGTTTTGAATTAGAGAAGCAACAAAGGGGTTCTGGTTAAGGGGATTTAAGGAATGCAAAAAGAGGTGAACAAGGAGGAGGATGTGTTGGTGTAAGAGGCAATGATGGTATACCATTTTGAAGGAAGAAGACACTACGCGATAAAGCTCTCATTTAGTTAAAGGTCGTTTTGGTGTACTTTTCAGTTTTAAATTTTTTCCTTTAATTTTTTATTTTTTTAATTTCTATTTTTAAATATAAACAAAAACATGATTAATTATCTATGTATATTTATATTTTATCGTAGATAATAATTATATGTTAGATAAAACTTAAAAATAAATTTTTTAATTAAATAAATTTATTTTAATTACTTATATAATATTTGTTAAAATTTATTAACAAAATTATTTTATTTTATTAAAATAAAGAATTTAAAATGAACTTTTAATTTAAAATTAATATTTATTTTCAATATGTTTTAATTATAAATAAAATTTTATTTTAATTTATATATTTAAAAATATTTTAAATTTAATTATACCTAGTAATAATTATTATATTTAAATTTATTTAATTTAATTAAAATAAATTAATTGTCAATAACTAATTTTAATTAATTAAATATAATATTGAATTAAACTATTAATAGTTCTTATAAAAATGAATATATTAAATAATTAAATAATATATATTTATTCAATAGTAAATTATATTAAAAAACAAAACAAAGAATAAAATTACATTTTATAATTTTAAAAATTTAAAAATAAAATCAAAACTAAAAATAGAAATAAAAATTAAAAATAAAACCTCAAACAATATTTGAAAAAAAACAAATAAACAAACAGAACATCATGGTAACAAATTTTAAAGAGGGAAAATAATTAAAAAAGGAAAAAAAAAAAAAAGAAATTGAGAGAGACGAGCATTTGACGGAAAGAGGCTAGATGTAGACGGAAAGGATCACGGATGCCTTTTTTCTTGATTCTAACTTACAAAAGCAAAATTAAATGTTGAAAATAGTGTCATATTATGCCTTCCATCTTCAAAGATGGACAAGTTTCTGTTCTTCTTACGAGGAATGTGCACAATGCTACACATATACGGTGCCAACAAATCAAACTCGCGCCCGTCAAATTTTACCTTGCTTTCTCTTACTTCTAACCTTGACTTTAGGATAGGGCAGCCGCTCTCTCTCTTTGAGGTCTTGCCTCTGTCTCTTTTTTTACGAGTTTAAGTGTTGGTCTTGCTGTTTATATGCGATGTGAGGTCTAGATATTATTTTTATGTTGGTCTCTTTTAAATTTTTGTTTCAGCTTTATGGATTCAGGGTTGCCAAGGCTCTCTACTCGGGAGAAAGACAACAGTGAGTTCGTTGTTTCTCCAAAGGATGTTTAGACGGAAGATTTTGTTGCGGTTCTTAGGGACACACTCGGTAAGTTTGTGACTGCTATTTCAGGTTTTTTTCTTGCCCTCTTTGACCCAATTTTTGGAGAAATTATATCTATAAGGAAAGCTCTTTCTTGGCTAAAAGACCACCAACTTGCCAAGGTTATTGTGGAATCGGATTGTTTGGCAGATGTCCAATCAATATTATCATTCAAGCGACATTTTTTTCACTTATTCTTTCAATGGACGTGTAGAATTGCTAATAAGACAGCTCATGCTTTAGCCAAAATAGCCTTATTATATGCAAACTCATATCACTGGACTGATCGTTCTTTTTGTTTAGTCTCCATTTTACATTCAGATTGTTCGGCTTCTGTTTTTGTTAAGAGGGAAAGGCTATTAGGTTTCGGGTATACGGGATAAGCCTGTTGGCTTAGGTTAGTTTTCTTTGCCTTCTTCGCCTTTTTTTGTTTTTTATGTTAATGTTGATTTTATTCAAAAAAAAAAAAAAAACCTTGACTTTAGGATCATTTCATTCTTTTGGGGCCGGTATTAGCTCAGATAGGTAGGCTAGCTACGACTAAGAACGGGAAACACGTGCCGATTACATAAAGTGAATATAACACGTATGGTCCAAGCTGGAGTGAAATTGTTAGAGACTTATTAGGTAGCTGCCACGTGATCGTGGATGGGTTTGGCCCTAGTCCCTAGAAGTCTTCTGCATTATTTGACGAAAACGCCTAAATTGATGGTGCCTAAATGTTCCAATATTGCGGGTTCTTTGTATATTGCTTGTCTTTTGCTTCCACGAATTGAACCATTGCAAGGTGGGGCTATTCCTGTAAGTTGACAGGGGAGTACCGGTTAGATTCAAGATTGAATATGTGTAATGGGTGCAGTGCAGAGCCTTTTCTTTTGGTAAGATTCAGATTAACATATTTTTCATAATGTATTAAAAGAACTTAGCTATATTTTTGCCTGCTTAAACGTCATTATTATTGTTCTCGATGATGGAAGCCAGGCCATTGAAGACCGACCAAATTCACACGAACATAAGCAACGTGTTTGCTTCTGTGTAATGAACTAAAATCTTCGTGCCCCATGTGACGCCTTGGAGAAGAAAAAGTAGAATATCTTTAGAAATTTGCCATCTTTTGTAGCAAAACGTCCTTCATACATGTCTCTTTTTTATTATACTGCTAAGAATGAGATGATGAGATCCATTGACAAAAGTAAGTGTATTATTCTCGTTTCAATATTTAATAAATATTTTAAATTCAAATGATATATTTATTTTAGTTAATCCTTTGTTATTCTAATCTTGTACTTTACGTTCAAATTTAATTCAAACTTGATATTGCAAGCTATACATTTTCTATATTTATCTATTTAAAATAAGATTTTTGTTGTTTAGCTAGATTCTATGCTTTTCTGTTTCTACATTTACTTTTCATGTAAATTGGAACTATATATACTTAATATTCGAAGAAGGAGGCTTGAAGTAATAAATATAATCATAATTTTCATCTGGGAACAACCATGTGGCCAGATTGGGACAGGCCTCGTGCCAATTTAATTTTTTCGTAGCCTCGTAATTGATGTAAATATATTTTTTCATTACAATAACTTTCTAAATTTTCAAATTGAAACTTATAAGTATCACTACAAGAGAGGGAGGAATTAGCGATAGAAAATTACCGACGAAAAAAATTATTACATATTATTGGCAAAAATCTATTTTTGTCAGAAAATTTGTCAAGAAAAATTTTGCTTAGTAGTAATAGCAATATCCGTCGCTAAATACGGAGGAAATCAATTTACCACAGAATTTAATGACAGTATAAAATGCTCGTTGGTAAATAAAGCAGGAATTGTTAGCAAAATAATAAAGTTTTGAATTTATCGATGAAAAATTTCCGTCGGTAAATTTTTAAAGAAAACGGCGTCGTCTGTTTCGGCTTTAGCGTTTTTAAGTTTTAAAAAACGACGTCATTTTGTTTTACTTAAAACTCACCTGAAGCAATCCCTCTTCACCCCCACTGTCATCTCATTCTTTCTTCTTCTTGCTATGTCTCCGACATTCTCTCCTCTCCAATTGTCGTATTTTCGTGGACGTATTTTCATACATTGGATGATTGTTATATTTTGGTATTTGATTCGTTTCATTTGTTTGTGTATTTTGTGATTGAAAAATAACTTTAAGGTAGAAATGTTAGTGATAGAAGGGACAAGACGTGAATTTTGGTTGTAATATTGGGATGAATTTCTGATACATATAAGGTGTTTGATAAAATGTCTGTTCTTTGAAAAAATATTTTTGTGTAACTATTTAAGTTCTATTTGTTTTGTTGAATTAGAGAATAATGTATTTGTGTGACTATTTGAAGGCTATGCATAGTCTATTGAAAGTTGACTCATTTTTACTGAAAGTTAAGTGATTAGTGTCAAAGAAAAAAGCCAAGATGTAGATGAGCTTTAAGCATTAAAAAGAAAAACCTAGTGTAATGAATGCCTACCTAGTTTTTCATATGTTTTAAGTCCACTATCAAGCCATATAGGAAAGGAAGTTAATTGATTTTATGAACCGACTATGTGAACATTCATATAATTAAAGTGGCATTATGGCAATGATTGTACTCTAGTTTATCATTTATATTAATCATGTATGTAGTTATCAATAGCCAATATGAAGTAAGGTAATGATTTTGACAATGTAAGTGATACTTTGCCATTATGTACTTTGGCCTACTCCTTTTGTTTCAGACGCAACAACTAATGGCCTAATCATGCTTAGTGAAACTAGAAAACAAACACTTAAGTGAAGATGACGAAGAAGGAATGTCTGATAGCTAAGAGGTAAAGAATTGTCAAAACTATCGAAGAATGAACTTGACTTGCATATTAACTTACCGCTAGATTAAAAGGAAAACAAATATACTACTTACTTATTGTTCAGTCACAGTAACATGCAATTGATGTTATCATCCCTATTTTATTAACTCAGTTTAGGATGGTTTTTCAACTTGACTATATATATGAACAATTCAAATAGTTCAACAAACAAGTGTCTTTGGGAAAACATCAATTAATGATTCATTTAGAATTTGATTTGGTATATTTTGAGTAACTTATTTTCTTTTGCATTACAAGTAGAGGTATAAATATTACGTACTTGTCTCCTATTAATTGTAACTGTTGATACACATTTAGCATCATAACCTTGCCGAAGGGTTCCTTTGACATGATTAGAATTGTGATGTGACATTAAAATTTGGGTATTTACTAGTAATTAACAAGTTGTTATTGGAATAATTGAGACACAACGCTACTAGTTGGATAAAGTGATTTCCCTAGCTGCTTTACTAATGGTAAGATGAAACTATGAAAATTCATAACATTATAAGGCGAATTTGGTATTACAATTTATAGAGCAATAGAAAGAAGTATAGAAAATTAGAGGTGGAAAGCTTAATTTCCAAGTCACGAGAAATTATCTATGAGAAAATAATTTTGTTGGAGAGTCTATCATTCTAATTGTAAGAGTCTTTATATAGACGTTTTGAGTGAAGACAAGCATAGTTGATGTCCTTCATTATGGCACTCATTCATCTATCCTTCTCTTGACTTTCAATGATAAAGATATCCTTTATGTTTCAATTAGTCAATTCTTTAATATGTACCACCTTCAAATCAATATTGCTCACTATTGATCCTGACATGTTCGTTTTATATGATTGTTTTAATATATCCCGATTTCTAAACACTACATCTTTAAATGATTAGCAACTAAATAGAGAGAAGATTATTATTTTCCTGTTAGCAATTTTTAATAGTTCCATCACTTAAAAACAAGTTACCAAGAACATCTAAACGCTTTGTCACTGCAGAATTTTCACCAAGACAAATAACTTTAACATAAGATCAACAGAAAATATAAATAACAAACAACAACATGGATAGCAATTTACGATAGACAAATTAACAATGACTTTTCCCACATAAAGCATAAATAAGTATTCATAACTAAACAACTTCCGTTTCTCAAGATGGTCACAAACCATAGGTTCATTAATTTTCAATGTTGGACTACTTTGTTTGTGTATTACATCATAAAGATTTATGTTTTTCACATTGCAACTTATAACATGGAATAAAAGTTGGGACTTGTATGGGATAGATTTGTAAGTTTACTAGCTAAGATCTTATTGATGATTACTTGGTTGTAGAAACTTATTTGTTGGCAGTATTTCTATTTTCAAGGAGATTGAAGAAAAGCTTTAGTAGGTACTCAAATGATATTCATTTCCTTTCATTTTTGACAATGTCAACAATGATTTTCCATACATTTTAATCGAATTTGATTTATTTTTATATTTTGCAGCGTAGTCATTTTGTATCTTTTTACTTCATTGAAAATAGAACTTTTATTATGTATGTGAAATTTATGCTTTAATATTAATTCTTAATAATTATCACTTACTAATATAAACATTGTCTCCTAATAGGACCAAATACAAGAAAACATTTAGAGATAATCTCAGCATGAACAAGCTGTTGATGAGAGTCGGACATATCTTGATGCAGTGGGTGATAGGGACCATCGTGGAAGTATCTTCGGGTTAGGTTCATTTGCAAACACATGTTATTTACAATCCTTCACATCCGGAACAACAACATTTAGTTGATAGTCGACAACCAATGAAGTTAATGAGCTTTGGACCATAGTGCAGACATTGATGGAGTACATAGCTCAGCTAAGACATGAGATGGATGAGTTGAAGGAGAGGAGTGGCACTTCAGACCATCTGTAGTCACCAGGACAATAGGATTGTTGTAGTCATTTGGTTTGAATTACAAAGACTTATTATGTACAATTTAATGTTTTTTATTATCAATTAAGATAATTTTAACTTTATATCATCAATGAACTTTCTATCTAAACAAATTATATATAAAAAATCAAAATATTATGTATAGATAATTCATAACTGTTGAAATTATGTATTAATCATAAGACCATGAAATAAAATTTAATGTAAAACTTTTTTAAATTTTTTTCAAAATTATTTATCGACAAAAAATACAAGTACGTCAGTAAAATCTAGTATATTTACTGACAAAACACCACAAATTATCGGTAAAATGTAAGATATTTATCGATGGAACAAAGAGTAACCGTCTGTAATATTGACAATCATCGCCAACTTTATCGTTAGGATTTGCTGAACAATCACTAATGTTACCAACGGAATAACCAATAACATTGACAATTATTCAGACAGAAACAAAAAAATTTGTAGGTAAATTTACCGACAATCACAACCAACCTTCTAAAATGTCCATCAGTAAATTTACGTACGGTAGTTTTTACGACATCTTGTTCGTCGGTTGATTCCATCGCCAATTTATATTACTGACAGAATTCAAACGTTTTCTGTCGATAATATCCATCGCTAAACAACATTTTTCTTGTAGTGTAATAAGTCATATATCTTTTTTTACAAAATTTATTTTGTTTCACCCTCTTCTATGTTACGTAGGGGTATGTAGAAAAGGTGAACCAAACCCTTTTCTCGTTCGCAGCAACCACTTATACATGCAGTGTAAAACAAGGGAAAATAACATCATATATTGAAGATCAAATCCTTTTTTTCATTCGCACAAACCACTTATATATGCAATGGAAAACAAGGGAAAAACTTGTAACACCCCATGTTAGAGGTTTAAAAAAATTAAGGAATTTCAGTGCATTGTATTTCGACACGTACAAATAAATTGTGCATGCATTCATTTACATTTTTTCGGGTAAAGAGGATTTATAAATGCGATTAAAGAGTGGAAAATTTATTTGGAGACAATTGGTATTAATTCAGAATTTTTCTAAAAATTTTGGGATATTAAGAAAAATAGACAAATGGCATTATGAAATTTGGCATCATTTATTGTGTGCCAAATAGCCTTACATGTTGGAGACATGTGGCAACTTGCATGAAAGGCAGATGGTAGTCATGCATGGATCCATATGTCAATATGAAAATAACACACGCAAGTAAGTGTGTTAGAAGGCAAAATCATTGAAGCTTTTGTTGTTCTTCAAATTATGTAGGAGTCCATAAAAAATCACTGAACATTCATCACCGACTATTGTTTTTGATTTTACATTAGTATTAACCTTTACAAACTAAACAATTCAGTCCAGTTAGGAATTTGCTTCTCTTTGGTCTTGTTGTTACCTTCCACCGAACCCTGTTCTTCACTCTCACTGTTGAAGAATTTTCAGAAAAATCAAGTAAGTTATGGTTTAGTTTTCTATGTACTGTGTAAATGATTTGATGATGTGTTAGTGTTGGAATGAATTCATGCATGAGTTATGTAAGTAGAGAGGTTTCGGATGAGTAGAGTGGTTGTGAAGAATGAGTTCGTAATGAAACACTTGGTGCAGTAGTGTGAGAAAGTTGAAAATGGTGTAATACATGCATGCATCAGTTTTTAGTATCTAATTATAAACTTGGTTTTGAGCAGTGTTGAGAATGAGTTCAGATGATATAAAAGTGAAATAAAATGGTAAAGGTAAGTATACAAATTACTGATGAAGGATTAAGGAGAAGAGAGGAAGAAGATGATTAAAACGTAGTAAAGTTCGCCACAACCAACTGTCTTTGGTTTGTTGTGGTCAACTTAAAGGATTTCATTTTTGTGAAAGTTTGTCGCGGCAAACTTTTAAGAAAATTGCAAAGAATTTTGCTCTCTGGAAAGTTCACCACGATAAAGTTTCCTGACAGCTTGAACATACTTCAGTATTTTAGGCATAACTTTCTCTGTAGTTATCCGAATAGAGTGATTTTTGATTTGGAATAACCTAGAGACATAGGGATACAAATTTTATGCAGAGATTAAATTATAATTCTGCCTCTAAGAATTTCATAATCTGATTGGAAATTGAGATAAGAATTATGTTGAAGCTTAAGAATAGTCTAAAATCTTTTGAGTATAACTTTAAGTATACTAAACCAAATTGGATGAACTTTGTATCATTGGAAACCTAAGACTAAGAGGGACAACTTTCTAGAAGGAAGTATTACCTAATTACCTTACCTACCTGATGATAATAATTAAGCAAATTGGACTTGAAAGTTGGTTGTGAAATAAATCTGGATTGAGAAATTTAGTATGGTTTCTCTTGATTAATAATGTAACAAGATTAAGGATAAGAAACATGGAATTTGTCATGAATATGCATTATACATATTCTGTATACATGAATGTGCATAATTGATTTTATAATTGTGCACAATAGTGATATGTTCTTGTATTAAATGCTATAGAGGAACGCATCGAGCGATCGATTTCAGATATTGTCGAAACTTCGAGACAATAGGCAACAAGGGAGATTTTTGTAGGTAATGTTAGATGGTAATTTTTGTAAGTAATTTTAGGCAGTAATTTTTGTAAGTAATTTAGATGGTCTTATCTGTAAGTAGGTCTTGCTGAATAATTGTGGATAATTCAGTAAGAAATCTAGTGAGAAAATTTTGGCTAGTTCTGCTTTGACTGTTTGTTTGTTGTTTGACTTTAATCTATTGAATGATTTGCAAAGTTGTCAGAGTGATATGTTCAAATTTTTCGCATGAAAGCAATGATTGGTTAATTATGTTGAGCATGAAATGAATTTGTTTGGTTTTAAAATTGTCAAGTAGTAGTCGTGGGTAAATAGACATGCCTAGAAGGGTCTGCAACTACTCCTGTTATTGACACTTTGGTGTCTTCTGTTATTAACACCTCAGTGTCTCCTGTATTGACACTTCGGTGTCTCTTATATTGATACTTCGGTGTCTCCTGATATCAAAACATATGTCTCTCCTGCTGATACCAATCATGGTATCTCCTGTATAAGTCTCGTTATCCGCTTCTGTAAATGGATTTAATAGTCATATGATTTTGTATTATGATTTCTATCTAACAATAATATGAACAAAGAAATAGTGTTCTGAATATGAAGGGTTTATACCCTCTTTTGAGACTCAGTTCTATTTTCTGTACAATCTGTCTGAGATCCAATATAATATGTTTGAATTGATCGTTCCGATAAATTGTTAATGCATGCTTTTGATATATCATGTTAGTGTATAATTAGTTGTCAGTTTATACATAGATTAGTTATTACTCACTAAGGTATATGCTTAGCACGATGGATTTACCCTGTGTAGGTTCTGAGAGAAGGACATAAGGACTGGGATGAGTCAACCGTAATTGCCAATGGAGTCTGAATCTTATTTTGTGTTTTCTTGAGTTTATTTTTGGCTTGTCTTTGATGTATATGACTTTGGATTTATTTGAAGGTTTGTAATAACCTTAATTCAGGCTGGTTTCGATTTGGAACAAGTTGTATTAAGCTCATTATATTATGATGTATGTTTGCTCTGAATTGCTTTTACCTTGAGCTAGTGAGAATGTATGATGAATGTTTCGTATGTTTTGGTTTTGTCTCGGTTCTATATGCATGTATGTTATGTTGTCTGCATGACACCCCCGTATCCTCCTAAGGGATATTAGGACGTCACAAAACTCATCGTATACTAAACATCAAATCTTTAACTTCTTTTTTTGACGAACCTCTTATAGTGATTAGTCCGTTCTTTCAATATTACTACTGTTCTTTCCTTCTTTGATTCAATTTTTTAAAATAACAAATTTCTATAATTCACATATCATATGCCCACTACACTTGTAATATGATATTTGCATTATACCAATTAAACAAGCCTTTAAGTTTGAGATTGAAGGTAAAAGCACTTATGATTAAATATTCCATAATTTCATCTTCACTTTCGTGACTACTTTATATTGGAAGAGGCATTACTCATGTGAGGGATTGGGTGTGGCTTTAAATGTTAGTTTATGTCCTTATTCCTTTATAATCAACCAATATATAATAATACTATTTTAATTAATAAAAGCATCCTTCATTTTTATTATTTTATTATTATATTTGATATTTTAATGCTAAAGGTAAAACTATCAGAATGGCTACTACACAATTAAAATTATGATGAGATTATAATTATGAGATTCAATTTACATTTACATATTATTTGTTGAAGTTATGTTTTAGCTATTACAACATTGTCCAGTTGGAATTTTACAAGCTATTTGTGATTTTCAATTTGTTAGTTGTTTACTAGCTCAATTGATCTAGTCAGTAGTAGTTGATCATTTTTAGGAATTTGTTGATCATGGGAATTTATTCCATGTCGTGCTTTGTTTTTCGTTCCCTCTGTTACTATTTTTTGTTGTCTTTGAACTCATTATCTTATTAATAAAATTACTAACTTTACACAACAAATTTCATTATTCTTTGCTCTTAATATTGATCATTTTGATCATCTCTGTTTCTCTCATTCTCTTAAAACTCCAAAAAATTGGTATGAAAGCTCTCTTCTTAAGGGACTTGTGATTGAGAGAAACTTTTTTTGTATCTTTGCTTTCTTCTTCTATGGATTTAGAAGCTCCTTTCATTGCACTAGCATCGCCTGTCTTCAATGGTGAACATTATCATGTTTGAGCAATAAGGTTGGAGGCTCATTTAGAGGAAAATGATCTCTAGGAAGCCATAGATGTAACATCCCGTCACTGTCATTAAGGGTATTTTGGTTATTATGAGTCATACTGATAGGTTTCACTGCATTCATTGAATGAGCATGTTACTGGCCTCTAATTGTAGAGGAACAGGTTTAATGCATATGCATTTATCCATAGGTACATGCATTCATGATTTCCGGTATTTAATTGTAAGTAAGAATGGTGAGTTATTGAAACCGATTGGATTGAGAATTAATTGAGAATTTGAGTAATCGAGTGCAATTGACTGATTTGATCATCGCTTATGAGTGGTGGCAATTTATAATGGCTTATAGGAAATTCTCGTGAAATTCGGAGATAATGCGGACCGGAAAGTTTTTAGGCGTCGATCGATCGACCCTACAAGATCGAAAGCAACGTCCAATGGCAATGGAAAAATTAGAATTTTACTTGATAGGAAATAATTATGTGGAACCATTGAGATTTAGAGACGAAATTTGGGTGACTTGGAGACTTAGGTCTATAAATACTAGGTTTGAGGAATTTGGGAAAACACCTAAGGCAATTTCACGCTTCTCTTCTTTCCCCTCCTGTGACTTGCGATTTCCTCCCATTGGTAAGGATTCCTCGATTTTCTTTATGGATTCTTTCCCTTGAGATGAGGTTAACTGATTGACTGTTATTGGTGAAGGTTAGAGGCTCTGGGATTAGTGAATCGTTGAGCTTGAAGGATTTTAGGGTTTCGGAGGATTTTGAGGAATCCGTAGCTTGATCTGTGATTTGGTAAGTTTTAAGAGCTTTGATGTTGTTATGGATGATTCTTACTGTATTTATGGCATTTATTATATTTGATCGGGTAGTTGGGAGTGTTTATGGATGGGTTTTGTTATTGATGATTACCGTAGGAGTGTATAGGGTCGAAGTGTGGATTTGTGGAGGTAGATTATCGATTTGTTGATGGATAGAGTTATATGGATGATTGAATATGCTAAGGTTGCCGATGATGATATTGCTTGATTTATGTGTATTGAGTTACTGGTGAGTTGCAGAATCGGAAATCTGGAAATCCGGATGGTGTGTTTAAAAGCTATGTGTTGGGGAAGAAGGAGAGCCGTGCGTAGTGGATTTAGGTTGGAGACCGCACAGCCGTGAGGAGCTCGGCATGCGGACGAAGCGAGTGAGTAGCTCAGCATCTGAGCAGCGAGAGAGCTCGGCATGCGGACGAGCGGTGAGGAGCTCGGCATGCGGACGAGCGGTGAGGAGCTCGGCATGCGGACGAGCGGTGAGTAGCTCGGCATGCGGACGAGCGGTGAGGAGCTCGGCATGCGGACGAGCTGCGAGTAGTCCGGCATACGAACGAGCTGCGGATCGATCGATCATCCGAGCGACCGACCGACGAGTTGCGTATCGTTCGGCTCTGCGAACACGCGGGCGAGCAGTGGACGGGCGGTCCTGCGTAGCTAGTCAGATGAGCGAGCGGTTTAGCGTGCGGGCTAGGGCTCACGTCCAGATCGACCTGTGGCATGCGGGTGAACGCCCAGGCGCACCCATGGTCGCAACCTTTGCCCTAGTCGTCCGAAGAGGAGTGTTTGAGGCTTTTGGCATTGGGACTTAGGAAATTAACCGATTGAGGTGGTTAAGGATTAGATTTGATTTGAAGTTTAAATTGGAATTTTTATGGATGTGTTCGACCCAAGGAATAGGAAATTGCTATTGGGGATCCTAATTGAGGTAAATTGACTGGATTTTAGGAATGGATCAATTATTGTCAATCAACTCAATGAAGAGTCAGAATTGGGTTTTTAGCACCGGGAATCGTGAGCGTGCATTGTACATTATTTCACTGAGACATATGCATTCTTGTCTTTGTTTATTGGGCAATAAGTGATGGGTTGTACTTTATTGTTATAGAGGCACCGTTGGACCGTCGTTCCACGGACATTCTTTGGGACTTCCAGCGAGCTTCGGAAGTTACGGTGAGTAACCTAGTTGGTTTCTCAAATTCACGATTCTTGACATGCTCTACATGAATTACATGCAAAGATGAATTGTATGACTCTTGTATGATTCTTGGCATGTATTGGATTGAATTGCATGTTTTATGAATCGACTTATGCGGTTATGTGATCTTGTCTTCAATATTGGGCTTCATAGCCATGCCATTGAACTCTCGAAAGCGATGTATTGGGCTTTATAGCACACATTGTAAATTATTGAACGTGACCTTTGCATGCATAAATGCATGATCACATAATGGAATGTGTCCCAAGTTGCTATTTTCACGAAAAGAGCTTGAGCTCAGATCTTGTCGACCAAAGCTTAGCCCGAGGGGAGAAATCTCGACGCGCCCACACCGATTCTTGATGAGCACTTGGGCACAAAATCGAATAATCGGAAAGAGTCACATATGCATTGCATTTACATGATTGATCGTGTGTTGTGACGATTCTTCGGAATATGTGATGACATGAATTCTCAGATCATTACTTATTCTCGCAAACCGATTCAGACATCGCTTATTGTTACATGTACCGTAAATTGCTACCGATCTCGCAATCGTTATATTATCTTGACAATAAATATTATCAGATTATCTTTATGCGCCGTAATGCGTAATGCATGATTTGAGTGAACCATCGATGATGGTTTCTCCTTTGAGTTCGCAAACTCACCCAAATTTGCAACCTATTTTTCAGATTTGTTAGAGTAGACTTCTAGCTCAAGATCTTTCTTTCTGCCGTGCGGCTGCTTTGCGAGGGTCGTGATGGCACATAGGTCGGTCAGCTGGATTAGTGTTTTGAGGATGACTTAGGATAGATGTTTATATCAGTCTCTTTTGGGTTTTGTTAGGAGACTGATAGACTTGTCTATTCTGGATTGGATTACTGTACTGGATAATTATTACTTTGGATGTCAATTTGTTGATTACTGTTATTTTGTGATTTAAAATACTTCGATGCCATGGATTTTAGCGAAATTTTCTGGTAGTAAATCCTTTATCGTGGGATACGTGTCGGAGCGACCTTCGGGTTTCCCGATGTGTACCCTACGGTGAGGGGGCGCTACAATAGACAAGGACTACGAAGTTCCTCCATTGCCAACAAATCCAACCATGACACAAATCAAGAATCACAAAGAGAAGAAATCAAGAAAATCAAAGACAACAACTACATTATGTGCTACAATCTCCCCTGAAATCGTTGTCAAAATCATGATTTTGAAGTTTAGATTTTCCTAAAAAAGGAGTATGAAGGAGATGAGAGGATTGAGGGAATGCAAATTCTGAACCTGATCAAAGAATTTGAACTTCAAAAGGTGAAGGATTATGAGACAATGAAGAAATCTAATAGATTGCTTGGAAATGCAACCAAAGTAAGGTTATTTAGTTATAAATTTCCTAATTCCATATTGGTTCAAAAAAATTTTGTAACTATTCCTAAAAGGTTTGAAGCAACCGTTTCCTCCCTGGAAAACACTAAAGACCTTTAAAGGTTAGTTTTTCAGAATTGATGCATACTTTGTAGGCACAAGAGCAAAGAAGGCTCTTGAGGTATAAAGTGTCTAATGAAGGTGCATTAGCTACAGAAGTTCAGTTCAGGCGGAAAAGGGAAGAAGAATGATATTAACAAAAAGGAAAACATAGGTTTTGATTCTCCTAATACTAGTAAGGGAACAAAAGCTAATTTGCCTCCTTGTAAACACTATGGAAGGAAGGTTCATCTACCTTTCAAATGCTGGAGAAAGCCAAACCAACAATATGAGAAGACCCAACAGATGGGATGTCATTATATAATTTGCAAAAGCAACACTCAACATAAGATTGTGACATAAGTGAATTTGTAGCCGAAAAATGTTGTTCAAGTTGCTGATTAGGAAGAGGAAGAACAACTCTTTGTAGCTTCTTACTTTGCAACCTATCATTTAAGTGAGAAATGGCTCATTAATAGTGGTTGTCCTAAGCATATGACCTTTGATTGTGATCTCTTCAAGGAGTTGGACATTTCCAAAGTGAAGATTGACAATGAAAGAGTACATTGCAATCAAGTGAAAAGGCACAGTAGCAATTAAAAGAACTTTAGGTACAAAGCTTATCAAAGATGTGTTATTTGTACCTAATATCAATGAAAATTTATTGAGTGTTGGCTAGTTGATTAAAAAAGGTTTCAAAGTTATCTTTGAAATCACCGTTTAATCAAAGATGCATAAGACAAAGATGTGTTCAAATTAAAA
Source organism: Erythroxylum novogranatense (assembly GCA_029891385.1). Classification (NCBI taxonomy): domain Eukaryota; kingdom Viridiplantae; phylum Streptophyta; class Magnoliopsida; order Malpighiales; family Erythroxylaceae; genus Erythroxylum; species Erythroxylum novogranatense. Next base: position 62,259,457 of record CM057229.1, read on the forward strand.
ATGAAAAGTTAGAGCTTTGCACTTGATCCATTGGAGGAGGAGCAAGTAGCATTTTCTGTAAAAAAAATCTATAAAGAAGTCCGGCATAAAAGGTTTAGACATTTCAGTCATACAACTATAGGGATCTTGTAGAGAAAAGAATTAGTTCAAAGTCTTCTTTACCTTGAATCTAAAATTCTAGATTGTAAAGCCTATCAACAAGGAAAGCAATAAAGACTTCCCTTTAATTGTAGTAAGAAATCCTTCAATGGGATTAGGAAGGAAAACAATCAACTTTGATTCCTAGCCAAGTTCCAAAATTGCAACTCAAAGAAGATGAGATGTTTGATGAAATTCTTATTAGAGGTATGAGATCACTTTCTGATATCTATCAGAGATGCAATGTGGCTATACTTAAACTTGCAGATTTTTGGGAAGCTGAGAATGGGTTATACGTTCTATAATGAGTCATATAGCCCAGGATGAGTCTTTAGTGATTAGTTATGATATATAATTTAATTCTTTTGTGAGATAATCCCTAGTTATGAGTCTTTAGTGATTAAAAGAAAAAGGGATTAGTTATTGATCATTTTGATCATCTCAGTCTCTCTCATTCTCTTAAAAACACCAACATTATTCATAAATTGTTTCTAGTTGTAGTTTCATTAAGACTAGATATTAGGAATCAGTAAAACTAACATATGTTATGTTTCTTTCTTGTGAAAAAGTTATTGATCTTATAAGTAAAATATGGAGATACTTAAACAAATGTGTAGGTGTTTAATAGAGAATACGTTTGCGAAAATTAACCTGAATATGAGGCTCCCAATTAGAATATTAATTAAGTTTATATGGATTTCCTCATTATGATTATTGTAATATTGATCCTTAGACTTGAGATTACCAAAGTATCTCATATAAGAATTACTATACTTTAACACTACTTATGACTTATTATATTTAGGCAACTTAGTCTATATTATTAAGAAATAGTATGAACCACCACGGAGATAATTGAATACGTCAATAAAAGATTCGTCACTCTAAAGTAATTAGAGAGAATATTACACTGTTCTTGATTAATATAATTTAATGAATTTTCTAGTCGATGAATTGATATTTGAAAAGAGGTTTTACATATAAATAATTAGTAAGAATGAACATAATTGGATTTAAAGAGTAGACATTATATCTATACTCTATATCTAATTACAATATTGGATGATGAAAGAATTAAATTATACACCATAACTAATCCCTTTTCCTTTTAATCATTAAGGACTCATAATTAGGGATTATCTCACAAAAGAATTAAATTATACATCATAACTAATCACTAAGAACTCATCCTAACCTGCATGACTCATCATGGAATGTTATATAACCCTTTTTTGATCTTTCTCAGCTTGCCAAAAATCTGTAGGTTCAAGTATAGCCACATTGCATCTCCGATAAATATCATAAAATGATCTCATACCTCTAACAGGAATTTCATCAAACATATCATTTTCTTTGAGATGCAATTTTGGAACTTGTCATTCTCTATGAAATGCACATATCTGCTTAATATAGCTAAAATGTCATTTAGATGCAGTGAATCCGCAGGAGATTAACTTCATGTCTGTTTGTTTTTGTTTTGCTTTTTTTCGTTTTCAAATTTAGTAAAAAGTAAAAAATTTGCTTATTTGAGTTTTTAGTTTTAGTTTCTTTTAGTTTTCAAAATTTATGAAAACCACAAAAGTGGTTTTGTTTTCTGTCAACTGAATATATATTATTAAATTAGTTGATATATTAATTATTAATAAATTATGAAAATTTAATAAATTTAATAATTTAAATTAATTATTAATAAAATTATGAATAATGTATTTAATTTTATAATTTATTTAATTTTTATAATTAAATAAATATAATTAAATTTAAAATAACTTTGAAATATATAAATTTCAAATAAATTTTAAATAAAAATTGAAATATATTTAAAATAAAATTTAAAATTTATATTAGTTATTTAAAATAAATTTTTTATTGATAATGTATTAATAAATATTATATAAGATATTAAAATAAATTTAATTAATTAAAATAAACCTTTAAGTTTGATCTAATATATAATTATCATCAATATAAAATATAATTATTTTAATATTAACAACTAAACAGTATTTATTTTTATTTAAATAAAAAATAGAAACTAAAATAAAAACCCGAAAAAAAAACGCCCCCTTAAGATGCGTACCATATAAAGGCCTTTTTTGAACATTGCTAAACCTAAGACGTGTATGGTTGAATTTCGGAGGAATTTCTGTTCACATAATTAAATAAAGAAAATTTGGAAATTTACGAAACATCTAACACAATCAATCAACTGACGACTTGGTTTAGGGTAATTTTCAGAAGGACGGTATTCAAAATTTGCATTCCTTGTCGATTTACCTAACTTGTGGCTCAGGAAAACGCCAAACATCAGTTTTTTGTTTTCTTGGGTTAACAAACCAAAACTACGTAACTATCCACTGATCAACGGTGGAAATACCACACTTACTTTATTTGATTCGGATTGTGTAGATATCTCATTCTTTTTTTTTTTAAGTCCACGAACTGTTTTAGAAGGTTTTACTTATGAGAAAGCACCTTTAAGTTAGTCACTTTTAGACTAATCCTCGCTCGCATCGGATCAACCCGTAAAGGATAAAGTGCTGGCTAAATAGATTTTTCATTCTCAGGATTCGAACTCGAGACCTCTGGTTAAGGGATAAGAGTATTGGACCACTCACACCAACTTATTTGGTTATAAGTGATAGTGCTTTTAGATACCTAGATTAATCATCATTGGAAAAGTTTCAGGCGACACGATCATCATTAGCAGGCTAGCTATAGAATGGGGTTTAATATTATGATATCTTATTCTGTCCCATAAATCTCAGCCATTTATTTATGCAGATCTCACGCGTTTATTTATGCAGGATCTACGCGAGACCTATATAAATGAATGTCTGATCCTCTGTCTAATTTTATAGTGTCTTATTTTATCCCATGAATCTTAGTCATTTATTTATGCGAGATCCATATAAATAAATGGCTGAAGTTTATGAGACAAAATAAGACACCATAAAATTGAACAAAACATCCGGACTTGCTACAGAATAAGTGATATGTACACGCGCTTTCCTCCCCTTTTAACGGGTTTTCCATTCACCAAATTAGTACAGAGTGGGTTGCAATTTCTGGACGAATAGATGCCAAAGTCAACAATTTGCTCCATTCCAAACGGAATTATTCACTTTCCACGGTTTGGTTTTCAAGGGGGAACTTTCCTTTCTTTCTGTTGTGATCTTTCACGTGGTTAGAAAGAACTAAAATGAACTAAAGTACAAGATTTTTGGTGATTTAAGCATTGCTAACAGTGGCGTTTAAGATTTTAAATCTAGTAGTATTACGGCTGCTAGTTCCAGCTCTGGTTATTAATTAGTAGACAGTATGGATTCTAAACGCTCGTTTGCTTGTCTCCTCTTGAAATATAGCATTTCGAAATGACAAGCCTTTTGATTGGCGGTAGTTAAACCACTTGAAACCCAAAAAAGGCGGAAAAATATAACTCGAGAGAGTATTGCAATGCAGCTGCTCTAGTTTTAGAAACAACTCTATTTCATATAAAGTATTGACCAAGCCCCATATCGAAGTACAAGCTTTGTAATGTGAACGTAGTCCTATCAGTGTTTATAAATCATTCTTGTATACGATTTTCAATGAAAAAGAAAAAGAAAAGTTCAAAACCGTAAACCAGGGAATGGAAAAGTATGCGGACTTGTATATAATGCTTCATTAATGGCCAGCACCAGGGCTCGGAACAACTTGTAGAAACCGATCAATTCTCCCCAAGTGCCTCCTAAAGAGCTGCTGGTTATCAAGTTTAAGGTGACCCTTGTTGCTAGGAGAGGAAGGTGGCACGGTACCCTTAGGAAGAGCACCAAGAAACAATCTTTTGATTGCTAAGGGAAGACTGCTGCTAGTCTCCATCAATGAAGTACTGGTCGTGCTCAATAGCTTCCTGTTGCTGCCTTCTGCATTTGACAGAAAAGTAGCCAAAGCCGTCAAGAAAATGAGCAGCAGTGCTGCACATGAACGAGCCATGGAATTTGAGTATAGAGATATGGGATCTGGGATTTTGTTGTTTTGAAGCAGAGAAAATGAATAAGAAGAGATGGGTTTAGTTTGGTTTGTGTTCTTCTGGGGGGCAGACAAGGTCTATATATAATATGCAAATGGAAGGAAGAGGAGAACAAAATGGAGCATGCGCATAATTTATCTGCACTCTACGGCCTTTTGGATTAGAAAGAGGGATTTGGGAAGATAAGGCCTGCTTAATTATTATGAATCTTTCTTTATTTATGACGATTACGAAAGGAAAATTATTAGATAATATTTGCAATCTGATTAAATGAAATTTAAAAAACTTTATAAGAACTTAATAATTTATATATAAAAATCATTTAATAAGTTAGTTACCTAAAATTAAACAATAAATTTAATGTAATTACTCCTCCGATTCATAATAAGAGTCGTTTTAAAAAATACACGCTTATTAAAAAGCTAATAATATTATAGATATACCTTATTAATACTCTCATAAAATTACCCCAGATCAAAGATCTTAAATGAAATTGTGAGAGAAATTGCCTTAAAATTGTGATCAGTATAATTAAGATGAGAGAAAAATGAAAGGTTAATTTTGAAAGAAAAGTTATAAACATGTAAACAAAGTCAAGAATGATACTTATTTTGAATAATTAAAATGTATCTAAAACGACTCTTATTATGAATCGGAAGGAATAGATGTTTGAGTACGTATCTCTATTTTTAAAATATAGAGTTATGAGAATTTTCAAATCATGCAACATATATGCTCTTGTACAGGTCTTTATTTTTCCCTTGCCTGTTCAACTGCTTTTAACTTTAAGGAGAAGAGTGAATGAAAGTTGAATTCAGAATTTGATAGATGTTGTTCTAATAACTCTTTCATTTCGTCGGTTAAAATGATAAATTTGTTCCGAAAATGAAATGTTATTTGTGAAAAGAAAGGTTTGACATACGATACATATGAGGTGAAGCTAGAAATAGTCCAATATGGTGGCTAAAAACAGAGAATGGGCAAGTGGAACGGGAGAAGCCGCCGGCAGCGAATCTTAAGGTTAATGCATGTTTCTGGCCCTCAAGATGCAATTGTCACTGTTATTCTTTTTGTAGACTCTTCAGTCGCATATTTCTTTTAGATCTCAACTCAACCTCTGTCAATTACTTAGAAATTGGTTCATATTAGTCCATGGATGCTACTGACTCGCGTTAGTGTTTGTTGTACATACAAAGTCCGCAATACAGGCAGGAATTCGCTACCCCCGATGCAAAACCCCTTCAAATAAACCGTAGTCTTCGGGTCAACGACTGACATATAAAGTTGTCACCTTGGCAGTGACGGAGTCAAAAATTTAAGTTAGAAGGAAATTTTCATATCAAAATTAAATTAAAAAATAAAATTTTATTAAAAATAAAAGATAAAAAATTAATTGTATTAATTAATCAAGTAAATAATTATATTTCAATCCTATATAAATAAATATTAATAATAAAGTTATTATATTTTGTTAAAATAAATAAAATATTTTTAAATGTATATTCATTTATTGATAAATAATTTAATTTTAAAATCAATGTTATTATTTAGAATAAAATTGATATATTTTAGAATATTTTAAATTTTAAATTTTAAATATTTATTAATTTTGAAGATATTTTATTTTCAATATAAACTAATATTACAATTAAAGAAATAAAATGAATGGTTATACTATATTATTCATAATTTTAAGTAATTAACAAAAATATATTAAATTCATATTAAAATAAAATAAAATATTATGTTTTTATAAGTTTTGAAATAGAAAGAAAACAAATTAAAAACTCAACCAAATAAAATGTTTATTAAATTTGAAAATAAAATAGAAAATGAAAATAAAAGTGAAACCAAGTTGCTTCTTAATAATTTAGTTTGAATGTTTATAGAAGATTATTTATTAGAATTTGACCTAATAGACGGATGTATAAGTAGGCGAATAATATTAACTATTAAGGTATATATGAGATCTGAGTTATAAAAATTTTATTTTCTCGTATTGAACTAATAAAGATATTTTAAGATTTACCACAATTAAAATGGGACTCGAACAATCAAGAGAAATTAAGAGTAATTCAAGAACCAAATTTTCAAAATCTTTTCATGTTAAAGCCTATGCAATATTACTTTCTTTCTGTATTTCAAATATCAAAGTCTTGAGCCAGTGTACCACTGACACCCCAGGTAACTCAGTCTATGATGGTGGGTCGTTAACAGAAATGTCAAGGCCATTTTAAACATTGGACATTTGGCAACATCGCAATTCACGTAAGGAGTCTTTTTGCCCGTGTGGATCCAAGTGTCAAATTTCCACCGTCTCAATGTGACTAGTTTCTAACCAATCTCAGTCAGTCACACCGTGAAAATGAGATATCGAGAATCTTATAGCCGACCTTAATCCTTTTCGCTTCTAAAATTGTCAATCACTTAGTAGCCAAGAAAATTGTTGAAACTGGAATGACAATGACATTTGCTAGATTATACTCAAGTATATTTAAGGGATGAAGAGGCCGATCTAAAACACTAATCAAATACATAAGTGATGATTCTTTTTGCTTAAATAATCCAAGTCTTTGCCACCAGCATGCATAAAGAACTCTTGGAATCATGTTTTAATATCCTTGTTAAAGAAAATTATGTCTTTGCCCGTGCTCCTAACATATTTGTCAACACGAATTGAAGTTAGTCTCTTCACCGGCTTAATAGAAATTATAGAAACATTGGTTCTAACTCTCAACTTTAATTAGTATTCAACTTTTGCCGGATTTTGCTACAAAAAGGAAAGATAATAATACTAAAGCATTATAAATGGAATTATTTCTCTTTCATTTTCTCCAATAAGAAAGGAAAAGGTAGAGATGGAAAGGAAAACTTGATCTTTGAATTATATAACTTGTTCATATGTTGAAAGAAACCATTGATTAATTGACATCACAAAGTAGTCAGCACTTTGAGGTATAACAAAAATATAGTACCTGTTTAGATGGGCTTATACTAGTAGAATTTTTGTCAGTAGAACTTTTCTCATAAGAAATTTTCTAAGAAACCAGTTAACTTTTTGACTGTCAATTAAAAAAAAAGTTTTTTTGAAATAACTTTATACAATAGACTACTTGACAACATAAAAAAAAAACACTTTTAATTTTAACTATATTTTATTTTGTAATAAATATTATTTATGCATATAAATATTATTTAAAGTATATTAAACAATATACAAAACACAATATATTAATTATTATATAATTTTAAACCATATGAAACATAAATAAAATATATCTAACAAAATCTTTTATATGGATTATAACATAAGTAAAACTAATATCAAAATTTAATATTAATACATATAAAAGTAAATAATATTATATAACTTCGAAAATAAACGTGAAGATAAGTTAGTGGATATTGTAGGAATAATTATATGTAAAACATAAGGACAAAAGAGAATAAAAAATAGGCTCATTAATTGATTTGAAAAGTCTACCTAAAAAGTGCTTTTTTGAGAAGCTACAAATTTGAGCTTCTTAAAAAGCTACATTTTGACTGCCAAAAAAGTCATATCTATTAAAGAAATGACTTTTTATTTTACAGTTAAACACTCATTTTTATTAAAAATGACTTTCGTAGTAGAGAAAAATGCTTATTGACCTCCTAAAAGTCCATCTAAATAGGCACGTAATGTCCATAAGATAGTTAACGATAATGCAATTGTATTTTTTCTGGGTGATTTGAGCTATCTTTGGCAGTTGTATTTTTGGTGATTTGAGCAATCCTTTGTTGTTGTGTTCTATATACATAAACGTGAATTTTTGTGAGGGAAAAACGAGCTGAGTATTTGCCAAGTATGCAGCTGTATTTTTGTGATATTTTTGGTTGTGAAACACTTATCTGATTGATGATTTCATAGAGCTACTGTGTGTGAACTGTTCAGTAATTATTCTCAAAGGTTCACAACAAATGTTGTTCTACAACTTCCCACATTTTTGGTTGATGAACCTACATATTTTTTGGAGTATTTTTATCTCAAGCGTTTCTTTGTTTATGTTGCTTCGATTCATTCACTTAAGTTTTTATTCTCATCTTTATTATCAATTATTGTTGTAAAATCTTTTATTAAGGTTAACACGAGGTGGTCGTTCCATTGGGAGTAATATACTTTCATGGGGTGTAAGTATAAGTGGACAGTGTCAAGGTTGAGTGTTTCGACTTGATAAGACTTTGGGTAAAACTATTGTATCACAGTGAAGGTTGATTAAGTTAGGTGAGGGCCTCGCAAACGTAGATCAGGTGTGTTCGAATTGCGTCACCAAATTTTGGTTGTTGATTTATTCGTTACATGTTTAGCTTTTCTGTCTACTTTTTAAATTTGGAAAATTGACAATTGTTAACATAGTTGTTTTGTATTGAGTAACTGATAGAAACAGTTCAGAGCAACTACGACAGAACAAGATCTTTTGAAACTACATCCTTCGAAACTTTCAAAACTATTGTACTTTTGTGAGTATTAAATATTATAATAGGGACTATTTATACATATTGTGGTTTCACAATTAAAGATAATATCTCTTGATATATATTAAATATATGCTAATATAATCCTTGAATATATTTCATAGTTGACTAATAGATTGATTTTCAATAAAGTAAACAAAACACTGCTAAGGATTAAAGGGTTATCATAATATATATATCATAGTATCAAAGTTTAATAGAGAGCCTTAATGAAGAAGAGAACTACATATACACTCAAACTCATCTTTAAGAGTCAATAACAAATGTTAGATATGTTGCTGTATGCAAAGATCATTATAGATAGTAACATTTAAGTATTAGGCCATTTAGGATCTTCAAGTGCCAATCGATCCTAAGCTTTAACAGTTCAGAAATATAATTATTAGTTTTCTAGCTAGGTTTTTTATGCAGCTAATGGAGTTTTCTATAAAGTTAAAATTTATTGATATCATTAGATACAAAACAATGGATTTTGAGAAAATTTTGTAACTTTTTAGAAATATCAAATCTTCAAAAATTGATATTTATTACTTTGGCATATATATTGTAAGATCATATTACAATCTAATGGTTCATACCATCCTATGAAATTAGATGTCTTAATAATAGATTTTCTACTTTATCTATCTTTAGAGGCAGGTTTAAGTTTTTCTTCAGCAATAATATTGCAAATAAGCTTATCTTTGAGAAAAATGTACATTTCTTACCCCAAAAATCATAATTAAATCCATAAAAGGTGATATTGGTTAGTTAAGGGATGTATTGAGAAAGTTTAAAAATATCTATAAAGCATAAATGAAGAATAATGTTAACAAAAAGGCTTGAAAAACATAATAAATTGTAAAAATTTGTTGTAGATATGGAATTTAGCTAATTTGACCCTAAAATAAGTTCAAAGCACCCAAAAAACCTTACAAACCAATCTAAGTGAAGAAAAATCAATAATAAAAATGCTAAATTGATCAACCAAAGATGTTGGTCAACTATTGAATGAGTTGACAAAGTTTAATTGACAATAAAATGGCATCTAGTGTGATAGAGGAATGGGAGTTGAATAATGACATGGAAAAAATAGATCCTAATGATGATATGGATGTTAATGTGGTATTTGACATGGTAGGTGATATAGAAAGAGATGAGACTCAAGTGCTAATATGGCAATTAGAAAATGAAATTTTTTTGAATCATTTTCTTTCTCTACATAGTAGAGTAAAATTTTTTAGCACAAAGCTCTAGGAATATGTGAAGGCGTGTATAAAGGAAATTCTGAATGCAGTTTATGATGTTGTGATCATCGTAAAAAGTAAAAGAGTTTGGTTTATACGAAGTAGCTAATAAACTATCAAATTATCTCCAATAAAGAAAAAATAGAAGACCAAAATCTTTGCCCCTTTTACAAAGCAAACTTTATTACCACATAGGAAGAGATGTTATTTTAGAGAAAATAACTCTTATATTTTCATATTTTTAACTATTTCAAAATGATTTATTTATACATATAATTATCCAATTGAGGAGAATATCACTTGATATATGCTCATTATGTTGGGACCCGATTTTGGAAACCAGAGCTCAACCATAAAACGGAAACAGAAAACAAAGAGGCGGAAGCGAAAGAGAAATCAAATAAGGCGCGTGCAGGTAGTAAACGAAGGAAATCGAATTCGAAAGAACAGAACACAAACGAAGATGGGCCAAAAGCAAACGAAATCAAATCCGATCCTAAAGCGAAAGGGATCGGAAGCACATGCGGAACTAAAAGAAATCGAATCCTTAATGAGCCATAGAAAATCGAAAGGCTCGAAAATCATAAAGCGGAAACAAATCAAAAGCGGAAATTGAAGGAACAGATTTACAAAAACCTCAGAATCAAAGAAACCAAAACGGTTCAATCAAACTGAAGGCTAAATTCTGACATTCGAAAACATAATGGACAACAGAAAGCGAAACAAAAAGCATAAGCGAAAGGCGGACAAAACGAGAGAACGAATTACAACGCGAAACGAATCGAAAGCACGTGCAATTTCGAAAATCATAAAACGAAACCAAATCAAAAGAGAAAACATAAGGTGAAAGTCAAAGAAAGCAAATCGGTTCAATCAAACTTAAGGGCGAATTTCGACATCCGAGAGACGCAAACTTAGGAAAACTAGCGTTGGAAACCGATAAGACAATCTATCCAATTCGGTATAAATTTTTTTTCCTCTTTTCATTCTTTGTTCATCTTTATTTAATCTCATACAAAGCAAAACAATGTCCCATTTGGAAATTCATCCTCAATCAAATCTCAATTCATAAAAAAATTCTTCTTATACGATCATATCCCATCATTTTAAACTCTTACTTTTTATTTGCTATATAAAAACTCACACATGTCAATATACCCACAATTCATACACAATAAACACTTCAATATTTCAAATCCATCAACACAATCATCGGACCTCCTGTCCGGAATCCCAACACAAACAAACACATACATATACCCATAGCACTTCAATAATTCTCAATCATCAAAATCATCGGACCTCCTGTCCGGAATCCAAACTCAATTAATGACAATCATATAAATATAGAACTTCAATAGCCAAGTCACATTCACATTCATCTCATGTCATCCATATACCATTCACATACCATATCCATACACAAATTTATATCCCAAATTCCATACGCAAATCCATAATTCATTTACATTTGAACGATAAATGCAATTCAAACTTTAATGGCATTTTAAGCCACAATACAACGTCAATCTCAAAATCCAAAATACAAATATACAAAAATCCCCACAATATTCAACATAAGCCTAAGTTCTTATTTTTACACACATCTAACTTCAAATACAAACATAAACATAACGAACGAACGTCTTGACTTTCTTTCATCAGATCTCCTTCTTGATTACCTGGAGATGAAGATGAAAGGGGGGTGAGCTTTACAGCTTGTGGATAACATGTTTATAATCAAAAAATAAGCAAAAATTATTTTTCAAAAATTGTGCCATTTTTATAGAAATTTCACAGTGGGCATTTATCAAATACTTATTTCTCAAAAATTCTAAACTTTTCAAAACATTCATGAACAATTTTTAAATCATATATGCAGCATAAACAAAACAAAGGCACATAAACACATTAGAAATTGGTTTAGGTCGGTCTCGAAACAAAACGTACTACACATTTTCGTATAGCGGTCCTGTGTAGCCGTGAACAGAATGTACTACACCTTCTTGCATAGAGGTCCAGTGTAGCCGTGAACTTATGGGAGTCCTTAACGGAGCTCCAATACTACTAGCGGGCAGGCGGGCGAAGCCTTTGACAAGTGCACTTGACAACTTATGGGACCTAACTAAACCTACATAACAGACATTTCACACTTGAAATCAGATTACCAAAAAGGCATATTTCAAAAACTTAGTTTCCATATCATGTCATATCAAACAAATTTTCATTTAAAATTTCCACAATTTCAAAATCACATAACAATCAAATTCACATAACAATTCTTCAATCATTCAAAACCAAAGGAGTCTCAAACATCAAAATCAAAGAATGCAACACTTTAGCAACATTTCAAATCAATCAAACAAACATTCGATTGCATCAATTTTATCAAATCATTCAAAACAATAAATCTAATCATTGTAACAATTTTTTTCAAATCATTTTAAAACATTTTATTTTCTTGATTTTTCGAAAACACAGAATTAGCTTATAATTCAAATTATAAACATGGTACCCACCTTATTTCCATGCTTGAAACTTGTTCACACTCCTCTTTCCTTGCTCCCACAAATTGTCTAATTTCCTTCATCACTTGCAAAAATCCCTAACCAATAAGAATTCAAATTGAACATCAAATAAGGCAATATCACCAAAATTCATCTTAGAAAACAAAAACCCATACCATTCTTAAGCCATAAGAACCAAAATCTCTCTAAAAATCCAAAGATTAAAATTCACCCTTACCTTAAATCTTCTCCAAATTCGAAATTTCTTGGCTCATATGGGAGCTTTCATCTTCTTCCATATTTTTCCTTCTTGAATCAACTTAAAAATCGTTCTTGAAATCCAAGAAAATCATACCCTAACCTTTTTTTCTTCTTTCCCTCTTCTCCACCACCGAAACATACTTTCTCCTTTCTTCTTTCCTTTCTTTTGTTCTTCCTTTAAAAATTTCGTGCATTGCTTCTCCTTATACGAAAACCCACTTGTCTAATTCCAAAATTGCCATTAACGAATGAGTAATGGATCATTTTCCCTTCCTTATAAGCTTTGAAACTTAAAACCTTAAGTATTCTTCCAATTTTGCCCCTTATGCATTTTTAACATTTTAATACAATTTAATCCAATCAACCTATGCCATATGATCTTACTCAAATTAACATGCTAATTACTTACATCAACATGCTAATTATTCAAATTAACATGCTAATTAATTTCCTCAAAATCATAAAATATAACAAAGTCTCAAATAACATTAAATCATGATTAGCTTAGGACATTTTCTAATCATCAAATTTGAAGGAATTTGCTAAAACTTCCTTCTATAGAAATGTTCCTCATTGTCTCAATTTCATAATGACACCAAAATCATTTAATTTGGTTCACTACTTCAAAAGTTATACTCCAAACATTTCAGACTATTCTTATGCTAAAATATTTTCCTACGATTTACTTCCATCCAAAACTTGATATTCTTAAAGACTAAATTGGAACTCAATTCCTTTATAATATTTGTAGCCCTATATCTCTAGTATAATCCAAATTAAGAATCACCTCATTTGGATGACTAGAGCAAAAGTTATGACCTAAACACTTTCAGCTCTTACTAATCCAAGACTGAACACTAATCCCAACTTCAATTCAGAAATTGAAAGTCTTAGGGGCTAAATTGAAATTCAATGCCTTCATATGACTTGTAGACCCATGTCTCTAGTTTATTTTGCAATAAGAATCAACTCAATTGGATCTCCACAGACCAAGAATTTACCAAATTACTGAACCATGTTCAAAAAATTTCCTAACTCACTTTGACTAAATCAATCATCCTCAATTTAATCTTGTATTTTGGCAGACCACAAATAGAACATACAAATCGACTAATGTTGCCAATAGAAGAAGAAAACGAACTAGATAATAGTTATAGTCAGGATCACAAATAGTTTACACTACTTCATCTATATATAAAAAAATTATTATGTAACTCGTTCTAAATTATAAAATAATTTTACTAAAAGAATCCATAATAAATCATATAGTCTTGGTACATTGATTGTACTTGCTCTTTAGAAGTTGAATTTCCATGCAAGGCCTGATTTATAATGAAATTATGGAGTTTGCTTTTATATAAGGCACTTTTTATCATATATATTTAATTTTCCTCTCCTACAGAAGAATCACTTTCTTTAGTCGACTCATAAATAAGGATGGAAAATTGGATGTCTTCATTTTCAATTGTTTGTTATCTAAATATGGACTCATCGCCCGCATCATTCTTAATTGACATAATGGCCTTAATGGATTTTATAAGTTTCATGTTTCTTTTGAATTTATTAGGAAATATCTTGGCATAATGCCTAGGTTTTCCATAAAGATAACATTGATTTGACTTCTTTGTTTTAGGAGATCCCTTTTTATAGAATTTGAAAATTCTCCTTTTCCTTTTATGAGGTTGTTGATGACCTATAAGCCTTATCCTGTGGAAATGAGACTTTTTCTTGTAAGAGAATAATATCATTTCCTTTAATCTTCAACTAGGATTTTTAATAGGCTTGTGTAAGTGTGGTTTTTCTAACTTAGTGTGGTTTTTTTAACTTCATAGTCTTGAGGAATTTCTATTGTTCACATAGTTTATTGAGCATAGTCAAAGTCATTTAGTATATTTCTCCTATTGAGATTTTCATCATGTCATGATGCAGAGAGTTTATCATTCTTTATAACTTTGGTTGGAGTTCATTAGTGAGAGAGGCAATAAATGTATATCTGAGATTAACATCATTGAACCCATTTAACATGTAATATTTGCAAATATTTTTTGAATATTCTTTTGAAGATCTCTCAGGTCTAGATAACAATACTTCATTTTAAGTATTCTTGACGACATAACTTGTCAATTAATTAGAAGTCTCCAATAATTTTTTTATGGATCATTTTCAGTAGGGTTCTTGCTTTAGGAAGCCTGACAAGCTAAACCCTCATATGTTATCTTAAACTTTGAAACCACTCATGCAAGTTTCTAGTCATTCTAGAGACAAACCCTATTACTATTTTTTAAAGGTAGATTTTGTCCTAGTCATTTGTAGGTCGATCCATACCTTGAACTCATATAACCTCTTTCTCTATTAAGTGGGTGGAATGTCATCAAATGTAAACTATGGTCCTAAAACTAACTAAGATGTGGTCTTCAAATGTTAATGTATTGGTTATGCTTCTAAGGAGTCCACATCTTCCACTTCAGGCTCTTTCTTCGTTTGTTGTGGATGAGAATTTGGAATGTCCACTAAGATTTGGGATAGTTATGAGAGATCAACCATGTGGTCTCTGTCAAAGCTAAACTCAGAATATTTTGAAGTTAATCTAGAAAGATTAGTAAGGACCAAATAAAGATGGGTTGCTTATATAGTAACTATGAACTTGGGTCTCTTTAGGTTCTTTTTCTTTTTGAGCTAAAAAAGGTTATTATTTTGAATTGGTAAGTCTTGGTATAAGATGGAGTTGGATGGTCCTTTAATCTCCATTAACTCTTTGAGGTTTAAGGTTTTTTCAAGAAGGTCTATTTGGATAATTGATATGAAATTTTAAAGACCTTTACATAGTCTAAGGCCTTTGGATATGATGGACTAGGGTAAGAGGTAAGTCTAAAGGAAAAGGTTGGAGGACAAGGATCATTAATATTCTTTAATTGATCTTTGGCTCTATTTGAAAATAGTTTTTCTTAGCTCTTTATGAATTATGGATAACTTTTTCTCTTTATTTGAAAATTATAGGCCATAATAGTGTTCTTTCACATTTTTTTAAAGTCCTAATCAAATTATTGTGCTTAGTAAAGTAGGTTTTGGTTAACTGCTGAACTTGGAATGATATCATATCTATCTTTGTATGCAAATCTTGTGTATGTGCATTACAACCTTTTAGTTTTGAATCACTACAATGAAGTACTAGGTTTTATGCAACTATATTTCAATTTGCCAATTTAGTACCTTTTTTGGTAGGAGACACAAGTAAGTGCCTTGCAAGGTTATTTATGTAAGTATCCAAAAACATACAAGTTATCTTCCTAATGGCTTCATTTGTCTTTCTTTCTAAATGAGGGAATTCTTTATCATACTGCTTTGATGGTTGCATCATCAAATAGTGAACTAGTCCCAAATTTTTTTAAAGAATAGTCTGGATGACCAGATAATGTTGAGATGAAGTTAGAATATGGCTATATCTTCATTCTTTTAGAAGTTTATGGAGAGTTATTGGTCTTGTATTGGGATTTTTTTAATGCCAATCTAAGGTTTAAAGTCCTAGTCATCATCCCTAAACCACCATTGTACTTAAGGATGATGTTAGGCTCTGCATTTATGCTTTCCTTTTACCCTTTAGTTATAATAATCCTCAGTTTCAAAATATATATCTAAAGTATCATCTTTGTAACATCTATAGTCTAGATGATACATAGATGGGTTCATATCCCAAAGAAAATGACCATTTATATTACTAACATAAGAATATGTGCCATATGCTTAGACATAGTAAATTAGAGGGTTGTTTTTAGTTTCTTTATAGAAAAATGCTGGAGAGATCATTAATATTTTTCTAATAGATTAAGGATTTTCTTGTCATGTCCTTTTATAAATTGATTTGATATAACCATCTTTAAGTCTTATAAAGAGTGTTGGAGTAATCATATGGATAAAATGGCAATGAGGGGAATGAAATTCCCTTTTATAATTAGCTACACACTCTAAAGGCATGATTTCCTCTAGCTCTTCTTTGAGCAGTTATCTGGGTATTTGGATAATGGTGGTATCTCCATAGGATCTATCTACCACTATATATAAAGCGTCAACGGTATAGTTTGGGAAGTGCAAATCTAGAACATAGTTATACAAACGATAAATAATCTGGACCTGTAATCTATATTTGGACCTTCAACAAGGTAGAGATGGTGGGGTCATTTAATCTAATGTTGAAGTCGGGTGCTATTATTAATATGACATTTACATTGTTAAGGGTGGCGAGGAGAGCGCTAATAAGAGCATTATGATATTCTATACATGTTGTATCTCGTAGGGATATTTAAGTAGTAACTGGAATGCCTTTTCTACCATGGAGAGTTAAAATCAGTTTGATTGCCCTTATATGGAGATGAATATACCCTTCTTCTTGCCAAAAAGGTATTAGTTTGTATAGAAATTTTGGAGTAACATATTGTTCTATTGAAATAGTTGAAAGGCCACACTAGTCTAACTTGTAACTTTGAATCTTCTCTTTCGATCATGGCCTCTTAGTAGAGATTAAAGACTTAACATTCTTAGTAAAAAAAATCAGGTTTGGTGGTAAAGACTATAAGGATTAAGCAATGATATCTATCTATCATGGATTCTTATACCTTTAGGGAGATAAGTTATTTCAACACGGTTCTCAATCATATTAGAGGGTTATTTTATAAAAGAAGGATTTTGGGTAGGAGAAAGTGTGGAAAAATGATGCACAAGATATGTCATACATATGGTAGATGTATTCATGGTTGATTATAAATTTTCCTAATAACTTTTATCATCAATAGTCCTTCTCTTTTATTTGGTGTGGGGTATTGTTAGAACTATATCATGCTCAAGGGTTAAACAACCTTAACTAGTCTTCCAATCCTTAACCTTAGGACCAACAATCTAGGAGGTGATTAAGCTTACAACCAATATAATAAACAACCTATAGCTCTAGTATTACAAAGGTCATACTAAAGATGAATGCATTACTACTAGAGTTTGGGAAGTGTAGATCTAGAGCATGTTTCTACAAATGATAAATAATTTGGTGATATAACGTAGCCATGATGGCTATGGGATCATATAGATTCTGAAGCAGAGGATTATTATAATCAATGGGTAAAAGGAAAGCATAAATATAGACCCGAACAATTTCCTCAAGTACAAAGATAGTTTAAGGATGATGACAATGTCAATTGTTCTTTTGAAGGGGTAATGTTTTCTTCTTCATTGATATAAGATGGAGTTGGATAGTCTTTTAGTCTCCATTGAGTAAACAAAGTTCGTCATAGAAACCATATTAAGAGATGAACTCAGTGCAGGTCACAAGTATGCTACCTAGAAAATAAACTCCTTATGATGGGTACTAATATCCAATTTTGAGTTATCTCTTAATATGACCTTAGTATAATCTAATGATCTGATATTTTTTGATGCATATGATCTCATTAGAAAGGCAAGTGCAGAGCATACTCATATCCCTTTGTAAAAACAAGACTATTGATGACTCAAGTATCTACAAGAGAGGGATTTTTAAAAAGAAGCCACTAAGGAATAATTATTTTTATTTATTTTTCCCCGTTGCCTCTGACTGAAGGCAATGGTCTGCTTATATAAGTAGGGGAGGTTACAAATAGAGTAACACCCATTATATCGTAGATAACATAATAATTTAGCTTAGTAGAGCCACTAACATCTGTCACATGGTGTGGTTCAAACAATAACACGTAATAGTACAATCATGCATGGTGGAAATCAACTTTTATTTTAACATAGAGTCATACTTGTTATTCCATTAGATAAACTTAGGGGATGGAGACAAATTCTCTTTATCATTTGTGATGCCTCCATATTTCTTGAAGAGAAACTTATAGTCTTCTTCATTGAATTCAGGCATATCTTCATCAAGATCTTAGGAATATCAGAGGTGTGGAGGAAGAGACTAAGATGGTCTTTTAAGAGATAAACTAGAGGTCGGTATAGGATCAGTCTATCCTTCCAAAAAATCTATTTCTAACGTTATGAATTCTTTAGGGATAAATTCTCTAGGGTAAGGCGTAAGGGAGGTACGTGTAATAAGAGAATGTTGTTTAAGAAAATTATTAAGGTCATATAGGAACATTTTAAGACCTTTCATAACCATATCCTAATTTTGAGGTCATTCAAGAGAAGTATGCGAGAGGTGTGCTTGGTTAGGTGTCTAGAATGGGGTCATCTTTTATCAGGTTATAAAGCTTGTGAAGTATAAAGAAACACTATGTATTTTGTTTAGCTAGTGGGATGACCGATAATTTATATTGATCAATGATTAGGGATAACTCATTTCTCTAGAGCATTAACGGTGAATACCATTCTAAAAAACTTCCCAAAGTAAAAGATTCATTTTTGTGGTTAGAGAGATAGCTATACACCTGTAAAGGAAAACGTGTAATCGCACATGCAAAAAGAGTAGAAAGTGCCCAGAGGTACCATATTACTTTGTATGGAAGAGCCCCGTTAATGAAGAAAACAAAGAGATAGTGGGTTTGTATATCAAAGTATGAGGGACAAGAGGGCAATTTTTTTTCCTAAAAAAGGTGAAACCAATGGAAAAGACTAATTCTAGCGAGATCATTGATTTCTTCAATGGTAATGGGTTCTTTAACGCAAAAGGGAAATATTTTTTTTTATTCTTACTACCCTAAGAAGATTGATCATCAAGAGTCAAATGGCTAGCTCTAGTAAAAGTGAGAAGTTGAATTATCTTTTAAGATCGACATAGGGAAGATCAATGATTTTATCGTTGTAGCTGAGATAATTTCTAGCATCTTCTCATGTTGTGAGTTGCTAAGTCTAAGTTTTGACTAAATTTAAAGTTTCATTTATTCTTTAATTCATTAATCTCTTATTCAACAATCCAACAACTTCTAAACCTATTTTTCCTCATTACCTTGCATTATATTTCATATGGGGAGCTTTATGCTAGTAAACCTGATGCTAATTAGAATCTTTCAAAAAGTTTGAAAACAAAACAAAAAGATAAGATAAAACTTCAAGCAATTAGAATTTAACAAATTGAATCGAATTCAAACTCAAATTAATTTTATATTAACATAGAAAATTTAAAGAACGAAATTTATAAATATCATATATATATCTAATAGGTGAAATTAAGAACAGAAAGGTGGTGTTCAACTGTATTGACATTACTGTTATCTATAGTTTCATTTCTTTTGGGTCGTTACTGTTCTTTTGAACAGTCATATACCTTTTCACTTGAACCATCGTGCCCTTTGGTTGTTTTGATAGAAGACAACAAGGCATATATAAAGATTGGGTCCCTAGGCTTAACGAGATAATTCTGCATACACCATCATTTGTATTTTGTAAAAGCTTAGAAGAACCCTCTCACATTTCTTTAAGATCTCTCAACATCAATGGCAGGAGGTACGTAGTAATATTCCGCATTTATTTTTATAATAGACATGTATACAGATCATTATCATATCTAACAGTTGGTATCAGAGACAGGTTTTCTCTGCCTTGATGTAATTAATTTTCTTTAACGATATGCATGAATACGCGAATTTTCTGTTGCAAATATTGACATTGTTACAATCAATATATAGTGGAATGGTTCTTGCGTATATGAAGCAAATTGCATTTCGTTTACAATAGTTTTGAATTGGAAGTTTAGAAATAAAGAAATAACAAGATTTAAATATGGGTCAGATTCGGGTCTTGTTGACCCGGTTAAAGGTTGAAGAAGATAAACAGTTTTAGGCACTGCTGTAACTCCACTTTTTCGTTCGCTTATGTTAATTCAGAGATCCTAGGCAAATCTTTTTGTTATTTCACGGGACCTTCAGTTATACGTATTAATCGGTGTTTCATGCCAACAACTGATAATTGAGAAATTTTGTGTGGGCTCTGTACAATTTTCGGTTTCACGAACCCATGGTTATAAGCGATTTCCTCAGACATTTTCCAAACTTTTCAATGCCGGACCCATGGTTATAAGCGTGAATTGGTGTGTTGCTTTCATTGTTTCATACCCTTCCTCTGACAATTTCAACACCTTTATTGTGGGCCATTGTTTGGAAAGTTTTGAATACATGTTTCAGAAAACTTGGTTTTCGTTGCTATTAATGCAACCTTAAGTTTTACAGAGTAAACATACTTCTTTGAAAACTTTTCAAGGGGCCACGCCCATCATTTACTTTTATTGTTGTGTCTAGACATACATGAAGTCTTGACCAAAACACTTGTTTTCGTAAGTCAAAAAGCTTCTCATGGGACCCACTATTTGTTTTTGTTTTTGCATGAATTCTTGACCAAATAAATAAAGTTTGGAGATGTCGCACATGATTGAAGCTTATATTAGGAGGTTGACATTTTGAGTTTATACTTGAAAATAATTTATGTAGTGTATAATGGCAGTGTAGAATATACTGTATTTACATTATGGTCCATATTTATTTTGCATTTATATATGGAATATATATGTTAGCCTAATTTTATTAAATTGCATGATTTAAATTATGTTTAATTTTAAATTCATGTACATATATTTATATTTATGCAAATATATGATATTGATTTACTATTAATCAATTGTAAAGGATTATGTAAAACCTTTATTATTCATAATTTTGCATAAAACGTGGTGTCATGTGATTAATATAATTTTAATTAATTGAAGATTAGCCACATCATCTTTGATTAATTAAAATATATATTATGTGTTATAGATCACATATAGTAAAATGACACAATTGTAATTAATCATATTTAAATATAACAAATTTTATCCCACGGAAGATTTATTATATTTGCATGATTAATTAGGATGGAATAAAAATTGTCTTTTCTTAATTTACCCACAGTATTAAGAAAAAGAATATAATTTGATAGTTTCATCATAAATAGTAGATATGAATCTTTTAATTAAAGCTTAGCCCACGTGCGTTTTAATTGTTATATGATTCATATATGAAATATGATTGCATGTTTTAACATTGGTAAAACATGATACATGTTTCTTTGCTTCAACAAATATAGTAACATAAGCATATTTATATTTTGAATTTTGTGCAGTTATTTAACCTGTGAATTTTTCTGATATTCAATGTGATATTCCCGAATTGAATGGTGATAACTATAAAATATGGAAAGAGAGAATTCTTCTCCAATTAGCGTGTATGGACATTGATTATGCTATCTGAAAAGATGAACCACATGTACCTACTGAAACTAGCACTCAGGCTGAAATTGCTCTTTATAAGCGTTGGGAGCAATCTAATCGCCTCAGCATGATGTACATAAAGACCAAAATTCACCCTAGTATTCGTGGTTCAATTGGAGAGTGTGATCATGTTAGGGACCTATTGAAGGCTATTGATGAACAATTTGAGTCTTCAGATAAGGCTCTAGCTAGCACCTTAATGACTAAGTTATCATCAATGAAGCTCACAAGTGTTAGAGGTGTGGGTGAGCACATCATGCAAATGAGGGACATTGCGGCTCAACTGAGGTCTCTTGAGGTTGAAATGTCCGAATCTTTCCTTGTGCATTACATACTTAATTCTTTTCCACCACAATATGGACCCTTTAAAATCTCTTACAACACACATAAGGATAAATGGTCTATCAATGAACTTCTGACCATGTGTGTTCAAGAGGAAGGGAGGCTAGTAATGGAATTGAGTGAAAGTGCACATATAGCAACCGAAGGAAGGAATAGAGGGCAAGCCAAACAAAAAGGAAAGGGTAAAATACCAGTCCGTACTAAGATCAAAAAGGATTTCAATCCCAAGTGTCGCTTCTGCAAAAAGAAAGGGCACATAAAGAAGGATTGTGCCAAATTTAAGGCTTGGCTTATAAAGAAAGGTATTTCAATCTCACTTGTTTGTTATGAATCTAATATGGTTGATGTTTTTCATAATACTTGGTGGATTGATTCTGGTTCTACAATCCATTTTTCCAATACCTTGTAGGGTTTTCTAAACCATAGGAAGCCAGTGGACAGTGAACAATGCATCTATTCAGGCAACAAGATGCGTTCACATGTGGAAGCTGTTGGGACATGCAAATTAGTTTTAATTTTTGTTTTCTTTTTATTTGGAAAGAACATTTTATATTCCAAGTTTCTCAAGAAATTTGATTTCAGTTTCAAGACTTGTACCTATGGGATATTCTTTTAACTTTTCAAATACATCATTTAGTTTGTATCATGAATCTAATCTTGTTGGGAATGGTACAATGATTGATGGTCTTTTTCGAATTAATTTGTAAGAAAATATTTTTCATAATACAATGCATGTCCATAGTAATGCTGGTATTAAAAGATGTGTTATGAATGAATAATCCTCAATGTTATGGCACCGAAGATTGGGACATATTTCCCTTGAAAGAATAAAAAAGCTAGTGAATGAAGGAGTACTTAATACTCTAGATTTTACTGATTTTGATGTTTGTATGGACTGCATAAAGGGAAAGTAGACCAACATGAAAAAGAAAGGTGTTAAGAGGAGTTCAGACATATTAGAGATCATACATACAGACATTTGTAGTCCAGAAATGGGCTTGTATGGTCAGAAATACTTCATCTCATTTATAGATGATTACTGGCGATATATGTATCTCTATTTGCTTCATAACAAGAACGAAGCATTAGATTCCTTTAAGGTATTTAAAACAGAAGTAGAGAAACAATGTGGTAAGCAAATAAAGATCGTGAGATCAGATAGAGGTGGAGAATTTTATGGTAGATACACTGAGAATGGACAAGCACCTGGTCCATTTGCGAAGTTTCTTCAAGAGCATGAGATAATAGTTCAATGTACCATGCCTGGGTCTCCGGACCAAAATGGTGTAACAGAAAGAAGAAACCGAACATTATTAGACATGGTGCGGAGTATGCGTAGCAGCTCCAAACTTCCTAAATCCTTGTGGACTGAAGCTCTTAAAACGGCAGTGTATATATTAAATCGAGTTCCAACCAAAGCTGTTTCTAAAACACCATTTGAGTTATGGAAAGGTTGGAAACCGAGTTTGCGACATATACGCGTTTGGGGATGCCCTTCTGAAGTAAGAGTTTATAATCCACAAGAAAAGAAACTGGATCCAAAGACTATAAGTGGGTATTTCATTGGATATGCTGAAAGGTCCAAAGGATACAGATTTTATTGTCCATCTCATAGTACTAGGTTTGTGGAATCAAGAAATGCAAAGTTTCTTGAAAATGACTTGATTAGTGGGAGAGATCAATCTCGGGACTTAGTTCTTGAGAAGGATCACTGTGGAATACAAACTCCTACTTCAAGTAATAAATTGATTGTAGTTTATAACATCCCTCAAAGTCAAACAGGAGGTGAACAACCAATCATTGAAGTTCCACAAGCGGCTGATGATAATTTAGTAGATCCAATTGTTCAGCAATCACCACAGGTTGTTGAACAACAAGTTGTACAAGCACCTCCTCAGGAGGGCGCTAATACAATATTAAGAAGATCAACTACAGATAGGAAATCAGCAATATCTAGTGATTCCATTGTGTATTTACAAGAAGTTGACTATAACATTGGAGCCGAAGATGAACCTGAAACGTTTTCACAAGCTATGAGTTGCAATGAATCTCAATTATGGTACAATGTTATGGTAGATGAGATGAATTCTATGGCATCTAACAAAGTCTGGGATCTTGTCAATTTGCCTAATGGTGCAAAGGCCATTGGATGTAAATGGGTCTTTAAAACAAAAAAGGACTCATTAGGCAACATTGAAAGATATAAAGCTAGACTTGTTGCCAAAGGATTTGCTCAACAAGAAGGAATCAATTATACAGAGACCTTTTCTCCTGTATCTAAAAAGGATTCCTTACGAGTAATTATGGTATTGGTTGCCCATTTTGATCTGGAACTACATTAAATGGATGTGAAAATAGCATTCCTAAATGGAGACCTAGAGGAAGAAGTTTATATGAAACAACCGGAAGGTTTCTCCTCTAGTGATGGTGAGCATTTGGTGTGTAAGCTTAAGAAATCCATATATGGATTGAAACAAGCCTCTCGTCAATGGTATTTGAAATTCCATGATATCATCTCTTCATATGAAATATCATGGATCAATGCATATATCTGAAAGTCAGTGGGAGTAAAATTTGTTTCCTTGTTCTATATATGGATGATATTTTACTCGCCACAAATGACAAAGGTTTTCTATATGAGGTGAAACAATTCCTTTCTAAGAATTTTGATATGAAAGATATAGGTGAGGCATCTTATGTCATTGACATTAAGATTCATAGGGACAGATCTCAATACATTTTAGGTCTATCCCAAGAAACCTATATCAATAAGGTCTTAGAAAGATTTCGGATGAAAGGTTGTTCACCAAGTGTAGCACCTATTGTGAAAGGTGATAGGTTCAATTTGAACCAGTGCCCGAAAAATGAATTTGAAAGGGAACAAATGAAAAATATTCCATATGCTTCTGCAGTAGGGAGCCTAATGTATGCTCAGGTTTGTACGAGACCTGACATTGCATTTGTTGTTGGAATGTTGGGAAGATATCAGAGTAACCCAGGTATAGATCACTGGAGAGCTGCCAAAAAGGTGATGGGATACCTTCAAGGAACAAAAGATTACATGCTTATGTATAGATGAACTGAAAATCTTGAAGTAGTTGGCTACTCAGATTTAGACTTTGCTGGTTGTGTTGATTCACGAAAATCAACATCTGGATATGTATTTATGTTTGCCAGTGGAGCTATATCTTGGAGGAGTTCAAAGCAGACTTTGACTGCTACTTCTACCATAGAGGCTGAGTTCGTTTCTTGTTTTGAGGCTATATCACATGGTGTATGGTTGAAGAGTTTTATATCTGGACTTAAAATTGTGGATTCGATTTCTAAGCCATTAAGAATGTACTGTGACAATTCAGCTGCAGTTTTCTTGGCCAAAAACAATAAGAGTGGTAATCGAAGTAAACACATCGACATTAAGTATTTAGCCATTAGGGAACGTGTCAACGAAAATAAAGTGATCATTCAACATATTTGTACTGAATTAATGATTACCGATCCTTTAACAAAAGGCATGCCACCAAAGAGCTTTAAGGATCATGTTGCTAGAATGGGACTTGGTTCCATTATGTGATTTATGTATGTACTGTTACGAAACTCTTATTAATTAGTTGTTTTTTCTCATTCTAGTGTACACATTTTTTTGTTGAGAATTATAACTATTTTGGACCTAGAATAAACATACAGGTTTATTCATTTAGTTACACTGGCAAAAGAAATAAAGATACATCGTGATACATGGAAGATAATACTCACATTTAGAGGACTTATCGCCATGATTCGTGTATTTAATTTCTTTAATTCAGTAGAGGTTTTATGACTTTTTGATTACATCTACGACCCAAGTGGGGGACTGTTATCTATAGTTTCATTTCTTATGGGTTGTTACTGTTCTTTTGAACAATCATATACCTTTTCACTTGAACCATCGTGCTCTTTTGTTGTTTTGATGGAAGACAACAAGACATATATAAAGATTGGGTCCCTAGGCTTAACGAGATAATTCTGCATATACTATCATTTGCATTTTGTAAAAGCTTAGAAGAACCCTCTCACATTTCTTCAAGATCTCTAAACATCAATGGCAGGAGGTACGTAGTAATATTCCGCATTTATTTTTATAATAGACATGTATACAGATCATGTGACCTGTGGGCGACTGTTATCTATAGTTTCATTTCTTCTGGGTCATTACTGTTCTTTTGAACAGTCATATACCTTTTCACTTGAACCATCGTGCCCTTTGGTTGTTTTGATGGAAAACAACAAGGCATATATAAAGATTGGGTCCTTAGGCTTAACGAGATAATTCTGCATACACCATCATTTACATTTTGTAAAAGCTCAGAAGAATCTTCTCATATTTCTTCAAGATCTCTCAACATCAATGACAGGAGGTACGTAGTAATATTCCGCATTTATTTTTATAGTAGACATGCATACAGATCATTATCATGTCTAACAATTACCACCATCTTTCTTAGTTAAATAATGTGACCCTGTATGAAAATGTTGACGAAGTCTTGGCATATTTTATTCAAAAGCTTGCCCTTTCCATATATTGTACAAAGATGGAGGAAGAAAGTCAACTTGAGAACCAATTTTTAAATCACCTCATAAAAAGTGGTTAAAGTGTCAACACGTAGGGAAAACTAGAGCATAGCATGCACGATGTCTTACTGGAAATGGTACTTGTAGGACAATTATTATATCTTCCCCGGAGGATAATTATACCAGTCCAATATGGCATGTTGTACGACATCAACTTTTTTCCGTTGTGGGTTTTATTTATTTTTTTCTATGTTGTCTCCGTATGTATGATTTCATGAAAGGGCAGAACAAATTCAATAGTGGTTTCCAGTGGAAGATATCCAACGCTCGGAACATAATTCGCACAGGTTGGTAGTTGACGAAACAGTGGGTAGAAAACTAGAACAGATACTTGTAGCAGTGAGGCCACAGTGCTAGAGATATTGCCGACAATGTAATTGAATTATTCAGTTAATGTCCAAATAAAGAAAAAAACAAATCTGGGATGTGGCTCAGACAAGACTTATCTTCGCCATTAAAAGATAAAAATTCACCTCGTGACACTTCCAATTTCTGAACTCACATGGTGTTGTTGGAGACAGCAAGTTTTGAACATATTTATGATTAAAATTTTAACAGTCTATCTCTTATGTTACTTATTTTTTTAATAAGATAGCCAAAATTTTAAACTAAAACTTTACAGAGATTATTGCTGCAATTGAAACTTATTGTACAGCTTCATAAAATATAAGCACGTGAGTCACTCCTGTTTTTTTTTTTCCTTTATTGGTTACGAGAGAAATAATACCTAAATTAATTTAGGTATTATTTCTGCCCTAGAATACAATTAGCCGGTCAGCATCGTTGCAAATCAGCTTTTGTACTTTGAAAGGAGGCTTCCAGAGGACATGGAGGCTTGGGTAAAGAAGGAAACGGTCCGCGCATTGGTTCCTCTCTCGGACAACATACTACAGGTGAATCTTCCAAAATATTGTAAGAGCTCCCGGATACCTACCAAGGCCTGAAGGTGAGTCACTCCTGTTATTGAACAAGACATAAACCTTGATTTGTGGTTTCACGGTCCAATTTCATTGTTAAAGTTGTGGTTGCATAATTCCAGTCCAGACTGGTTAAAATGCAACATTCCATGATGCACACGATGTAGTGTACCCTCAGGTGTTAATTTAATTTTTGTAGTTTCTTTTTTTCTCTTGTAATAAAAATAATCAAAACCGAGCAACATTAAATCAAAAGCACCTAATGAAGTATCCTTCACAGGATTGGTTGGATAGAAAGGGATTCAAAAATACATTATTCCCTTAAATCTTTTGTCCTATTTATCCTGTCTCAATTTTATTTTATTTTATTTTATATTTATATAAATAAACAATTAAAATAAAATATGACAAAATTGAGAGAGGATAAACGAGACAGCTCATTTTCATTTTATATTCACAAGTTTTATTAGATTCTAGGCCATGAAAATAACAGGCGCATGCTTCGTCACTGACATCTACAGTTGTAGCAATGATCACGGAATAGTCCGGCCCAAAAAGGGCCCTAGCCGTGCGTTATTCTGAGTGTGTACGTGTGTGGTGGACATTAATCCCCCACGTAACTGGAGAATTAACCAGAAAGAAATGCTCACTGCTTACTGTTCCTAGTAGAAGAACGAAAGAATCTTGTTGTTGCACGAGGATGTCAATTCCCTACACTTCTTCTGTTCTTAACCTCCAGGTACTTGTAATCCTTGTTTTGTTGCTTTTAGGGAGGACATATTGCAGTCTAGGCAGTTACTACTAGTACTAGACAGCTTAACTTGTTTTGCGTATACGCTGCATGTACGGTTGGGATGGTGACGTTGATGTTTACTTTTGATGTTTTCATTTGTAAAGGATTTCCTGTTTCCAAGTTGTATCCATAACCGGGAGGCTATGAGTTGCCAGATCATTTATATAATATGTGCACATCAACTCTGAGTTTATAGGTTGTGGAATTTGATTCATAAAGAAGTTTAACTGATTTATGCTGTTGTTATTCAATTTTAATGATAAACTCTGCAGGGTTCCTTATGGCCTCCACGTACCACACTTACTAGTAACTCTTTGCATCCTGGGTTTGTGTCATCGCCACTTCCTAAACCATTTCTTCCAATTAGTGACAGACTCCAGTATGGCCAAAAAATAGGTTATTTTCCTTCAGGAACACGTAGGGAACTCATCTTGGCAGAAGCAGGAAGGCAAGGTTGGGACTTCGGTAGATTTGTTAAAACACTGTACTTCTTCAATGGACCTCCATCTCCTGCTAAGGTAGCTTATACATCCAGGTGCTGTTGATAGCTAAGGAAACAATTGTTAAATTTGAACCTCAACTTACAACAATTCAGTATCTCTGTGTAGTTCTTTGAGTTTCTGATTGAGAAGCTATCTCCATCTGCTAGTGAACCAGTAAAGCCAATGGAAAGCTCAGGTATCATCC
This sequence comes from Erythroxylum novogranatense, assembly GCA_029891385.1. Classification (NCBI taxonomy): domain Eukaryota; kingdom Viridiplantae; phylum Streptophyta; class Magnoliopsida; order Malpighiales; family Erythroxylaceae; genus Erythroxylum; species Erythroxylum novogranatense. The sequence continues at coordinate 62,288,671 of CM057229.1, forward strand.
TAGTCACAGGGGCTACGGGTGGTGTAGGCAGAAGAGTAGTAGACATTTTACAGAAGAAAGGACTGCCAGTTCGAGCGTTGGTATTTTTCTTCACCCTGTTCAAATGTGTTACTTTTGTTTTTCACTTTGGAGGAATGTACATGTGAAATTCAAAGAGAAGCAACTTGTCCTTCCATGGGCTTAACTTTTTCTTTTCTATGCCACCTTTTACAGGTCAGAAATGGGGAGAAAGCTAGGAAGATGTTAGGCCCAGATATTGACTTGGTGACTTGACTGCCCTGATTAACCATAGCATGCGAATAAGACTTTTGACTATCTACAGATATTTTCCGCTAATTCCTGACACTGTTTTCAATCTTACCTGCAATGTTATTTTATGATACCCTTTTTGTTCATAGCAAGTGGAGAGTATTATGCAATGGTTATGAGGGTTGGGGACTAGACTTGATGCCCTAACCCAGTCCAATTATGTATCTGAATGAATGATCCAGATGAGAACATTTTGTAAACTTTGATAGAACACTAATTCATTTGAGAATATATTAAAATTATGATATTCAATTAAAATAAAAAACTGTTATGATTATGTTAAAGGTATATATTAAATCTGAAAATTTGGCATACTTATCTAATCTTAGTAGTAACAGCCGTGTTTCTTAAGCTTTACGCAGCAGCAGCTGTAAAGAAAAGAAAAATGAAAGTTTTGTTTAGTTCCTTCCACATTAGAATCATTGCCTATGAGTTCCTATATTTTCAGTTGTGGCAGATTTATGTTTTTGACATTTTATTTTGCTTCTGATTGATTCAATTCAAAACTGATTGCCTTTTGTTTCTCTGTTCTATTCGTTATTTTTCTTCTTCTTTCTCACGAACTATTCCATAATTATGTCAGATAGTTGGGGATATTACTAAGGAAAGCACTGTGGATCCTAAGTACTTCAAAGGAGTGAGAAAGGTTATAAATGCTATTTCTGTCATTGTTGGCCCGAAGGAAGGTGACACTCCAGACAGGGCAAAGTATAGCCAAGTATGATTCTTAAAGCCATTTTTGCTCATGACTATAGATTTCTGTAATGGTTCAACTTTTTAAATTCAAAGATTTAGTGTCTTTTACTCTCTATCAGTCATCTGATCCGATTATGTTATGGTGCAGGGGATCAAATTCTTTGAACCAGAGGTACAAATTGATTGTCAATTTATGCTTTAGACCCGAACTTATATATTCCTAGAAAGTTCATCTTGGAGTACTTTTTTCCTTTTCTCTTTGTACCTACATAGAGTAACAATTGATCTTTCTTAACTGCCGCTTCATTTGATTATGAATAAAGATAAAAGGTGATTCTCCTGAACTGGTGGAGTATGTTGGAATGAAAAACTTGATCAATGCTGTGAGGGACAGTGTTGGACTTCAAAGTGGAAAGCTGCTGTTTGGGTGTGAAGGTGCTGCTTAACCTAGTCCTTTAGCAAATAAGTGTGATACGTGATCAGTACACATGCTAATAATTTCTTCTACCCTTAATAGTTTTGCACTTTTGTTATCAAACAATGTATCAGCATATATCAATCTCTTGAAATTCCCCAACCCCAGTTCCCTTCTCCAGGGGGGATGGGTGGAGAATGAACTGGGGTTGGGTTGGGGAATTTCAAGAGATTGATATATGCTGATACGTTGTTTGACTTTGTTCCTTATTGTGCTTCTATCACTCCATTTTCTTCTAATCATTTAAAAAGGATCTGTTGAAAGTAGTTTCTAAACCCTTTTTTGTCCTTGCCTTGACTAACCATTGTATTGGCTACTTTAGATGTGGACGTATATTAAATTTTGAACTTCTTCATTCTTCTTTGTTTTTACAGTACTAAAAGTTCAATTTCTTGGATCTTCTTTAGTCAAAATTACTAATGGAGAGCCTAATACTTGTTTAGTAGCTTCATGCTTGTTTTTTTTAATTGCATTTTTTGCTTCTTAGCAGATAATACTTTCAAAGATCTCCCTTGGGGTGCTCTAGATGATGTTGTGATGGGAGGTGTAAGCCAAAGTACATTTCAAATTGACACATCCGGTGGGGAAAATGGTGAACCAATTGGGTTGTTTAAAGGTTTCCTCTGCTTAAACCCTTTTCTTAAGCAGTTTGAACTTGGAAGTATATATAGACATAATTGTATCTTAGCCTTTGATTTTCACTTTCCAAATTTTGGTTTTCTTTACCATGATGTTAGGTGTTGTCTCAACGGCAAACAATGGTGGCTTCACTAGTGTGAGAACAAGGGTAATTTCAGCATTTTATCTTTAACCTTTTCTTCTCTTCTAATGCAAGATTGGTATCCATTTGACTATATCATCTTCTTCAACCACTGGATTGGTACTAAATTAATGTACTATTTATACTTTGTATTACACTCATTGTTTTCTTCCTGTTTCCCAGATTGTTTGCTACCGGTTGGCTCTCCCTGCATTGTATATAAGATTGTTTCTAGCAAATATTTTATGGTTATGAATACCCTCTTAAGAGTAAATAAATAGGAGACTTGTAATTTCTGCATGTTTCAATTGCATGTTAACATCCTACTTTATGATTGCATATATTTCATGTGATTCCTATCGATTTCAATTCTATGAATGTTCTATTGATGGAACAGTGTGTTCAAATTTAGTTAGTTGATGAAACGTAAGTGATTAATTTGATCGCTTTTCAGAATTTTTCAGTACCAGAAGATCTTTCTGCATATGATGGTTTGGAGCTTCGCCTTAAAGGTGATGGGTGTAGGTATAAACTTATTGTTCGAACTAGCCGGGACTGGGATACTGTTGGCTATCAAGCAAGTTTTGACACTGTTCAAGGTCAATGGCAGTCTGTAAGTGACAGCATAACTTTTTCATTCAATTTTTGCTAATAATCTTATTTCTGAGTTGTGACTACATACACCAGGTACAAATACCATTTTCTTTTTTGAGGCCTATATTTCGAGCTCGGACCGTGAAAGATGCTTCCCCATTTGATCCAAGCAACATAGTCTCATTGCAGGCATGCTCTATCATTGCCAATTTTTGTTTTATTCTTTGCTGGTGTCTTGCTTCTCCTTAATGAGTTAATAATCCTTTCAGCTCATGTTCAGCAAGTTTGAATATGATGGGAAACTGAACCCAACATTTGTGGAGGGAGCATTTCAACTTCCAGTATCCAGCATAAGGGCATTCATAAAGGATCCTATAACTTCTAGGTTTAAGCATTGTTTTTAATTTTTTTCCTTTCATTTTGTGCTGCTTGAATTTGAATGATCTGCCGAAAGGTGTTTTCATGGCTTTGTTTACATCACTTGTAGATTTGTACATGTGAGTTCTGCAGGAGTCACCCGACCAGATAGGCCTGGTCTTGATCTCAGTAAGCAACCTCCAGCTGTTCGCTTGAACAAGGACTTGGGTTTCATCCTGACGTTCAAATTGAAGGTTGTTTTTTTTAATGTGTAAAATACTCATTCTAGATGCCAAGATGAAAAATGATAGTAAATTAATCCATGAATCTTGAATCAAGTATGATAGAAAAACAAGAAGTTTCTGTTTATAGCATCATCCAGATATGCACTGCATTGACAAACATCTGCCCCATCTATATGTTGCAGAGTGCTCAGCAATCAAGTTGATCATGATGTTGAGCAACTGCACTTGAAGATGATATGGGTATAGATTGGTATAGTTTCACCACTTAAAAGTGGGTGATCTTAACAATGGAGTTTTCATTTCATAAACTTCTAAAACAAGCATTTATAAAAAATTTGTCATCGTGATCAGATATGGTTTTTGCAAGTATTTTCTGGTGATCAATATAGACCTGTATACACATAGCAGGACAGAGGACAAATTGGGTCAAGTTGGTGGGATAAAAACCATGAAAGAAATTTAAGGAATATGTAGTGAAGTAATAAATGATTCTAGTCATTATTGGAAAGTACTTAGAAGGGGTGGGATATAGGATAATGAACTCTTGTAGCCTCCTGATACTGCTTAACCCAAGTACCTGTAGACTGAGGCTTCACTGAGTTAAAAATATTTTTTGTAAATAAGAGTTGCACTGAAAGTCAAGATCAAGATTCAAGTGTGTTACAATGGATAGATAGGTTATGAAGCCTGTTGTTGACCCCTCATACCAACGAGTATCCATTGGAGTCATTGTCATCTTTTTCTCAATTATCTAGCTTTAATTTGCACTATCTATATTCACCTCTCTTGAATTTCATACATCAAGTCAGCTCGATGACAGGGAGAAGATTTGATACGTGAAAGTGGTATCCCATTTGCAATTGTAAGGCCTTGTGCTTTAACTGAAGAGCCTGCTGGAGCAGATCTAATTTTTGATCAAGGAGACAATATTATGGTATAGCTATAAGTGGAACTGATTATATTTCCATCCACATGCCTGTTTTTTCCTTTATTATTTTCAATAAGCATCACAGAATGTGGAAAGCATTATTGTGTTTGCTTTCTGCGGCCTAGTTCTAGAATGTTTGATCTATAAGGCCAATGTTATCTTTAACTTCCTTCACGTTTACAGGGTAAAATATCAAGGGAAGAGATTGCACGGATATGTGTTGCAGCTTTAGAAAGTGCCGATGCATGCAACAAGACTTTTGAGGTCAAATCCTTCTCTTTGACATTGTATGTGTTGAGTTGATAATACCGTTTACCATTCGAACAATTAAGGACTACAGCATTTAATTATCTACCAAAACTGCTCGTTACCTGAAGGCAATGGGAATACTCTACCTCTCTCTACTACTACTTTTTCCCAACTATTGAGCTTCCGTGCAAATTTCTGTAGCTCTTCATGAGTTAGGATTGGTTTTTGGAATGAACAAATTCTAGAGAAATGTAACCTGTTTGGAAGATTTTGGACAGTAATTCTCTGTTGATGGTATGTGGAGGTTTAGGAACTATTATAGTTTATCAACTGCTCTTCTCAAAATTGTACACCTATAGATAGATAATGTGGCAAATTTTCTTCAGTTTACTCTTTCATCTCCATGGAAAAGGAAAGATATGCTCAACCTGCATGATGTTGGGGTGAAAAGCTCTCGACCATGCAACATTGAAAGCTGTTCTACATGTGCGCTTCAGTTATGAGCTATAATTTGTTTACCTAGATGGCAGATTCTGGATATTGCAAAATTGTTGTTGCAGGTCAAGAGCGCCATTCCATTTAGTGAGACTTTCACAGTGGACCCAGAAAACCCGCCTCAGGAGAAGGACTACAATACCTATTTCAAAGATTTGAAGGATGGAATCACAGGGAAGGAATTACTAGAATCAAGTCCTGTTCCAGTGTAATTATGCCTACTTCCATGATTTTTGCCATGGTATATAGGTAAGTTTTATTTCTATGGATTAGTGACACCACACAAACATGTAGAATTCCATCTAAAAACAATAACTACGATGGAATATGCAAGTCCAGATACTAATAATATTGAGCTCTCTAGGTCCATGATTGTCCTGATAAGAGTGTCTAATATGTACAGTAGTCCTTACATCTAAGTAGCTAACCAAATAAAATGTCACTCCTATCTACCGACTATCAGCATCCATCAAGACAATTAGATTCTTGAACTGCCATCTGACATTCTTAGAACTTCACATGAAGGCTGTTCTTGAATTGGATCTGGAGATTTGAAGTGGCCAAGATTTTTCTTGTGTTCAGACCTGATGTAGGTCACATGTGTGCCTCTTCTAAGCACTGTCGACATTGCTAACATGTAATGGACAAAAAAATTCTATTGAGAATATATTTACAAAGAATTTCAAAAAACATATCTTTTTCCTTATTCTCGTTTCTTCCCTTCATGTCATTGCTGCACTTTTTTTTTTCTCTTCATTATAGTATGTTCTAAAATCACTCAATTCTTGCAGAAGTTCACTTGGAAGTAAAAGCAGTGAAGTTTCTCGCCAGACTACACAGAATTATAGATCAGAAAGGACATGCTGGAGGAAGAAAATTGAAACTGTCAAATCCAGTGAGGATAGTAAAATGGAGAGAGAAGCAAGTTTCATAAAATACAAATTCTCTTTCTGTATGTTATAAGCTGCTCTCTCTACAATAATAATAAATAAAAAATCTATCTTCCCTCCTTTTTCATCTTCTTATTAGGATGATACTGGACTTTCGCATGCTTGGATTTGTAGCACTGGCGATGATAAATTTGTTATCAAATCATTTAATTTCAGTAAGAGGATTAAGTTGCAACTTTTTGTAAATATCTTAAAGACTGCAAAAATGAAAATTGCATGGAGAGATCATTGAAAATTTACAGTAAGTATTAAAACATATCTAGCTGCAGTCAAATGGAGCAAATTGCAAGTTAAGTTGCATCATACAATCTTTAGCCAAGTTTTTTCTCATTTTGAGCTAATGGGGTAGCCACATACTTGTAGCTGTCCATTTTGATGTTTTTGTCAAAATGTGAAATGGATGTTTTTTCTGAGAAATCAAAAACCTAAGTTGATTTTCAATTCAAGAAAATAATGGCCAAGTCCCAAATATAACATTTGAAATTTATGTTTCATTTCAAAATGGAAACTGTTTAATAGCTGAAGATTATTACCAGTAAGCGATAAGCAGTAAATCATCATATAAAATGACATGATGAGTTGTTTCCCATCTTGTTGTATCAAGTTCTTGATGTTTGCTTCAAGCTATAGAGGGCTTTCTTAAACTTGTAGACAAAAATTTCACACCGTGCAACATTAAACTTCTTAAGTTGTTCAATATAAATCTCTTTCATTAATTTTCTATTCAAGAAATCAAATTTTGCATCCAAGTGATAAAGTTTCCACCCTAAATTTGCAGTCAAAACAATGAATTAGTTTGATAGAGTCAAGTCTTGCAATTGGAGCAAATGTATCCTAAAATCAATTCCCGAGCATAGCTTTTTACTACCGATCTTGTTTTGAACATATGCACATAATCATCAGGATTACGTTTGATTCTACAAACTCACTTGACAATGACAGATTTCTTGTCTTCTAGTTTTTTTAAACAAATTCCTACTCTCGCTCTTGTTTATCATCTCCATTTCTTATTTTACTACTGCTTCCCATTCAATTGACTGGCAACTTCTTAAAAATTACCAGGTTCAACAATAGCAAAAATTCACCTCTCGTACACATATGTTAGAGACTTCACTTTCTAAATTGGTGCGTCTACATTTGAATCAACACGAAGGGATGAATTTGAGCTAGAACCTTGCTCAAATATCTCTGAAGACCTATTTAATATTACAACAAAGTCCAAATCAAATGAGGACTCAAATTTCTTCCAAGTAACTTCTTCTCTTTCAAAATGAATTTATTACCTTAATAATCCTGTGTTATTCAAAAGTTGCTAAAAAAATCTTGACATATAAAAATTAGCAAAAAACACCCTGAGTTGAAATTTTATTAACTCACAGCCCCTTAAGCGTGGAGGAACAACACACGACTAAGGGTTTTTTTTGCAACAAAATTGAAAACATAAGGTTAATAGAGTAACATTTTATATCTCAGGGTTTAATTAGTTACTTTCGTATAACACAGGGGTCACTACAGCAATTTTGTCCTTTCAAAATCTCAATTACTACATTGATCCATAATTACATATTTGTTGACAAAAACATTTTTGCACTTTACATTATAAACTTTGTGTCCTTTTGAATTAAAATCATAGCCAATAAGGATTCCGACTAAGACTTTTTCATCAAACCTCGTTCTTTCTGCAAGAAAGAACATGAGAGTAGCAAACAAACCTAAACATCTTTAAATGTTTAGTAGAAGGCTTAATGCCTAATAAAGCTTCCATATTTTCCATAACATTAACTACTTTTATAGTAACTTATTGAGCAAATAAACTTAAGTGTAGATTTAATCTACCATTTTGTCTTTGATAATTTTTTTTAAATAACATACATCTTGCCATATTCATGACTGACATGTTCTTTTCCTTAAGACTCCATTTGGTTGTAGAGAATAGAAAATAAATAATTAATGCTCAATTCCATATTTTTCACAAAATTGATCAAACTTAACTGAAGTGTACTACTTGTCATTATCTTATTTAAGAGTCTTGTTTTGAAATTGTTTTAGTTTTAACCAAAAGTTTAAATTCTTTTGAATGTAGAAAATACTTGACTTTTGGTGCTTAGAAAATAAATCCAAGTTACTCTTTTAAAATAATATATAAATAATATGAAATAATTATATATTTTGATTCAAAGAAGATTTCTCATTAGCCCAAAAATATCAGTATCACCTAATTCTAGCTTCTTTCTTTTTTTTGGCTCTCATCATTCTGTCAATGGTAAATGGTTGTTTGTGTAGTTTTTCTTTTGGATAACTTCCACAAACTTTATCAAATATAAAAGTTTAGATATATATCTCTAACAAGACCAACAAATCGCTTAACTTCAATAATCTCAAATTAAAATGGACAAATCTTCTATGCCATGCAGACACTAAGAGCACTTTTAAATAAAATTTAAGGAAAAATCATTATCAAACATTCACAGTTTTTCAATTTTAACACAATAAGGATTATAGATTTTGCATTCTCTACAACAGTGTAAAGAGAGTAATTTTTAGACATCACTTTAGCCATACTAAGCAAATTATGAGACAAAATTGGTGTAAAGAGAACACTAAAAATATGCTTCGCACATTTCTTAGTATTTATAACTACTAATCCCCTATCTTCAACCTGTACAATAATTCCATTCCCCAAGAAAATCTTGTTTTTATTGTTTCACTAAGCGAGCTAAACATTTTAGAATCTTTTGTCATATTACTAGTATATTTGTTGTCAAAAAATCATGTAAGATTGCTTGTTGAAATTGAATTTTGAGTTTTCATAAATAAATTAATGTCCTTTTTCTTGCATTTCTTTTATATAGTTGGCTTGTTAAGAAGGTTGTTTTGGTAGATGAATTGTTAAGGTTGCTAGTTTTGCTTGCCTATAAAAAATCTTTCAATGTGACCTACATTGTTACACAATTTGAAGTGATATATAACTTTTTTAAAAACAAATAATACTTCTCTACATGATTTATATCAATAATACTATTTGACAACCCTCATCAGGATTGTTATCATCCTAATATAACAAGTTGCAAAATTTGAGCAATCTATTGCGAGTATGAAAATTGGTAAAAATTCTCACAATTTAATTACTTCTAAATATGAAAAAGAAAAAAGGAAAAAAAGCTTAATGTCATATTATCAATAATGAATCACATGTAGGATTGTATATTTGCCTAGATTGATCATAACAAGTAAACCATTGTTATAGGAATCACATTACAATAAGTATGGCATAGACAAGTTATTCAATGCACAAACCATTGGAACAAAGACCAAATACAGCTATACATTAAAAAAAAAAGATCCAATTGCAAAGGTTTACAATGAAAATGACAAAGATTGGGATTATTGGTCCAACTTGAAATGATTTTTCAATGTTGATAATAGATCAAACTTAGGGAAAATCATAGATGTTGAAATTTGGATACTTGACAAATTAGAGATACTAACACTACATGCAAAAATTTCAGTGTTAAAACCCAAGAGTCTTTTGTTAAATGAATATAATTTTGAAGCATTGTTTTATTGTAATTTTGGTCTTTATTTACTATAAAAAAAGTTGTTCTTTTTACACGTGATGATCATCTAAGTTGTAACTCCTATGACGCCATCACATGAATGATAGGAATATATGGCTATATATCATTGAGGAAAATTATTCCAACCTTGTTGTTTTCATTTATTGATGACACTAATCGTTGTCATATTGAATCTTGGTAAAGGACAACTCCTCTTTTTAACTTTGAGCACTAAAATTTGTTAAAACTTGGAACTACTACTTATATTACACACATCAATTATCTTTGAATCACTAATTCACTAAGTGGTTTACATAATAATATGCATGAATTTATATATTTTAAGATCCATGTTAATTTTTAGGTACAAATATTTGATATTTGGGTTATCATTTGTTCTTTAAGGACTCTTCTCAAAGACATATAAAATCAAGTTCCAAAATATTTTTTAGCATTTGAAATTTGATGATCAAGTCAATGAAAGTTAGATAGAGGGAATGCAATATTTTAGAGAGATAATACTAGGTGAGAAGTGACCTCATTCTTTAAAAATAATGATCATTTTGACGGTAACTTATGAGTCCGTGAGATGATGAAACTTGTCTCTATCTTATGCAATCTTTGAAGATTCTTGATTTATTGGAATTTTGTTGAAATTTAGACTTTGAGTGTGTGTGTGTGTATAATTTTCCCTAAGTTTTGACTACAAGCCTATTTTAAGGTTGAAACTATATAGCCTTGTTGTCATCATATGGATCTAGTTTTAAAAGAATTTTGGTAAAGATATGTTGTTCATTTTAGGTGATTAAGGATTATGCAATCGTAGGGGATGCTTGGTTAATGGGTATAGGAAGGGGGTATTGGGTAAGGAATAAAAAAATAGTAGCTTGGAATTATATTATCATTGGATGAACAATATTTCTATATCCAAGTTTTGGGTATTACTTCATATCCCCCAATTACGAGAGGAATGAAAGTTATTCCATTAAAAAACAGAAGTGTCATAGGCATGACACTTCTTGTCACCCGTGTGACATGCCCGTGACATTTTTTTTCTCTTTTTTAACAATTAAACATAATTAAAATATTAATTAATTATATATATATATATTCTCTTTATGGAAATTAAAATATATTAAATTTTGATGTAAAACAAAATTTTATTTCTTAAGATTTTTAACAAACCAACTATTAATGGTAATGGTAATCATTCATTCAGCCTAACCAACCATCGTAATTATAATAATTATACTCATTCTCATTCCTCACTATGTTCATTCTCATTCCTATTATGATTGTCCCATGTAAACCAAGCACCCCCTTAATATTTTGTTGAAGATTTGCTACCATGTAAAAAGTTATATCCTTGTTAGACGCTTTTGGATTTTCATGAAAAATATGCTATCTTATAATATCTTAATCGGTGAAAATATGATGTCTCATTCAATTTGTTGATTTGTTATCCTATAGAAGACCTAATCTTTGTTCATTAAAGTTGAAACTTTTGGGTTTTAATTGAAATATGATTTCTTATGGCAGATTAATTGGTGAAAATATGTTGTTTTATGAAATTCCAAATTTATGGCTCAAGATAGAGATTTGTTGTCTAAGTGAAGACTATATCTTTGTCCATTTAGGATGAATCATGAGTGTTCTAATGAAGATCAATTGTCTCATAGCAAATTAGTTAGTGTGATGATGTATCCAACCTAAAACATCTAAATTTTATTTTAAAGAGATAAGTCTTCCTTTTAGAGTCAAAGGTATCCCATAATGGGACTTTGATGAAGCAACTTTAGTAAAGATCTTTAGCCCAAATATATAGTGGAAAGATGTGCCAAAAAGCATAATGACCTTATCCTACATCGATGAGGAATATCTTGCTATATGCTCATGTTATTTGAAAAGCATCTTTTACTTACACGGAGATAAATTGCAACACTACAATCTAACCTATAATTAAGCGACCAACATGATTATTCAATTTTGAATCAATTAATTTATATTATAATAATATACATATTTCCCATACATCTCCAAGTACATGTATATTGCTTACAAAAGAATCTTGGTACCTTATGACTAGTTATATAATGCTCATACAAATAAAACCAAACTCTTTTGTTTTATTAATAATAAATATTTTCATTACAAAAATAACTGGAAGAAGATTAAGTTATATGTAAATATACCTACTTTTAGGGCACTATATTTATATAATTCCAACAATAACTAAGAGCTAACTTGAATAATATTAAATCTCTTTTGTGGCTACCTTACAAAATAAAGGATCATGAGAATTTCACTATACCTGTAATATTGGTAGTTTTTTAATTAAAAGTGAATTAGTGGACTTTGGAGTTAGTATTAACCCGATTTCATATGACATATTTAAGAAGTTATGGTTAGGTGAATCTAAAAATAACTAAGATGAACATTCAATTAACATATAAGTCAACTAAATATCCTAGGGGAATTATAGAATGTATTTTGGTTAAGGGTGACAAATTCATCTTTCTTGATAACTTTATGATTTTGAATATGGAAGATAATATAGAGGTTCCCTTGATGTTAAGACGATCTTTCTTATCTAGTCCTAATATTATGATATATACATGATGAAAAGCTAATTCTAGTGGTAGGAAATAAGGAAGTAGATCTTAAGATATCAGAAGCCATAAGACATTCTTACATAGATAACACTTATTTTTTGTAGATGTGATTGATAATGGAGTTTCCCATGTTTAGTAGGAAATAATCATAAAAGATCTATTGTAGACTTGTAAAATACAAGAAGAAGAATAGGAGATGGGTAGCTTTATATTAATAGAGTATGTTGCATAGTTGGAAGCTAATGAGCTTGTAAACTTTAAAGAGATTATGAGACTGATGAAGAGTCCTTCATTATAGAAGCTAACAAAGTGAAGAGCTTAAGTAATGAGTCTCGCTAAAAGACATATAAAGAAGTGCTTATTGAGAAACAACACAATAACTTAGGTGTTTTTGTTTAAATTTGGTTCCTTTTAGATTCTTTAGCATTATTTTTAGTATTTTCACATTGATCTTGGTTTTTTGCATGTGTTTCTACGTAAAAGCAATTTTGAATTCATTATATTTAAGTATATTTTGATGTTATTTTATTATTAGATAATAATTATCTTGCATACAATAGGATTTGATTGAGTTTTACAGTCTATTGAGGTGATATTATATCAAATAGGAATCCATATTTTTCCATGTGTTATAAAACATCCCTACATACTTTAAAGAGTAAGTCAATATTTAAGGAGCCCTAGCAATGGACTACAGATTAAGGATTATTAATGACATTAGATAAGGTTGACATTCTTTTATTATTAGGGGGTACTAATTATCCAAAGGAGGTTAGAAGACAGATATATGCTGTAACATCCCACCCCTGACAGGAAGGGTAAAATAGTAATTTGGCATAGGATGAGAGTGATTGGGCTTCATTAGGACTGTTCATGCTTTCTGGTATTGGTACACTGTAAATTTTTGTGCATATGAAATATTGTACATGCATACATTGACATTCCTGGTCTATTTGGTTATAACTGTAATTAGTTGAGAATTTTGATAATTATGGGTTATTGATCTTGAAAAATTATTTGGAGAGTGTCAATAATGATTTTTCAATTTTGGAGAATTTTAGAAAATTTTCTAGAATTTTTCGGGGTAAATCCCAGACTAGGAAAAATGCCGAGGGCAAACTAACTGAAAATCGGTATTAGAATTTAGTGCCTATGGAATTAAATTTTGGACCTATGGTTATAGGAATGTTTGACAACTGGAATTTATGGGAAATTGAGCTTGCAATTGACGAATTTAGAAGGAAAATAGGAGAGCTTGACATGTGGCCATCCAAGTGGCACATTCTTAGCCATATCTTTATAAATAACCTTAGGTTAAGTGAATTGGAGCTCCTCCTTATGCACAAACACGACACATGCCCTTTTACTTCTTCATTCTTTCTTTTTCTTCATTCCTCTTCTCCATCCACAATTTTCTCTCCTTACCAAGGTTGGAGTTGGTCTTGCCTCCATGTACTACCATTAATTGCTACCATCTTCTTCTTCTTCTTCTTCACTTTGTTATGGAAGAACCTACCTTTCTCTCTCAAGTTGATGAAGAATGTGGGTGATATGGGGAGTTAGGGTTTTGTGTTTTGTTTGAAGAGTTTAAAGGATGGAAGCTAAATCAAGTAAGTTTCATATTTTATGTAATGAATATTGCATAATTGAGGTTAGAAGTGATAGTATATAAGTTGAAGATGAAAGCTGGAAAATTGATTTTGACTTAGTACACTGATTTGAGCATAACTCATTGTGTAATTATGAAAATGATGTGAGGTTTGTGCCAAATGAAACTTTAGTTTGTTGACTACAATTTTGTGTGAAATAGGTGTTGTCTAATTTTAGCATTAAGAGGTTGAAATTTGGCTTGGAAAGTTACTGCTGGGACTTATGTGAACAGTATCCGGATAGATGACCTGATTGTGTTGATGATTTTTCTAAATTAATTGAGAAGGAATTATGGCAAATGGTCTAAATGAAAGTTGAAGCCTGTATTGTTAGCTTTCCAATGCCACTGATTTTGCAATTTTTCGATATGTATATTGGGAGATATGCATTGATGACTATTGGCTGGTAAAATGCATTTTTAGTGAAACCTAGCTGAAATGTCAGTTTTGTGAGCATTCTGATTGGAAGCAATTTTAGCAATTTTTGTGAATTGAATTGGCTTGAGTGATCTTCTGAAGAATTTTATAGGAAACATTGATCTTGAAAATGGTATTTAGCATACAATGTTTGGAGATCAGGTTTGGGAGTTATGAGTTTTCAAAAATGAAACCTGCATTAGGTTTTTAACTACTGCCCTGATCAGTCACTTGTTTAGGAGTTTTGAATTGGTTAGAGATGGAATTGGCTCTTAAGCTCTTCATGAAACTTGAAGTATGTGGTTTTATCTTTCCAATTATATAAGGTAGTGATTTTTTTGACTTGTGTACATGGAGTTATGCTTGATAGAACATTACTGTCCAGATTGGGCGATTTCTGGGGCAGCATCATTGATTGAATTATTTGACCTAGTTAACAATTGATTTTGATTTTGGTTTGTTCATGAAAGTTGTAGAAAACATTGTGATATTTCTGAACATATTTATTTTGTAATTTTTGACTGAATAGAATGGAAGTTACTGAATTTACCAAGTACTGTTCTGTTTTGATAGGTTTTGAATGAACAGAAGTTTCAATTGAATTTTTGACACCCTTAGGGGTAAATTTGATTTTTATTGTCTTCATGAAACTTGTAGAGGGTTTCATGATCTTTCCAACGAGGTATGGTTTGTAATTTTCTGAATTGTGTGTAAAGAGATATGCTAGTTAGAATGTCAGATAGGAAAAAGGGAAAAAGAGAAGGAAATAAGGGCTTATATATATATATATAGTAATTATTTTATTTGATTTTTGTGTTCTTTTGCTCATATCTTTTCCGTCCGACGTCCGATTGACCTAATTCTTGAGGCATCGGATTCACTGAATATTTAATTTCATTTCCTGAGAGATTGGTAATTTTTGGACGAGAAATTGATGGGTGTCCGAGAAATGGGTATTTCATCACTGTTTTATTTAATTGGGGACCTATAGAGGTCCAAATTGAGCGGCGTCAGCGCCATTGGATTTCTAATGGAAAAAAATAGGATTAGGGTCGGGAATTCATGAACATGCATTATACACCTACATGTGCATCGTTAACAAATTTAGATTGGATAATTAGTGATCGTTTTCTTCTCTGATTCTTATAGAGGCCTAATTGGAGCGTCGTTCGACCGACGTGACAGAGACTTCCTGACATTAGCTCGAAAGTAATAGGTGAGTAACCTAGATGGGTTTCTCAATTATTAATTGTCAAATATGGGGATAATGGCGGGACCAGGAATATGTACATTGTGTGACCTATCTGCCATTATTGTGATTGACTGTGATTGATTGTCAATTATGAACTGTTCATTGTTGTGAATTATGGACTGTTATTTGTGCATACTGACTGTTAATTGACCGTGCTTGACTATGAATGATTAACTGTTTATGGGGATGTTGTAACTGGGCATGTGCATTCATACACAGATGCATAAACTGATAAAAGAAAATTATGAACCGAGTAATCACTGATATTGAAACGAGCCTAGAGCTCGAAGGGGGATAATTCTCCCGGATCGTCTCATCGATCATGAATATCGCTTACGCTCGATCACAACACTGTAATTAAACGGGAAAAAGAGTCACATGTGCATTGCATCATTACTGGATTGAATACCTGAAATGAGTTTTACTATATTGTGACTGTATATTACTGTGACTGTAGACCGTAGTGTTACTGCAACTGCCTTATTACTGTAAATTGTTTATGTGATGCATGAATTGGGAGAACCATCGATGATGGTTTCTCATTGAGTTCGCAAACTCATCCAAAATTGCAATCTATTTTTCAGGACTTGAAAAGTACCCTGCTTGACACGGGAGTAGGTCTACTGTAGGCAAGTGAAGAATAGAGGTCGGGATCAGTTCGCGTCTGCATTAGTGTCTTATCGAATTAGTTTCCGCAATCATTGTACAACAATGCTTTATATTTATAATGAGACCATTGTGGTTTTATTGTTTTTATACATTGACTGATTGTAAATTATTATTGGATGACTGTAATAACTGAAAATGGTTAATTGTGAACATGGACTCAAGATTGTATTCCGCAACCTTTGTAAACTGATTAGTATGCGAACTTTATGGTTACTGTAAAATATTGTTAAATGATTGTAATAGCTGCAAATGTTTCCTACTGTCTACTGTTTTTGTCGCGTTAATGTACGGTTAAAAAAAAACAAAACAAAACAAGAGAGAAGAAAATGATATACTGAGTTTTCACCGACTGATGTAGTACGCCACCCTCGCGGGGCACAGACTCGGATATCACCAACAATATCGGGTTCGGGTCACTCGAGATTGGGGTGTTACATTTAGGTGGTATCAGAGCCCAACAATACGAATGTATCTGGGCACAGTCTGAAACATAGGTCAAGTTGCATGCATTTGAGTCGTGTCGTTGCAGACCGTAGTAATTGATCCCTAGTCTGAGTCACACGAGGATAAATCCTACGTGTGCATACGTGTTACGTGACTAAGTGAGAGAAAAGTGAGATCGTATTAGAATGTGAGCCCATGAATGTGTATGGGCAATGAGGAATGGGAAAAAGGAAACATTGATAATGAGAATTATAATGTACTGTGGTTAGAATGACTATGTTGGCTTAGACTGATTAAGGAAAGAATTGATATCAAACTGAGTCCCCTGATTAATGTGGTAATATTACGGCGACAGAAAACGATCATGTCTAGAACTTGGAAAGGTCCATTGTAGATATAAGAGACATACTGGTTATAGTAGGCCTATGTGAGATTAAATGATGAAGTAATGAAATGGGAACTGGAAATGAGAAAAACGTATATGGTTTGATTAGGCAAAGATGGATTCACTACATGTGTGTTAGTGGATATCATAGATAGATGTTGATAGAGAGATTGTAATAAGGTCAATATTGTATCGTAACGATCTATCTAGAACTGAAAGAACTGAAAAAGCAAAGTGCCTAGTAGAGTAAGAAAAAGCAGAAATGGTGACATAAAAGTGTACAGATAAACTGAAATGAACTCGTGAAACGGTTGTGATCATGAGCGCATAAGCTTGAGACTGAAATGGGTATGCGAATATTGTGCTAAGAGTTTGGAAATCAGTATAATAAGATCGTAAGGGAAAAAGACAGACTGACAATTTTCTACTGATTGGGTATCGGGAACTCAGGATTGGTTGAAAAGATGTATATGGACACAGAAATGGTAAATGGATGGGTAAATAGATAGAGATACAGTGGAGTATCTATGATTTTGTTGTGGTTGGGGACATTTCCCCGAATGTACTATCAATGTGAATACCCTATCGTGGATTGTTTGAGGAAAATAAAGAGAGACGTAGCAATAATACGATGACATTGTATAAGCCAAGTGGATATGACCTTAAAGGGTCAAGCTGATACATGAATGATATGGGAATGAAACTAGGGAAATAAAAAAAATGAAACAATGATAGTAATATATGAAAAGAGTTGTCGCATTTAAGTTGATTTACCGTTGGGAGTATCTATTGGACAGTAAAGTTGATCATGATTAATGAAACGTATGTGAAAGATACATGGAAATAAGAGAGGAGATGATCGGTGAATGATTAAATATGTGCTACTATGAGTGGCTATAAGTGTAAAGTTCATAATGGGTTAAAGTATGACATAAGAGGACTGAGTGTACTTGTATGAGAGGAAGTGAAGAATGATAATGGCATCAGTCCTCTATTTGAGGATCAGTATAACCAGAAAGGAGTTTTGTGGAATGTTTAATAGTATAAGTTCCTATTTGGTCTCCGGTGATGTGTAGTTTAAAGAATAAGTGTTAAAGAAAGTGTTTAGTGTCACAGGGAACCTTAGTGCAAGGAATGTTTTGATCTTTTCAATTATGGCATAACATTGTTCTGACTGAAATATTAGGGACACTAATTGGCTGATGAGACTTTTGTGAACAGTATAATAATGGTAGCAAGACTAATGGTCAAACGAAAAGAAGTACGGATGAAATCAAAAGTGAAATTGAGTCATATCTCAAGAGGAGATTTAGACATAACAAGTGAAATATACTACTGAGGTTATCTGCTTTGTGTGTACGGGAATGTAACGTATCCACGTAGGTGAGTGAAATTTTAATTTGAGGTGATTCTATTGCAATGTGAAGTGAATAGATCTCCGTATGTGATGCAAAACTGTGGGGAGATCTTGATTTGAAACTAAGAATAAAATAGTCCCGAACTGCGAAGTGAAATACTCAAATGAAGTGGAATTTATGGAGGTCCAAGTACGGATGACTAGGTATTGACATTTGTCGATGTGGATGACAGGAAATCAATTGAAAAGAGAAAATGAATAGAGACATGAAGTCCTAAAGGAAAACTGACAATGACGTGATGTAGTGTTATCTTCATAAAGGAATTTGATACTGATGATAAGCATATTCTTGGAGAGTGGGCAGTGTGTGATGAACTGAGAAATTATGTTAAAACGGTATAAGATAAATTGAATTGACTTTGATAAATGGTATTGGTGTTATGATCACAATTGTTTAAAGTCTTGGAGACCTTAGATTCCTATAAGGATACATTGTGTTTATTCGAGGAAAAAGATGGGCATAAATGATTGCTATACCGACAATGAACAGATAATGCTGCAATGAACAAATCAATTACAGATATTGGGATTTCCAAAGAATGTTAAGTAGATTATGGGTAATTGTGAAGTGTTACTGGAAAATTGAAGTTGTAGATCTAGTGATACTAGATAAAGGTAAGAAAGGTTAAGAGTGTAGGAGTTAAAGTAGTGAGTCCTATGAAGAGTCTGAATATGCGAGTGAAATCGTAAAAACAATATTGCATGCTTCAAAGAAGAAGTATGTGTACCCGACAAAAAGTGCTAGAACAAGAAAGTGAACAGTTGAAGCTAGACATTCTAGTAAGTATATGTGAAAGTGAAATTGAATAACTATGGGTATAGAACGAAGTGGTTATAGATTCAAGTGCGTAGAGGTTTGAATGTTCAATAGGAAAAGTGCTTAAGTATTTGGACTATAGAGGATTATAACCTCATGATATAGTTTTGACTGAATGATTATAGAACTAATGGTGAGCACAAGACGGAATTGTACACGCTTGTATTACACAGAAAAAAATGCCTAACAAGAGGCAAAGACCAATAGTGAGTCGAGATGCTTGTGATGAGTGAAACAAAGGAAAGGGCTTAGGAAAACTGCATGGGATAGCTGGAGTGGATCAGGATCGGACTAATGAAAAAGAATTAAATACATATAGAACAGTGACATGTCAAAAGAACACTGAATCTGGACTAAGAGTCAATGTAATATGAGGGGTAAATGCGTTAAGTGGATTACCACCGGTTATAGTGGAAAAAAAGAGATAAGTGTCACTGTGTCGGTACTAAAGGAAAGGGAAGTGTCGCAGACGAGAGAAACTATTTTATTGGAAGTATCATAGTGACAAAGTATACCCAGAATTGGCAAAAAGGGTATTAATGAAGTTATTGGAATAAGTCTATATATTGAGAAAAAGGTATTGGATGGTATAGTGAGAAAAAGGTATTGGGTGATATATTGAGAAAAAGTATTGGATGTTATAGTGAGAAAAAGGTATTGGGTGGTATAGTGAGAAAAAGGTATTGGATGGATAAAACGTGATGAGTGAGCAGGTTCAAAAATAATGAACTGAGTCATAGCATCGGAACCAAAGGTAATGACTACTCTGGAAATGGCAAGTGAGATAGTTAAGAGAGTGAGATCACTAACTGACAGCCTTGTTGAATCCGTCTACTGTGATGAGTGATAATGAGTTAGCCAAATAAGTGACTGAACAACTGACTGAGTGTGGTTACTGTGACCTTTTGGAAAATGAATCATTGAGTGGAAAAATGTATGGGACATGTAGGGTCATTTGATAACTGTCATAGTGAACCGTTGACTGAGAATTTCGAGGAAGAAATTTTTATAAGGAGGGGGGAGTTGTAACATCCCACCTCTGACAGGAAGGGTAAAATAGTAATTTGGCATAGGATGAGAGTGATTGGGCTTCATTAGGACTGTTCATGCTTTCTGGTATTGGTACACTGTAAATTTTTGTGCACATGAAATATTGTACATGCATACATTAACATTCCCGGTCTATTTGGTTATAACTGTAATTAGTTGAGAATTTTGATAATTATGGGTTATTGATCTTGAAAAATTATTTGGAGAGTGTCAATAATGATTTTTCAATTTTGGAGAATTTTAGGAAATTTTCTAGAATTTTTCGGGGTAAATCCCAGATTAGGAAAAATACCGAGGGGCAGACTAACTGAAAATCGGTATTAGAATTTAGTGCCTATGGAATTAAATTTTGGACCTATGGTTATAGGAATGTTTGACAACTGAAATTTATGGGAAATTGAGCTTGCAATTGACGAATTTAGAAGGAAAATAGGAGAGCTTGACATGTGGCCATCCAAGTGGCACATTCTTAGCCATATCTTTATAAATAACCTTAGGTTAAGTGAATTGGAGCTCCTCCTTATGCACAAACACGACACATGCCCTTTTCCTTCTTCATTCTTTCTTTTTCTTCATTCCTCTTCTCCAGCCACAATTTTCTCTCCTTACCAAGGTTGGAGTTGGTCTTGCCTCCATGTACTACCATTAATTGCTACCATCTTCTTCTTCTTCACTTTGTTATGGAAGAACCCACCTTTCTCTCTCAAGTTGATGAAGAACGTGGGTGATATGGGGAGTTAGGGTTTTGTGTTTTGTTTGAAGAGTTTAAAGGATGGAAGCTAAATCAAGTAAGTTTCATATTTTATGTAATGAATATTGCATAATTGAGGTTAGAAGTGATAGTATATAAGTTGAAGATGAAAGCTGGAAAATTAATTTTGACCTAGTACACTGATTTGAGCATAACTCATTGTGTAGTTATGAAAATGAAGTGAGGTTTGCGCAAAATGAAACTTTAGTTTGTTGACTACAATTTTGTGTGAAATAGGTGTTGTCCAATTTTAGCATTAAGAGGTTGAAATTTGGCTTGGAAAGTTCTTCTTTGGGACTTATGTGAACGATGTCCGGATTGATGACCTAATTGTGTTGATGATTTTTCTAAATTAATTGAGAAGGAATTATGGCAAATGGTCTAAATGAAAGTTGAAGCCTGTATTGTTAGCTTTCCAATGCCACTAATTTTGCAATTTTTCGATATGTATATTGGGAGATATGCATTGATGACTATTGGCTGGTAAAATGCATTTTTAGTGAAACCTAGCTGAAATGTCAGTTTTGTGAGCATTCTGATTGGAAGCAATTTTAGCAATTTTTGTGAATTGAATTGGCTTGAGTGATCTTCTGAAGAGTTGTATAGGAAACATGATCTTGAAAATGGTATTTAGCATACAATGTTTAGAGGTCAGGTTTGGGAGTTATGAGTTTTCAAAAATGAAACCTGTATTAGGTTTTTAACTGCTGCCCTGATCAGTCATTTGTTTAGCTGTTTTGAATTGGTTAGAGATGGAATTGGCTCTTATGCTCTTCATGAAACTTGAAGTATGTGGTTTTATCTTTCCAATGATATAATGTAGTGATTTTTTTGACTTGTGTACATGGAGTTATGCTTGATAGAACATTACTGTCCAGATTGGGTGATTTCTGGGGCAACATCATTGATTGAATTATTTGACCTAGTTAACAATTGATTTTGATTTTGATTTGTTCATGAAAGTTGTAGAAAACATTGTGATATTTCTGAAAATATTTATTGTGTAATTTTTGACTGAAGAGAATGGAAGTTACTGAATTTACCAAGTACTGTTCTGTTTTGATAGGTTTTGAATGGGCAGAAGTTTCAATTGAATTTTTAACACCCTTAGGGATAAATTTGATTTTTATTGTCTTCATGAAACTTGTAGAGGGTTTCATGATCTTTCCAACGAGATATGGTTTGTAATTTTCTGAATTGTGTGTAAAGAGATATGCTAGTTAGAATGTCAGACAAGAAAAAGGGAAAAAGAGAAGAAAATAAGGGCTTATATATATATATATATATAGTAATTATTTTATTTGATTTTTGTGTTCTTTTGCTCATATCTTTTCCATCCGACGTCCAATTGACCTAATTCTTAAGGCATCGGATTCACTGAATATTTAATTTCATTTCCTGAGAGATTGAGAATTTTTGGACGAGAAATTGACAGGTGTCCGGGAAATGGGTATTTCATCACTGTTTTATTTAATTGGGGACCTATAGAGGTCCAAATTGAGCGTCCTCAGCGCCATTGGATTTCTAATTTTTAAACAGATTTTTCTAATGGAAAAAAATGGGATTAGGGTCGAGAATTCATGAACATGCATTAAACACCTACATGTGCATCGTTAACAAATTCAGATTGGATAATTAGTGATCGTTTTCTTCTCTGATTCTTATAGAGGCCTAATTGGAGCGTCGTTCGACCGACGTGGCAGAGAATTCCTAGCATTAGCTCGAAAGTAATAGGTGAGTAACCTAGATGAGTTTCTCAATTATTACTTATCAAATATGGGGATAATGGCGGGACCAGGAATGTGTACATTGTGTGACCTATCTGCCATTGCTGTGATTGACTGTGATTGATTGTCAATTATGAACTGTTCATTGTTGTGAATTATGGACTGTTATTTGTGCATACTGACTATTAATTGACCGTGCTTGACTATGAATGATTAACTGTTTATGAGGATGTTGTAACTGGGCATGTGCATTCATACACAGATGCATAAACTGATAAAGGAAAATTGTGAACCGAGTCGTCACTGATACTGAAACGAGCCTAGAGCTCGAAGGGGGATAATTCTCCCCAGACGCGTCTACTGATCACTGAATACTGTTTACACGCTCGGTCACAACACTGTAATTAAACGGGAAAAAGAGTCACATGTGCATTGCATCATTATTGGACTGAATACCCGAAATGGCTTTTACTGTATTGTGACTGTATATTACTGTGACTGTAGACCGTAGTGTTACTGCAACTGCCTTATTACTGTGAATTGTTTATGTGATGCATGAATTGGGAGAACCATCGATGATGGTTTCTCATTGAGTTCACAAACTCATCCAAAATTGCAATCTATTTTTCAGGACTTGAAAAGTACCCTGTTTGACACGAGAGTAGGTCTACTGTAGGCAAGTGAAGGATAAAGGTCGGGATCAGTTCGCGTCTGCATTAGTGTCTTATCGAATTAGTTTCCGCAATCATTGTACAACAATGCTTTATATTTATAATGAGCCCATTGTGGTTTTATTGTTTTATACATTGGTGATTGTAAATTATTATTGGATGGTATAATAATGAAAATGGTTAATTGTGGACATGGACTCAAGATTGTATTCCGCAACCTTTGTAAACTGATTAGTATGTGAACTTTATGGTTACTGTAAAATATTGTTAAATGATTGTAATAGCTGCAAATGTTTCCTACTGTCTACTGTTTTTGCCGCGCTAATGTACGGTTAAAAAAAAATAAAACAAAACAAGAGAGAAGAAAATGATATACTGAGTTTTCACCGACTGATGTAGTACGCCACTCTAGCGGGGCACGGGCTCGGATATTACCAACAATATCGGGTTCGGGTCACTCGGGAGTGGGGTGTTACATATGCCCTCTATTAAGCACCAAAGGAGGTTGACTCCCAATATGAAGGAAGTTGTTAAAAAGGAGGTGCTCAAATTGTTAGATTTTGGGATAATCTATTTTATCTTTAATAGTGAATGAGTTAATCCAGTCTAAGTTGTTCCTAGAAAAGGAGGCATGAATGTTATAAACAATGAGAATAATGAATTAATACCCACTACCGACTAGAATAATTATAGGTTGGACAATGTCTATAGATTATAGAAACTTAAATAAGGCAATTTGAAAAATTATTTTCCCTTCATTTTATTATCCAAATACTTGGGAGGATAGTAGAACATTCCTACTTTTATTATATGGATGGTTATTTAAGTTTTTTTCAAATTCTTATCCATATTAGTGACTATGAAAAGATTATATTTACATGCCCTTAAGGAACTTTTAATTATAAGAGAATGCTTTTTGGTCTTTGTAATGTTTATGCTACTTTTAATGTTGTATGATAATCATTTTTGTGTTTTCATTGAGAATATTATGGAAGGATTCATAGATGATCTCTCTATGTTTGGAACTACTTTTGATGAATGTTGAAATAATTTGTCTAAAGTGTTATAAAGATAGAATGAAATCAAACTAGTTCTAAATTGGAAAAAGTGTCATTTCATGATAATAGAATTATTTGTTTTAGGACATATGGTGTCTGAGAGAGGAATTGATGTTGATAAGGAAAATGTTAAAGAAATAGAGAAGATACTACCTCCAACCATTATTAAGGGTATCAGGAGATTTCCAAACTATACTGATTTTTATTAATGCTTTATAAAAGACTTTCCAAAAATTACTAAACCCTTAACCATCCTGCTTTTAGAGGATGTAAGTTTTGATTTTAAGCAAGACTTTCTTAATGTTTTTTGCAGTTTGAAGGAAGCACTTATATTGTCTCCAATTATGTAATCTCCCAATTGGAACTTCCCATTTAAGGTCATGCGTGTCACATATGATTATACAATAAGAGTAGTTTTGGTACAAAAGAAGGACAAGAAGGTGAATGTTATCTATACAATCCAAACATCAAGCAAAGCCCAAGAGAATTATGCTACCACCAAGGAGTTATTAACAATGGTAATTTCTATTAGAAAATTTATATTATATTTGGTATGATTGAAGATTATTGTCTATACTAATGATTCTGTCATCAAGTATCTCTTAAGTAAAAAAGAAGCTAAGTTAAGATTAATTAGATGGATCTTTGTTGATAGTTTTATATAAAAAAACTTTCATAGTGTAAGTATACAGATTGTAACTCGTAGAATAAAAGATATTGTTCACACTAGGATTGATTAATCACTTAACAAATTGAACGCAATTTGTCCAAGGTAATAAAAGATTGAACGAATTGAATTGAAATAAATTAACTGAAATTGAAATAAACTAATAAAACTAAACAATTAATTAAGTGAAGATAGTAATAAGAATGAAGTTAATTAATAATGGAAACTTAGGGTTATTTTATCTTTGTTTTGTATTCCCTTTATCTTGTTAATTCAATGATACTTGATCCTAGATATCCTAAGGTTTTACTACCCTCTTTTGAGATCTAATCAAGTAATTCCAATTGAAATAGATAATAATAGAATTATAACCTCTCGATTTACAAAACTACTCCTAACTATTCAATTGTATTTGAAGCAATCCTAGAGATAATTAACTCATAATTAAGATCTCTTCAACTATTTATTAATATGATATTTGTAGGTCTATTAAGAGTTAGTAACTCTCGTTGCGTACCTTAACACATATAACTTGATTCAATCTCTCAATTTATTATCAAGTATAGGCATAACAAATATCACAAAGCATTAATATATATTAAATTGAACAATAATAGACTTTAACCAAACTGTTCAAGAATAATTCCATAATCATGTTCAACATCTCAATAATCAAAATTAACATCCAAGATAAAAAAAATATAAGAAGAGAAAAGAAAGAAAACATTTTTATGTCTTGATTAGGAAATTTTGGAAAATTGGAGTTGATTTTGATGTCTCCACTTTGATCTCTTTTTTTGTGATGAGCGGCCTCCTTTTTGGTGTTTCTCTTTTCATTAAATACTTCTTGAGGTTTCTAGGGTTCTTTTTAGGATTTTCTCACTTAATTTGGTTCCAAAAATAGCTTCAAAAAGTCAAGAATAGAAAATTTTTGTGTGCTCGAAAAGCTGTACATGATTGTGCATAGGATGCATGATCGTGCATCCTGTCTTATCCCATGCAAGTTGCTCATGCATAATTGTGCATCTTCTTGTTCTTTACGTTCTTCATCTTTTTCTTCAATTTTCGTGTTTCCACTCACTAACAAAAACATCAAACAATCCTTG
Organism: Erythroxylum novogranatense; assembly: GCA_029891385.1. Lineage (NCBI taxonomy): Eukaryota > Viridiplantae > Streptophyta > Magnoliopsida > Malpighiales > Erythroxylaceae > Erythroxylum > Erythroxylum novogranatense. The sequence goes on from CM057229.1 coordinate 62,314,978, forward strand.
AAACATAAATTTAAGACCAAACCTTTGCTCTAAAGTAATCAAATAATTAAAACACATAAAACTAACAAGAACACAATTCTAAATCCTAAACACATGATTATCATCTAAGAACACACTTTAAAATACCCTTAAACCTCTAGAAAGCAATATCCCTATAATTAAAGAGAAATAAAATTAAATAAAAGTGAGAGCAAGAAGATTTATAGTGATTTGGTTGGTGATGGTGCTAGAGATGGAACTTAGACATCTTAGACAGCAAAAAATTTGAACAATTTCTTCGTCTAATATCGCTGATGGCGTAAGACCTCCTTCAGCTATGCCTCCATGGTGTCCAGACAATTCTCTAGGCGTTTGTTCCATTTTGTCACGCACCTTTTCCTAGCATTTTTCCTCATGCTCATATTCCTCGCTTGACAAGAGATGATGGTGGTGTTATGGAGGTGCGAAACTAGAGCTTGTCTATCCTGCCCTATGTTTAACTTTTGATTTTGAGCTAATACCTTGGAGTTCCATCACTCCAAGATCTCAACTCGCCTAAAATGTATGTGATTTAAATGCTCAAGAAAAATAGGGGTTAGTTCTTCAACATTAACAACATACAATTGAGCTATAGTAGTTATAAGAAAACCCATGACTATATAGCTACTCTTCGTATTAAGCAAAGTAACTATTGAATATGGGTTGATATGTAGACTTGGAATTTATTATCCATGCAACTAAGTAGAAATAAATCTTTTTTAGAGTGCCTGTTACTATGAATTTTAGCAAAAATAACATGGCACATAAATTTATGTAGTAACAAGTGTTCAAGATTCTTATTTAGTGCATTTTGTGGATTAAACACATCTAACCTCGTCAATTTTTCCAATTTTTTTAGCATAAAAATTTTCTTATTTTTAAAAAATGTTTGATTTTGAAAAACCAAATATTTCTTTCATGACATCATAATCCAAATTATAAGGTTTTCCTTAAAGTTGAAACAAAAAATTATTTAACTTATCGGACTCTTTGTGTGGATCAAATTTTGCAAAACCCACTAAAAAGATGTGTTTTAGTGTGGGAATCACTAGAGTTGTGTCGGTATAATGTTAATCTAGAAGAAGGATGAAAGAAAAGGGTGAAATCTAAGAGCAATTTGAGTGAAAACAAGAGGTTATAGAGGCAGGCTGCTAGTTTAGAAAGAGAAGATGAGGGTGGAAGAAGAGAAAAAAAAATATTTATCGAGTTAGAGTTTGGGGAAGGCGTAAAAGTGTCTTTCATGATCATACATTGTGGTGAAGGGGCATTGATTCAAGCCTTTTTGTTCTTACCCTTGGAGATCAAATAAAAAATTTAATTCCAAGGATTGCAATATAAAATGCAACCTCGGGTCGACTCAAATCGAAACTTAAATGATGGATCCAAGCTAACCTATATGTCATTAAATGCAAACTAAATTGTTAAAGAAGGGGTTTTGATCTTTGAAAATCTTAACAAAATTAAATGAATTGTAAGAAAAATGTGTAAAAAGTGTTTTTGCATTTTTGGAATAGAAATCAGAAAAATAAAACAAACATTCAAATAGTGATAGGATCCTCTTGAAAATGAGCTTTGGCTATCATAGTTCGAAATTGATCTTTGATAGGAGTAGAAATCACTAAGTTTCAAATGGGTAAACCTTAAAAAAACTCTTTAAGTCCAAGGTCTTAATCAATGAACTCCATTTCTTAAGACCTTGTTGAATGCCCTTAGTATGTGTAGTGGGTAAGTCAATGCAACAAGTCACTTTGGAATCTAGATTCAACTCAATATCAAACACAACTAGGCAGATAAAAGAGAATTAACAAGATCACAAATAGACATATATGAGACTTCATATATTTAAGCTCCAAGTTCTACAACAACAAATCCCAATAACACATTGAATATCCAACACTTGATTAAACTCTAATTAAGAATGTTTAACTACAAATTACAATTCCTAAACCTAGGAGTTCATAAATCATAGCCAAATATAGATTAAGCTACTCTCCTTTTAAGCCCATTGAACTCAAGCCATCGTTACATCTTCAAGAGGGAAGAGATGCCTAGCCACTCATAGCTCCAAACAGCCTCACAACTGAGAAGCAACCGAAAGATCCCATAGTAGCTATGTTAGCGATCTAGAAGGGAGGGTTGAATAGATCTTTAAAAATTCTTTGAAAATTTCTATAAGAAAATCAGAAGTTAAAATACACAAAAATAATTTTGATAAACTTAATAGAAAAGTGTAGGGAAGAAGATCAAACACTCGTTTTTATAGAGGTTAGGGGCTAAGACCTACGTCCTCTACCTAAGCTCCCACTTAGGATTTTGCCAACCACTTTTTTGCACACTTTGTAGTTCAGTGTGAACTCTTACAGTACCGCTTGATTTCCGGCTCAAGCTACCTTACAATTTGATTTGTCTTCCGGCACAAATCTTACCAATACCGCTTGATTTCTGGCTCAAGCAACCTTTACAGATGATTTGTCTTCCGGCACAAATCCTACCAACAATACTTGATTTCTGGCTCAAGCTACCTCACACGTGACCTACCACTAGTCACTTAATTTGTAAAAGAAATAGGATAAAGATCTAAGAACAAGTGCTCAATACAAATGTAAACAAAGTAAGAACAATTATGAGCAATTTGGAGCAAGATAAGAGTATTTTGGCTTCTAGAACTTCTCTTTACTCTTCTTCAATCATCCACCCTTTATATAAGAAGAAATATAGCTGTTGAGAACCCATATAGCCGTTGCTTGATTGTTATAGCCGTTGCTTGATAATCTCCATTCCATTTTTGGCTAATTGGACCGTTGGAATTAATGTGCTGTACCCATAAGTCGACTTGTCGACTTGTATAAGTCGACTTGTGACCATAAGTCGACTTGTCGAGTTGTATAAGTCGACTTGTGACAACATTTTACGTAAACTTGCATCTCCGCTCTTTTATCAGTCGACTTGTGATGTGTAAGTCGACTTGTGGTCCACGATAAGTCGACTTGTATTATGTTAGTCGATTTGTGTTGACATATATTACTTGTATAGGAAACTTCCATCTTGATTTGTACAATTCTTTCATTGAATATCAATCCCAAAATACCTGAAACAATTTCTTAACCAATTCTATACATTTTATTATTATCAAAACATAAGTGGAATTAATTTGTCAACCACCATTGGTCCAACAATCTCCCCCTTTTTGATAATGACAAAATACTTAGAAATTGTTTAAGAAATGAAAACAAAGAAACATTGATCAAGGTTTTTATACCTTTTCATTTTGGTTAGAAGTCTCCCTCTCAATCATATAAATCATTGAATGTAATAACTTTGTAAAAACAAACTCCCCCTTAATCAAGTGACTAAAGAATATCAATTTCTTATTTTTCTCCCCCTTTTTGTCATAATCAAAACAACTAATACAAACCAACAAATATGAAGATGAAAAATTATTGCAATCACATTAAATAGAGTAACAGATCATCAAACACAAATAGTCTCAAATCAAACACACTCCCCCTCAATCAAATGACGGTGACTAAAAGATACCAATTATCAATTTCCAATATTACTCCCCCTCTTTGACATAATTAAAAACCAATATGAAAATGAAAATAGTCATAAAGCGGTCCATAAACAAACAAAACAACAAACACAAATAAAGGAAATAGTCAATACATAACAATCCAACAATGAATACAAATATCAGAAAGACATAATAAGCACCACACTCTTGAAATAGCATAAGAATCTGTGTAGACATGATTCGACTTGTTTACCTCCATAAGTCGACTTATCAACCTTCATTAGTCGACTTTGTTATTATCTCCACTTATATGCCTTGAACTTCCACTATCAATGTGCCAAGTGCTTGGTGGATTTTCATTCCTTGCTTGTACCTGCAACTGAAACATCTTTTCTTTTTATTGGTACCCAAGCCATCTTGGGTCCATTTTGGTTAGTCATATAAACCACATTAGGAGGTGCTGTGCCTTTTAACACCCAAATTTTTTTAACCTTAACATATCTCCTAGTACTTTTGCATACAATTTCTATATGACCATCTTTCAAGCATCTAGCACATTGAGCAACTTTTCCATCCTTGGTAAATTTGGAAATTAAAGAACAATCTCTATTATAAGGATCATATCCCAAACCATGTTTAGAAATAGAATATCTTTGTAAAGACAACATCTCTTCAAACTTTGCATTTCCACCAGCAAATTTTCCAATCACATAAGAAAACTCCTTTCTAAGTCTACCAAGTTCATTAGTAAGATTTTCTTTTTCAGCAAGGCATGTAGAATGATCTTCCTTAGGACAATCTAAATCATCAATCGTCTCATGTAAAGCATTATTTTCAGCAACCAATTCCCTTATTTTCTTTCTTAATTTCTTGTTGATTTCAATAGCTTCTTCAAAATCAACTTGTAAAGCATTAAAAGAATCTATCAGATCTTGATCAATGAAAGTTACCTCATCTTCATCATCACTTGTTGAGGATCTATTGGCCATAAGCGCTAGGTTGTTTTCATCATTGCTTTGATATGCTTCCTCATCATCACTCCACGTGGCTATAAGGCTAGCTTTCTTTTTCCCTTTGTCATTTTTCTGGAGATTTGAACTCTTCTTTTCTTCATAGCCCTTAGACCTTCTTTCTACAGTATACCTCTTCGTTTCTCCATTTCTTCCGCCACTTAATTCTTTTCTCCTATTTTTGAGCAGTTCTTTGAACTTTCTCAAATTTATGGCATACATTGATATTTCTTCATCTTCTTCTTCTTCATCTATTTCTTTGTCACTTTCATCAAGAGAGGAAACATTAGCTTTTAAAACAATTGAATTTTGTGACTTACCTCTTCCTCCTCTTAATTTTAGAATGATCTCATAGTTGATGAGAGATCCCACCAAGGCGTTGAATTCCAAGTGATTGAGATCCTTAGATTCCATAATAGCGGTGACTTGAGAATCCCATTCCTTCGGCATTGAACGAAGAATCTTCTTCACCTTCTCGCTATCTGTCATGTGCTTTCCCAGGTTGCCTAATCCATTTATGATTTCTGCAAAACGGTCAAGCATTGTAGAAATTGACTCACCTTCCTTCATGACGAACATCTCGTAGTCGTGGAGAAGCATGTTGATCTTTGTCTCCCGGACTTGATTTGTCCCTTCATGAGTAACTCGAAGTCTCTCCCACATTTCCTTGGCAGTGGTGCAAGAATTTACCCGGTTTCTTTCCTCAACCGTTAATGCACAATATATCAGCTTCATAGCTTTGGCGTTGATGTACGCTTGCCTCCAATCATTATCATCATACTCCAGCTCCGTTTTCAACTCACCATTTTCTTTCAGAGGGGCTTGAAGTCCGAAGATAATGATCTTCCAGTATTCAACTCCCTCGCTTATGATATGATACTTCATAAGATTTTTCCATGAAGAATAGTTAGAGCCATTAAACAAGGGAGGACGGTTATTAGTGTTACCTTCTTCCGCAAGGTTGTTGTGTGCTATCCCAGATACTTCTGCTCTGATACCAAATGTTAGCGATCTAGAAGGGGGGGTTGAATAGATCTTTAAAAATTCTTTGAAAATTTTTACAAGAAAATTAGAAGTTAAAACACAAAATAATTTTGATAAACTTAATAGAAAAGTGTAGGGAAGAAGATCAAACACTCGTTTTTATAGAGGTTCGGTGCTAAGACCTACGTCCTCTACCTAAGCTCCCACTTAGGATTTTGCCAACCACTTTTTTGCACACTTTGTAGTTCAGTGTGAACTCTTACAGTACCGCTTAATTTCCGGCTTAAGCTACCTTACAATTTGATTTGTCTTCCGGCACAAATCTTACCAATACCGCTTGATTTTTGGCTCAAGCAACCTTTACAGATGATTTGTCTTCCGGCACAAATCCTACCAACAATACTTGATTTCCGGCTCAAGCTACCTCACACGTGACCTACCACTAGTCACTCAATTTGTAAAAGAAATAGGATAAAGATCTAAGAACAAGTGCTCAATACAAATGTAAACAAAGTAAGAACAATTATGAGCAATTTGGAGCAAGATAAGAGTATTTTGGCTTCTAGAACTTCTCTTTACTCTTCTTCAATCATCCACCCTTTATATAAGAAGAAATATAGCTGTTGAGAACCCATATAGCTGTTGCTTGATTGTTATAGCCGTTCCTTGATAATCTCCATTCTATTTTTGGCTAATTGGACCGTTGGAATTAATGTGCTGTACCCATAAGTCGACTTATCGAGTTGTATAAGTCGACTTGTGACCATAAGTCGACTTATGACAACATTTTCTGTAAACTTGCATCTCCGCTCTTCTATAAGTCGACTTGTGATGTGTAAGTCGACTTGTGGTCCACGATAAGTCGACTTGTATTATGTTAGTCGACTTGTGTTGACATATATTACTTGTATAGGAAACTTCCATCTTGATTTGTACAATTCTTTCATTGAATATCAATCCCAAAATACCTGAAACAATTTCTTAACCAATTCTATACATTTTATTATTATCAAAACATAAGTGGAATTAATTTGTCAACCACCATTGGTCCAACAAGCTACTGATTGTGGAAAATGAGAGAAAATGGTGGAGTATTGCGTGGAGATGGTGATCTAATGGTGGAGGAGTCAAAGGATGTGGTGTGTGTGTGTTTTTTTCTCTCTCTATGTTGGCTCCCCTTCTACTGTTTTGATAGCCTAAAATAGGTCTTTTTGCGAAAATGGGTTTATGGATTGGGTTGCACAGTGGGTAAAACTTTCGAAAATATTTCGGGTATTTGATGGTTCGCCACGATGACAGATGAGTTCGTCGTGGCAAAATTTTCTCGAAAGTTTTTTATTGTAGTTTTCGGTTTCTTCGCCAAGACACGGCAAAATTTTCCTGAAAAGTCTTTTGAATAATCTGCTGAGTTCGCAGCGACAACGTGATCTCACGCCGCAGCAAAATTATCCTGAAGAGTTTTGCTTGAGTTCTTCATACTTCGTTGCGGCGTAACATCACCTCTCACCACATAGAACTTTCCTGTTGCCTTGACTTGTTGACTTATCATTTTTAGCCTTCACTCCTTGCTTCACTCCTTGCCTTTACTTCTTGAATGTCCTACAATAAACAGATGGTAGTTTGTAGTATCAATTTTTTTAAAAAAATAATTTAGTACAATTGCTAATTATTTGTGACAATTTTACTCCCAAACCACATAAAGTGGAGGCAAGCACTCAAGAGTCAAATTAAACATAAAACCTAAAAATAAGAGCCAAGGAGTGCAATAAAAACCATGAAAATGTCACCAATTATATAAGAAACTTGGGTTCAATCAAATTCTCCCACACATAGATCTTTGTACTCCTGGATAAAGTCTATAAAAGTCAAAGAGACACAAGTGCAAAAGAAAATTCTGACCATGCTTAGAAATGACAGTAGGAAATTGGTAATACCACTTTCTTAGAAATCAATCAAAGCAGACTGAAAGAGTGCCAAGAAAATAAACACTATAAGAATTTAATCTAAGAGATTGAGTAAAAGAGATTTCTCTCAAGGGAAACTGTTTAACACTCTACTTACTTGTCTTGGGATAATTTCACTCTAAAATTTGCTTAGTCCATTCTCTACCATAAGCTTGTGATAGCTCTATCTCTCCACTACAAGAACTATGATTTTGAAAATCAAGAGGGCTTTTCGAGGTTGTAATGTACGAAAGGCTAATTGAAATGGATGTAATAGAAGAAAGAAAAATAAGTACATGCACCGCAATTATTTTGCTCATGAAGTAAACGTCATCCATGCATAAGAAAATATTTACACAAACAACAAATATAATCTATCACTTAACATTTCTCTTTGGAGATTTTTTTAAAGAAACCTTTGGATTATATCTTTTTTTTACTTTCTTTTCTTTCCTGTTGCCTTGACTTACTGACTTATCATTTTCAGCCTCTCCTTGCCTTTACTTCTTGAATGTCCTACAATAAACAGATGGTAGTTTGTAGTATCAATTTTTCTAAAAAAATAATTTAGTACAATTGCTAATTATTTGTGACAATTTTACTCCCAAACCACATAAAGTGGAGGCAAGCACTCAAGAGTCAAATTAAGCATAAAACCTAAAAATAAGAGCCAAGGAGTGCAATAAAAACCATGAAAATGTCACCAATTATATAAGAAACTTGGGTTCAATCAAATTCTCCCACACATAGATCTTTGTACTCCTGGATAAAGTCTATAAAAGTCAAAGAGACACAAGTGCAAAAGAAAATTCCGACCATGCTTAGAAATGAGATTAGGAAATTGGTAAGACCACTTTCTTAGAAATCAACCAAAGCAGACTGAAAGAGTGCCAAGAAAATAAACACTATAAGAATTTAATCTAAGAGACTGAGTAAAAGAGATTTCTCTCAAGGGAAACTGTTTAACACTCTACTCACTTGTCTTAGGATAATTTCACTATAAAATCTGCTTAGTCCATTATCTACCATAAGCTTGTGATAGTTCTATCTCTCCACTACAAGAACTATGATTTTCAAAATCAAGAGGGCTTTTCGAGGTTGTAATGTACGAAAGGCTAATTGAAATGGATGTAATAGAAGAAAGAAAAATGAGTACATGCACCGCAATTATTTTGTTCATGAAGTAAACGTCATCCATGCATAAGAAAATATTTACACAAACAACAAATATAATCTATCACTTAACATTTCTCTTTGGAGATTTTTTTAAAAGAAACCTTTGGATTATATCTTTTTTTACTTTCTTTTCTTTCTTGGCTTTCCTCAATAATCAATGAAATATATTTAATTAGGGTGTAAGACGATATTGAACCAAAAAACCAGGTCCCTATCGAATTTTTCACTTTTATCATTGTTTGAATATTTTTTTTAATTTTTTTTATTAGTCTAGTTTCATTTTATTTTCTTATTTTCAAAATCTAAAACCCCTTAACCTAAACACCGATTAATTTCATTTCATCAACTTTACACACACTCTCTATGAGATTGACCTAGACTCACTACTGCTATAGTAGTAGTCTAGTTTTTTTTTATTTTGACTGGCGTTATGACGCGTTGTCATAACTTTATTAATATCATCGACCTTAGTCTCCTCTTTACTTTGAGGCATTAATAAGTTTTAATTATATTTTATATCTAACTTAGTATCAATATGTTTACCTGGTGTATTCTAAGGTCAGCTTTGTAAGCAATCTGGATTCTCCAACATATAATCTAGTGCTTAAAATTGATGATTGGAATGGTTAGCCCACAATGTGACAACACAATAGGGATATCGATTGTACTTTCATGTTACTTGGAAGACTCACCAAATTCCTTATTAATAATGCATTGGAAAGTAACCCAAATTGAACTTCCAAGTTATAAATTGAAGAGGAGTGGTTCTTCATTATTTGATCAAATTTATCTTCCATCCTCTTCTAACTTTCATTTTAGTTGTCGAGCTTGGAGCTTAACACATCTATTAACTTGTTTAACTTAGACTCTACGGATACAAGCATGTCTTCATGGAAATTGAAGGACCTTGTTCTCTTGTATTTTTTCCTATAATGTTATTCTAAGAATAATTTGGGTAGTTCAATCACTAAAGACGGTATGAATTTAAGTAACTCCCATCTATTTTGTAATGCCTTCACTAAGTTGGAAGAAAAGTTTTGCAAATTGATCATTTGTTCTTTGTGATTCTTATGTTAATGTAATTACCATCACATAAAAGAAGTAGTGACTTAAATGAAAAGAATTCAAATTGTATAACATTGTTAAACTCAATCTTTGACAACGATGCTAAAAACTTGTTGGTAGTTTTACACAAAAACTTTCATAGTGTGAGTATACAGATCTTAACTTATAGTATAAAAACTATTGTTCCAATGAAGATTGATTAGTTACCTAAGAACTTGATGTCTGAGGTAGTAAAAGATTGAATGAATTGAATTAAAATAAATTAACTGAAATTGAAATAAACTAATAAAACTAAACAATTAATTAAGTGAAGATAGTAATAAGAATAAAGTTAATAAATAATGGAAACTTAGGGTTATTCTATCATTGTTTTGTCTTCCTTTATCTTGTTAATTCAATTATAATTGATCCTAGATATCCTAAGGTTTTGATTACCCTCTTTCAAGATCAAATCAAGTATTCCTAATTGAAATAGATAATAGAACGCAATCTCTCATTTCATGAAACTACTATTAACTATTCAATTAGGTTTGAAGCAACCTAAGGATAACTAACTCGTAATTAATATCTATTTTCAATTGTTTATTAATATGTTATTTATAGGTCCATTAATTTATTAACTCTCGTTTTCACCTTAACACATATAACTTAATTCAATCTCTCGATTTATTATCAACTATAAGCATAACAAATATCACAAAGCATTAATATATATGGAATTGAACAAGAATAAAGTTTTAAAAATAGTCCAAGAATTGAAAGGACCCATCCCGGAGTTCCCCTTCCGAAACCCGAGTGGAACCCTCCAGGTGACCCTACGGTAGCCCTTCAATCAATGTCTAACTCAACTGAAGGGTTCCCGTAAAGCCAAGTCATTCAACCATTAACAACTTTTTATACTTTAAAAGTTAAAACATGGAAAATAGTGGGAAACCCTTTTTTTCAATCATTTTACTAAAAATTTGGACAGCACAATGGTTATATTTTAACCTTCCCAATTTTTCAAAAACCTGTATAACACATTTTTAAAAACTTATAGTATTTCATATACTGTCTCAACTTCTAAAATGGGACCTTAGGTCCACATCACAAGCAATCACAAACATACAATTTTCAACATTTTAAAAACATCATTGAGGACCAAAGCCCTCGAAGTTCATTAAGAAAAAGAGATTTACAATCCTAAAGATGTTTATAAGATCACACTTTTAAACCCTTTCCAAAAATACTTTACGACATATATAGAAGCAACGAAGCCAATTTTAAGTAAACACATACATAAGAAAGATAAGACAAAGACATCAACACTAGACGATACAACTAATCCTGCAGTAGAGTCCTAATTACTATAATACTTATACCCATACCTGGGATGGTTTATTTAAAAACATAAAAATAAGGGTGAGCTAAATGAGCTTAATGAGTGTAATCAGTTTACTAACAGTTAACTTTTTATAACAATATAACTGCAATATTCTCATAAAATCATAAAGCTCATGGTAAAATAATTGCCATAACAATTCACTGTGCATCATAAAATTTGGTAATCCAATAACATGTAGTAAAACACGACTTCATTATTATGAAATTACTATTTCAAAATGACTTCCTGAAATTAAACTCATAATATAAGAGTTTCCTTTTTCCTTTTTCCTTAATCAATAAATAGTGGTGACAATAAGTTTTTGAAAACTTTTGTTCTGAAAATAAGTCAACCACTAGCATTGTTACCATACGGTGCCTCTCAAATTACTTTTAAAAATAAATAGTGACGACATTATTATTTCATGACTTTTCCTACTCAATGTAGCCCACCATTACTGTCTTTACCATACGGTACGTTAGGTCTAAAATCACGGAGTTGATTCTGCATCGCTTACCTGCGACCGGTTAACCACTATAGAGCTAGTTCTATATCGCTTATCCACAATAGGTTAACCACTATATATCTACAGTTATTGTAACATCCCACCCCCTCCTGGATGGGTAAAATAGTAAACTTGGCATATGATGGGACTAATAGGGAATATTTAGAACTGTTCATGCATAATAGGATTGATACACAGTATCAATTGTGTACATGGAATTACAGTAAATGCATTCATGACATTCCGGAATTGGGCCTAACGGTATTTTATTGTGATTAACGTGGTTATAGGATTTGAAAATTATTCGAAAAGCGCTTATTAAGCGTTTTACATTTTTTGGGATTTATAGGAATTTTTCTGGAATTTTCCGGAGAAAATTCCCGGACCGGCAAAATCGCCGGTAACTGGCCTAAACTTGTTTTGGAGTAGAAAAGGTGATTTTCGTAATTGAAAAATTATTTAGAGTGCATCATTACCTGTTTTATAATTTTAGGAATTTCATTAATTCTCGTAAAAATAATTGAAATTTTGGATAGGATAAATCGCCAATTAATGAACCTGTTTGATTCTCAGAGCAAAAATTGCTACCCACTGGTACTGTAATATTGGGTATTTTATTTTGGGACTAAAAGTAGGGCCATTGAGTGAAATGGAGTAAAATTTTGGATTGGATTAAACAAATTTATATTGACTTTTCTTTGAATTATGGACCTATCACCTTGTGCCATTGCAAAAGGTTACATTAAATGCTCCATCTCAATGCTTACGGATATGTATTGTTATTAAAGGAAAGGAAAGGATAATAAATTGTTTTAAAGGCTTTGTTAAGCCATCCGAAAGATATACAATGTAAACTCTCTTGATAGAAACCATCGAAACTTTTGCACTCTTCTCATCTTTCTCCATAACTTCAAGCTCCTCTTTGATTCCCTCAAAGTTAGAGGATGAGTTTTGTGCATGCTTGAGAAGGGAAAGAGGTTAGTACCTTGGTGTAGAGATTTGGTTGTTGAAGCTTTAAAGGAGGCTTTTGAAGTAGGTATGTATCCATTTAAGGTTTAAGCTTTAAATGATGTTTTGATGATGTAGTTCATAAGTCATGATTAGTGGGTGCATTTAAAGGGGGTTATTGTTTATTAATGATGAGTGATGATGGTTAAATGTTATGAAAAAGATAGTTTGAATTGTTGAGTTATGATTTGAGGAAGCTAGCTTGAAAGATGTGTTGTTAATTTGATTTTGAAGTGAATATAGATAAGTAATAATTGAATTGAGGAATTTAATGATGTACATTGTTCAGTAGTAACCCTAGTATATGTATGACTGGAGTAATATTTTTATTTGTATTTATTTTGATGTCTAGTGATGTGAAAAAGGCATTGGAAGTGGTTGAACTAAGGTTAACCTTAAATCTGGAAAGTTGGAATTATAATTGATGTTACTGTTTTGTTCATAATTTATTGTGTAGAAATGCAAATGAGGTAAGGTTAGTGGCCACTGAAACTTTGGACTGTTGGCTTCAATTTAGTGTGAAATAGGTGTTGTTTAATTTCAATGATAGAGGGTGAATTTTGAATGGAAAGTTCCTGTTCCATTGCCTGTGAACAGTAACCGCAACCATGACATCTGAGTTTTGTTGATTTGTATGAATTAATTGAGATGGAATTAGGAGAATGATCTTCATGGAAGTTGTAGCATATTTGATTATCTTTCCATTTCTACTGATCTTGTTATTTTGGAATTATATATTGGGAGATATGAATTGATTACTAATGACTGGTTTTGAGCATTTTGGATGAAACCTAGCTTAAGTGTGATTTTGTGAGTTTACTGATTGGAGGCAATTTTAACATTTTATGTGGACTGAATTGGTGTGAGTGAGCTTCTGAAAAGTTGTAGAGGAAAAGATTAACTTGAAAATGACATATGGTTTGTAATTTTAGAAGTCAGAATTGGGAGTTATGATTTTTCAAAAGTGAACCCTACATTAGGTTATGAGTGGCTGATCATAACAGAAACTTCCATAACAGTTTTGAAATTGTTAGAGATTGAGTTGGATGTTGAGTGCTTCATGGAAATTGAAGTTTGAGATGTTATCTTTCAGGGATATAAAGTTCTGAATTTACTGACTTGTATATAGGGAGTTATGCTTGTTGTAAGGTTACTGCCCATATTGAAGGATTTCAGGGACAGTGACATTGAATGAATTAATTGACTGGTTTAGCAATAGAATTTGATTTTGGGTTGTTCATGAAAGTTGTAGAGGACATTGTGAACTTATTGACCATATTTTTTTGGTAATTTATTTCTGAAGAATAAGTGAGTTATGAAATTGTAAATGTACTGCTCTGTGTTGATGGAAATTGAGTAGGCAGAAGGTTTGATGGATTATTTGACACCCTTAGGGTTGGATTTGATTTTTTTGGTCTTCTTGAGAATTGTAGAGCTTTTCATAAGCTTTCCAATGAGGTATAGTGGGTATTTTTCTGATTTGTGTGCTAAAAGTTAGAGTAGTTGGAAATTAGGAATTGAAATCTGGAAAAAAAAAAAAAGGACAAGGCAGGGGAACTCGCCGTCTCGCGAGGGCGACTTCTCGCCTCGCGAGGGCGAGATAATTGGCCTGGTCGCGAGGGCGACGGCTTGCCTCGCGATTAAGTAGGATGATTTCATCCTCGCGAGGCGACGTTATACCTCGAGGGCGAGATTTAAAGAGGCTGGTCGCGAGGGCGACGCCTCGCCCTCGCGACGCAGTAAGGTGAAATCGCCTCGCGAGGGCGGCGTCTCGCCCCCGCGAGGCAGGCTTCTGAATATATATATATATATTATTGTTTTTGATTTTATTTGGTATAAATTGATCCGATTGTTCTTTTGTCAATTTCTTTCCCGTCCGACGTCCGATTGACCTGATTCCAGAGGCATCGGATTCGTTGAATATTTAATTTCATATTATGAGAAAACGGGAATTTTTAGACGGGAATTTGACGTAGCCCCTATTGACGGAACTTGTAAACACTGTTTTATTTAATTGGGGACCTATAGAGGTCCAAATTGCATGCACGTCGGTGCTATGGATTTCTAATTTTTCATAGAATTTTATTATGGGAAAATATTGAATTAGGACCGGGAATTCATGAACATGCATATCTCATCATTATGAGCACAAATTTCATATTTAGTGACTCGTACTTTTTCTGATTCATATAGAGGCCCAATTGGAGCGTCGATTGACCGACGTCACGGAGACTTCCCGGCATTAGCTCGGAAGTAATAGGTGAGTAACCTAGTTGGTTTCTCAAATTTCTGGTTGTTTACATGCTCAACGTGAATTACGTGCAAAAGTGAATTGAATGATTACCGTCGAATCTTTGGCATGTATAAGAGTGGACTATTGTATGTTTATTGATTTTATCTTGTCTTTGGGCTTTATAGCCAAAATATTGAATCTTGCTATCTTGGGCTTTATAGCCATATCATTGATTTATCGATACATCGGGCCTTATAGCCAAACACCGTACATTTATGAATCTTGCACCGCATGCATAATTGCATGATCGGATAATGGACGTGCCCCAGTTGCTATTTTCTTGATAAGAGCTTGAGCTCATATCTTTGTCTTGGCCACGAGCCCGAGGGGAGAAAATCTCGACGCGTCCCATCGAACCGACGAGCACTTGGGCACAATCTTGAATAATCGGAAAGAGTCACATATGCATTGCATTCGCATAAATGATTGCTTTGTGATAAGTACTACTTTCGTGATGGTATGTGTTACTGTGAATGGTTGGATATGGTTATTGACTGCTTATTGGTAATTGATGATTATCAGATTGTCTTCAGACGCCATGGGCGTAATGCATGATTTGAGTGAACCATCGATGATGGTTTCTCACTGAGTTCGCAAAACTCACCCAAAATTTGCATTTATTTTTCAGTTTCAAGAATACCCGGTTGACACGGAGTATATCTACTGTAGACGAGTAAAGGTTAGAGGTCGGGATCGGTTAAGGTTCCGCATTAGTGTTTTAGTAAATTGTATTCGCAATCACCGTATAACAAGGCATTGTATTTTCTTGAGCCATTGTGATAGTAATATTTCCGCATTGATGATTGTAATTATGACCGGATGACTGTAATAATCTGAAACGAGATTCTATTAAACACGGATTTTATTTACTTACTGTGTTTGCCGTGTGAACGTGGAGTTAATGGCTATAAAAAAGAAAAAAAAAGTGTATACTGAATTTTAAATCGACTGATGTAGTACGCCACTCTCGTGGGACACGGACTCGGATATCACCAACGATATCGGGTTCGGGTCTTACGGGTGTGGGGTGTTACAGTTATGTAGTTGGTTTTGTATCTCTTAACCGTAACAAGTTACGGAGCTGGTTCTCCATCATTTACTCGTGACTGATTAATCACTATTTACAGAGTTGATTCTGCATCACTTACTCGTAATAAGTTAACCTCCATAAATAGACCGATATAATAACATGTATAAAGCCTAGCGATGTACTATAGGCAAAAGCAACTCTTATATTTATGACTCATCTTGTTTTCTAAATCAAATATGGGAGGATTAATAATTGAATTATTTCAATGCCATTCCTAATCATATAAAATTTAACTTTCAAATTAAAAATCACATATTGCTAAAGTATACACTTATGCTACCAATATTCACTTGTAAAATATCATTTGTATAAAACTCAACATAAATATTCATTTCATGATCAAATGAAAATCATTTACATAAACGCAATTTAGAGTGCACTCACTTGTCATCAATTCTTTTGAAAAGAATTTAGTAATATAAAATAATTAAAATACACTCATAACTTGCTAGTTCCCTTTTCCCCACTTCGAAACCCTTCATTGACTTCATTTTTTGATCTAAAAACCTAATACGAATACATTCAACTCCTTAACACATTTTCAAATCAAATACACCATAAAACATGTCAACTTCATTACTTTCCATATACACTCTATATACTAAATTTCCTCCAAATAATAACATAACATGTCATTTAATAATTCCAATACCATAAATACTATCCATAATCACATTCACATGTTCATTACATCATTACCATGCCTGTTAGTAGTGTGCCCTAGGCCAATGGATAGTTGTGATTCATGTATTAACACTATGACTTGTTAATAATATATTATGAGGTATTCCTTTCATATATGCATGTATTTCGTTTATGTAATGTGATTTACATTCCATGAGTGGTTTTAGACTTATGTCATCAAGTATGTGGCTTGATAGTAAAACCATAAGCATTATAAGACTATTCTAGACTGTCTCTGATCGATCATTATTGGTGGAACAATAATGAATTAAGGCTAGTATGTGTTCTTGTTGATGATCACGTTTTACTGATCATAGATATGAGATATCAAATCAGAAACATAGATATATGTTAGAGAACATATATTAGACCGACCCACATAAAGAATACTACCTGGTTTCATGTCATTAGTGATTCTTAATATGGTTTGAATTTAGTCCTTTGACCTGAAGTCATCATGGTTCCCTACATGAGGAATTCGGTGTTTTGATATTAGACGAAGTTATTCTTAACCGAATAATAAGTAGTCTTATGTTGGACATCAAATGAATCATGCAGAGGGATGTGAATGACGTAGATGGGATTTGTACCTCTCTTAAATGAGAGAGATATCATTTGGGCCTCTTGACAAGTGTGACTGAAGAAATGCATGGTCGTGCTCAAATGAATTGATGAAGAGTCATCAATGTCATTTGTTATAATCAGTCAACTTGGGGATCAAGAAACTATGATTAATCAAAGGTTGACATGTACCATGCCTTGTGATTAATCTTGATATCGTGTTACAAAAGGACTGAGCTTATAACCATGGTTACAGGTTAAATCGGATTATCGATCCTCATTTGATTTGGGTAGTCATAATGTCTTGCTAGAGGCCGCTTATAACTTATGGGCCTTGAAGTGTGATCAAGCCCATTGCTAACATCAAATGAGCCTACAGGGTCGCACACAAAGAGTGATGTGATCTGGGCTTATTCTCTTGGGCCTAATTTATTAGGTATTGAATAAATATATGTAGATATATTTATTGGGCTAGATTGAATTAAGTTGTCGGACTTTTATTATATGAGATATAATGGGCCGAAACTTATTGGGCTTCAATGGGATTAGGGTTTCTCTATAAATAGAGAAACTTAGGTCTCATTAGAAATCAGAGACACTATTGTCACACGAAACCCTAGCCACCATCCGAGAGAAAAATCGTGCGGCATTCGGGAAGAGTTTCAGGACGTGCTAGCACACCATAGCCGCAACCCTGATCGTGCATACTCGTGTGGATACCGGTAGACGGCATTTGCGTTTTGCAGTGTCTTGGAATCTGAAAAAGAAGCAACCTATCCACGGCAATAAGGTATTTTCGTACATCCTTGGTATATTCGATTATACTTCATGTTGTTGTATGGTCTTTTTCTGCAGTGTATTGTGAATACTCGGACTGTACGCGATCCAACAATGCTTTTATACCAAAAATGTCTTTAAGGCTGAAGTTAACATATTTGATATTAAACTCTTCCAATTCAATTCCCTTTGATTTCTAACACTTAAAAACCAATCTAAATTCACTTTCATGATATTTTAATACACATATTTAAGCCATAAAATCTCATTAACAAATTTTTTACAAAATCAGGCAATCTAGGCCGAATTTCAATCAAAACCAATTCCAAATCAATCTTTTTCATTCTTTACTTCATTAGCATCAAAATCATGCTATAAACATCATAAAACATCAAAGTAGGAGTTTCGATCATACCACATTAATAACCCTAGCCGTGGATAAAAACTCATCCAATCATTTTCTTGGTTTTTCTTTCATTATTTCATCATTAAAATAACTTCCCAATGCTATTCATTAATCTTAAATCATCAAATGACAAAATAAAAACACTTTAGGCAATAGATCTCACCTTTGACCAAGTTTGACCAAGGTTCCATACACTAGATTCACTTGATTTTCTTCTCCCAATTGCTTCTAATGTAATAAAACCTCAATATCTCATCAAAATGGTGCGGTTTACATCATCAAAACCAAATCTAAACTATAAGCCATCAAATCAAAATTTTCAACAAGATTACTAAGCTTACCAACCCATTTTCTCCTTATTCTTCACTTGAATGGCTACAGAACTTTATTGGATGCTTGATTGGAGGTAGAAGAGCATGAAAAATGGTTTGGATTACTAATCTATGGCCACAACCGAACCTCTCTTGTCCTTTCTCTTTTCTTTTCTTTTTCTCTCTCTTCCTTCCTTTCTCTCCTCAATGGCTGAACCTACCTTGCTTCTCTCTTATTTTCTTTTAATTTTTAGGCTCTTTAATGATGCTTTCCATTCATTGTCACATCTAAGCAAAATATTGCCTTTATACACATTTAATGGATTACATATGTCACCTTTTTATTTTTCATCACTAATGACTCATCACACACATGTCATTTTCTCATTGGTCATCTCTACTAACTCATCAATCCACTAACATCATGTAAAAAGACCAAATTGCACTTAATGAGTACAAAAGACCAAATTTCCCTTTAATGTCTTAATTCACCAATTAACTGAATTAAATCTCGAAAATATTTCATAACCGTCTTATCATCAAATTGACTTTGAAATACTCTAATTAGGGTCAATACTTATTTATTGGATGCTTTTAAAAATTTTGAATGGGTTTAAAATCATCAATACCCATTATTTTCCAAAAAGGACATTTTAGTCCAATAATTTTAGATTACTCAAATTCTATTCAAATAACCTCCGTTTTGACCCGTTTCAGTTCCTAGAGGCTCTAATCCTAATTTTGAAGCTTTTCATCATATTTTGAAATTATTCAGTAATTTTTTTAGTTGCCATCGAAATCGTTCAGATTTCATTCAAAAGTGTCACATAAATCTCCAAAGCAGATTTCGGGGATTTTAAAGCTCATTCAAACTCATTTCGTAGCTTTTTAAAGTAGAAATTTTCGATCGAGCCCAAAACCATCTCTAGTCTATCCATGATCTCCATTATAAAATCAATAATATATTTAAAAGCTTAAATTACTCTAGAACACCATAAATAGAGCATACTCTATAAAATGCATGTATAACACATTACACAATCTAATAATCAAACTAGGATATTACAAGAATAATCACTAATATGGTTTAGAAATCTATAATTATGTTCAACATAACAACAATCAAAATTAGCATCCAAGATAATGAAATATGAAAAGAGAAAAAAAAAAGAAAATAATTTTACGTCTTGATCTATAAATTCTGGAAAATTGGAGTTGATCTTGATTTCTCCACTTTAATCTCTTTATTGATGTTCATCCTTTTTTTTTTTTGGTGTTTATCTTTGCCTTAAATACTTTTTGAGTTTTCTAGGGTTCTTTCTAGGATTTTCCCACTTAATTTGGTTTCAAAAATATCCTTAAAATGTCAAGAATAGAAAATTTTTTAGTGTTGGAAAAGTTGTGCGCGTACTAAGCTTTATCATTGATGTTTTTTATATATGATGGTAGACAAATCCCCTAGAGATATTATTATTATTTAAATCTCTAGAAAACTACCCAGAGAGAGTTAGAGGAAATCATGCCCCTATAGTGGATATGAAAGGAAATTACATTCCCCTCATCACATAGTGCTGGAAAAGCTGTGCACTTACTAAGCTTTATCATTGATGTGTTATATATGATGGTAGACAAATCCCATGGAGATACTATTATTGTTTAGATCTCCAAAAAACTGCCCTGAGAGAGTTAAAGGAAATCATACCCGTATAGTGGTTATAAAAGGAAATTACATTCCCCTCATCACCACTCTAATCATATAACTCCTCCACCACTCTTTAGACAACTTGAAGATGGCTCTATTGAATCAATTTATAAAAGGTCTAGGTAAGAAAATCTTCGCTTCACTAAAAAAATCTTAATGATCTCTCTGACATTTTCCCATAAAGAAACAAATGGCAACCCTCTAATTCATTTTGTCTAAGTAGATAGGACATATTATTATATCAGTCACATGAATGGCCATTCCCTTTAGGACATGGATCCATCTATGTGTTATCCATATTGCAAATCATGGAAAGAAGATACTTTTAATATAGATTTTGAAGAACAAGATTATTGTACTTAAATGGCAAAAAAAAAGCATAAATGTAGACCGCAACAATGTCTTTGATTGAAAAGAAAATTTAGGGATGAAGATGATGACTCTAAGCTCTTGACTGGCATTATAAATCCTAGGCCAAGACCAAGAAACTTCCATCAAGAAAGAAAATTGTTATCCAAAATTTGTGAAAAATAAGAAAAATAGAGTTAGGTAGAACAAAAGATAAATCAAAGTTTATGATGCATATCCTACTGCCTTCTCCTTTAAACCCACTTCTTACCTTAGTCCATCATATCCAAAAGTCTCAGACCATAGAAAGGTCTTCAAAATATCATATCTGTTATTCAGATAGACCTTCTATAGAAAAACCTTAAACCCCAAAAACTTAATGGAAACTAAAAGACAATCTAACTCTATCTTATACTAGTGCTAAAGAAAACCTTCCCTTTCAAATGAACAACCTTTCTAAGCTCAAAATGAAAGGAACTGAAGAAAAACTCAGATTTATGGCTACTATTCAACCAATCCATCCTCATTTGGTCCCTACTAATGTCTTTGACTCAACTTCACAATATTTTGAGTCTAGCTATGACACAGACTATATAGATGATCTCTCATAGCTAACCTATATCCTGATGGCCATTTTAAATGCTCATCGACAACAAATGGAGGAAGAGCCTGAAGTAGAAGATGTAGGTTCTTTATAAGGAGAACCATTACAACAACATTTGAAGACCATAATCCGACCATCTTTAGGACCTTAGTTTACATTTGATGATCTTCTATGCACAAAATAGATAGATAATTTACATACATTTAGTTTATGGATTGACCTATAAATGACCATGCCAAAAGTTACCCTTAATGAAAAACTAATAGAGTTTGTTTTTAAAATGACTGGAAACTTGCAATAATGGTTTCAAAGTCTTAAAGAATATAGGAGGCTTCAGATTGCTAGGCTTCCTAAAGTAAGAACCCTATTAGTAATGATCTATAAAGAATTTATTACATTTTTCCTATTAATTTATAGGGCAAGTCATAAAAAATACATCAAAACGAAGTATAGTTCTCTAAATAAGAGAGATATTCAGAGGCATTTTTAGAAAATGTCTAAGAAATATTACATGTTAAATGGTTCAACGATGTTATATTAGATATATGATTATTACCTCTCTTCATGATGAAATCCAACCAAAGTTTCAAATAGTGATAAATTTTTGCACTATGACATGATGAAAATCTCACTAGGAGAGATATACCAATTGGCATTGGATACTCTCGACAAACTATATGAATAATAGAAATTCCTCAAGATTATGATGTCAAAAAAAACCACAATTCATACAGGTCTGTAAGGAAACAACAAGATGTTTTAATCAGAAAAATTCTTATTTCCACAATACAAAGTTGATAGAATATTGACAACATCAATAACCTTATAAAAGAAAAAAAGAGAAATGTCAGATTCTTTAAGAAAAGATCTTTTCAAGAAAAAAAATCATATCTATAACATCTCATCTCCGTATTAAGAGTTAGAACCCAAAAGTATGGTACATGTGAGATCAATGAGAGATAAGAAAAAAATGTCTTTTTCATACTCATGCATATTTTAGCATACATGCACGTAAATTTGGATGTTTTGCACACATTTGAAATGACTGTATATACACTCATTGACACTATGGGTATAATTGAATTGTAATGTGGTATTGTTGAGAATTGTGATTACGGTGATGAATAATTTAGACAGTGGATTTTAGAACTAGGAATTGTTTACAACTGTAGTGAATGGATTCTGGATTGTGATATATATAAAAGTTTACATAAGTTGATGAAGAAATATTTGTCTCTATTATTGTTTAGAAGATTACGTATATGGTTGATGTATTGTTCATGCATGAAAATATATGAAGTGTTAACAGAGGTGAATTAATAAGTGATGTAGTGTTAAGTATTTAAATGTAAAGTGTATAATGAAATGAAGTTGTTGTTGAAAATGTATAATACAGAAAAATGAAAGTGCAAGAATTAGTGTTATCCGAATATGCTCTTTTTTTAGTGTTAGTGTGTAGTGTTCATTTTGATCCACTGTGCAAATGAATTTAAGCGAGTTTAATGATATGAAATGAAGAGTTAGTGAGGTTATGGCATAGAGTTGATAAATTGCTAAGTTGTTGAAGAATTGAAAGTGTGGAAAAAAATGGAAAAAAGTGCATTAGATGAAAGTAGAAAGAGAAATAAATTGCAGAAAATGGAAATTCATGCATGAGAAATCAGATTTTTGATGTTTTGTGTGAACCTTGGATTTTTGATTTGTTTGTGTTGTTGAGTTGAAATGAAGCTAGAAGAATGTGTTTCAATGTTCTATATGTTAATTAAAAAAGATTGAAATGAGAGTAAAGAAGTGGAAAACTACAGTAGAGAGAGAGGTAGTAAATATGAGTTTTGGATTTTTAAGCTTTGGAGTATAGGTTTGATTATATTTTGTTTAAAAGATGTACGGAGTATAGAGATGCATTATTAATAAGTTAGAAGAATTTAAAGTTGGAAAAAGTAAAAATGAAGATTTAGGAAGAAGAAGCACAGTGAATGAAGATCAAAAGTTAGAAAAGTTAGCATTGATATGAAACTTCCTTGATTAATCTGTGTTGATCTAGGAATATTTTGGCAAATTTGTCATCACGAAAGTTGTAAATCTTTCATTTAGTTTTTTATTGATACAAAGTTTACAATTTTTGGAATTCTAAATCAAAAGTTGTGGAGGTTTGAAGTTCGATATGTGACTAAGGAAATTCAAACTTTTGCATGAATTTGCATGATAGCGACTTTGAAGGTTTTAAGGTGAAAGCCACGATTGTGCACAAGCACGATCTTGACTTTGAAGGGTTGATGATGACAATCGCGATCGTCCATGGGAATACTTGGAGGCTAACGAACATCCTTCAGTGTTTTGGCTATATCTTCTTCGTCCGACATCCAAATAACATGAGACTTAGACCATTGGACTTATAAGACATTGCTCTACCTCTTCACCAAAAATCATAACCATCTGAAATGAATTGAGAGAGATTGAATGTAAAAACTGGGACAGGCGAAGTGAGTGTGCTCTTAAATAATTCAACCCAATTTTTGTCCGTATTTCTCACACCAGTGACTTCTCATGCTCACACCTGTGAGTTACTCATGCCTGTGACCTCTCACTCTCATGTCCATGAGTTTCAATTAATTGACACTCACAACGTTATTTGTCACTTCATGCTACAGTGCTCCCTAATGGTTTCTACATCTGAGAGAAGTTGCAAGCTGAGCAGTCTTGCTTCTTTCTACAATAACTCCTTTTTTAGATCTCCAAATGACTTGATTCTTTAGGCAATAGATTCCTAACACACTATTATGTCCACAAAAATTGGAAGCATTGTGAATTGATTCGAAAAATATTGATTGAATGAAATTGAGGGAATCTATTGGAACAGTGTGAATAGGAATATTTTACTGAACATACTTCAGGATTTTAATTATATTCGGACCTATAGGATTCCAAATGTTGGGACCCGATCCGGAAACCGGATCCCAACCGAAAAGCGACGAACGAAGGAAACGAAAGCGAATGGAAACAGAAATTGCATATCGAAATTTTGAATCAGAAACAAAATGCGGAAGCCAATAGCAAAAACGAACTCGAATCACAAAACAAAAGAAGCGAGAGCGAAGCAAAACACCGAACGAATCGAAATCATATTACTTAACAAACGGATCGAATTCAAACTTAAAATCAAAGTATACAACTGAGGGCAAATCGAATAGCATAACAAATTTCCGACATCCGTGCATAAATTATCTTTAAAAAGCGTCGCGTTGGAAACCTAAAACTAATCCAATACGAAAATCCGGTAATTTTTTTTCTTCTTTTTCTTATATTCATTTATCAAACTCATACAAAGCAATCTTATATCCTTTTTCTTGGAAATTCTTTCTCATGCCAAATCTCAACTCTTAACCATATTCTTATACATTGGTATTAATCCCAAAATTTATATTCGTACTAATTTTTATCGAAAATTCGGCAGCATAACGGCTGCATTTAACCTAACCCAAAACCTGTAAAGTGTTTAAAATTCACTTCTAAAACAAATCCCAATCAATCATACAATCAGCAAATCTATCGGACCTTCCGTCCGGGATCTCAGCAGAATAGACACACTCCTATATCTAAATACAATTCAATATATCTCAATCCACATCAAACAGAAGTTATGCTTCAATACAATATACAAATCCGTAACGTAATCCGAATACAACTCAATCGTAATCATAACCAATTCCCTAACTCATACCCAATTATATATGAACTTCATAAATCATATACATATATGACAATTCAAGCCATATCCAATCTTAATTTACACAAAAAGCCAAATGATACCAAATCAAACCAAACGTCTTAACATACTTTCATCCGATCCCCTGCTCGGAACCTGGAGATGGGGATGAAGGGGGGGTGAGCACAAAGCTCGTGGATAATATATTTATAAATTGAACAATAAGCAGAAAACTCATTTTCAAGAAGTTTGATATTTTCAAACATTTCACGGTAGAAACCTTTCAAAGCGTATCTTTCAAATCTTTCACTTTTCAACCCGTTCATAAAACATTTCCAAAATCTTACATTTGCAAATCTTATCTTCTCATTTCTCAAAATTCTCAATTCCTTCTTATTTCATAATCAAATTTAAAAGCATGAATGCATCAAACTTAGAAACGAAACAAAAGCATATAACACATCAAATGGTCTGGTTCGGTCCAAAGCGAGCGTCTCGCACATTCTCAAGATAGCGGTCCTGCGGCCCGTGAATAGAACGTACTACACTTTCCCGCATAGCGGTCCAGTGTAGCCCTAAAAGGAGTCCGAAATCGAAGCTCCATGCCACTAGCGGCCAGCCCGGAGAAGGCTATAAAACAGACAAGTGCACACTCGTCCCACAGATGGGACCTGACCAAACTCACATAACACATAATTCGGAACCGAACAATTCAGATTGCCCGAAGGCACTTTTCGAAATCTTACTTTTAAACTTTTTATATCATAACATCAAATAGTTTCAATACTTGACACATTCTCATAACACATGAAAATCATATAACAATTCTAATGCAATTCAAATCATCAATTTAATCACATATCACAATCAATCAAAATTCATAACCATGAATGCAATAATTCCTTTGAATCATTATCCAAAGTTATTCAAAATTTACAAAGCACATTTCTCAAATTATTCAAATAATTCGAAAACCCTGAATTTCATAAACCTTGCATTTTCTAAAACTTGTTTCTACAATAAGGAATTTAATCCTTCGAAATCATAATTTTTCAAACATTTATATAAACATTAATTTATCAAAAATTCACTTCTTAAATTTTCAATTTCACATGCTTAGCTTAAAATTCAACAAATAAATATACTACCCACTTCGAAATGATGCTAGGAACTCGTCCCGATCATCAATTTGATCTTTGCTTCTTTCCTTCTTTCAATTAAAATCGACCTAAACCATAATCATCCAAATTCCACATCATAATTTGCATAATTCTCAAAATTAACTATAGGGAACTCAAATTTATCATTTTTCCAAGCTTTCTAAAACAAGAATTTCTAAAATCCCCAAATTCAAAACTTGACCTAAACCAATTCACTCAAATTTAATCTCATAAATAACCTAATTTTCAAAATTGATGTCATAATTTATCAATTCATACTCATTTCAAGATATCTAAACCATTAATTTCAAAAATTCCCAAATCTCAAATTTTACCTAAACCTTAACTCACATAAATTCAAAATTAAATCAATTCATCATGAAATCTTCCAAAATTAATCATGGAAATCACAAACCCATCACCTTTTCCATATTTCTCAACCAAAAATTCATCAAAATCTCAAAGCTCAAATTTTTCTCTTACCTCTTTCTCCTTCAAATTTCGGATTTCTTGGTTCCCAAAGCAAGCTTCCTTCATTTTCCATCTTTTTCCTTTGAAACTAACTTAAAACCTAAGCTTTAAAACCCAAAAATTTCGAAAATTTTACTTTCTCTCTCTTGTTCCACCATAGCCGAAACTTCTCCATTCTTCTCCTCTTTTATTTCTCTTCTCCTTTATTCTCATTTTCCAGCCAACTTCGTGGCCTTATAATGCTTAAAACGACATCTCACCATGTGTTTAAAGCCATGTCATTAAATGATGATTAAAAGACTAAAATGCCCCTAATGCTTGCTTTTAAGTTATTCTCACTTGCGGGTCTGATTCGTACCATCAAATTGAAGGAATTTGTTAATACTTCCTTCTAGAGAAATGTTCCTCTCAATCATAAAAATCCAACGCCACTGACCGTGCTCAATTCGGATCAGAAACGAAGAAGTTATAGCCGAAATACTATCAGACCTTCGAAAAATTCGAGACTGAACATTACTCTAATTTAATTCCAGAAATTTACATTCTTAATCCCAAAATTGACATTCGATGTCTTCATAACAATTGTAGCCTTATGTCTCTAGTTTAATTCAAATTAAGAATCGCCTCATTTCGATTCCCAGGTCAAAAGTTATGCTCAAAATACTCTCAGATGTTCCTAATCCAAAAACTACACACAAATCCGAACTTAAATTCAGAAATTGAAAGTCTTAGGGGCAAAATTGACATTTCATTTCTTCATATGACTTGTAGCCCCTTGTCTTATCTTTATTTCGCCTTAAGAATCACTTCGATCGGATCTCTATAGATCCCGAATGTCTCAAAATACTGAACTATTTTTAGAAAATTTCCCGACTCATTTTGATTAAATTAATAACCATTAATTTAATCTCATAAAATTACAAATTTCTCATGAGGATGTAGGGAATTGTCTTAGGAATCCAACGCCGCAAGAATCAACTCAATCGGATGTCGGACGAAAAAGATATAACCAAAAGAGTGAACAAAGGTCGGATTTGAAGAAGGAAGTAACCAAAAGAACCAAAACGACGTCGCAACACGCAAGGGAAAACGGCGTCGTGCGAGGGCGAAACGCGCGCTTTTGGGCGAGGCGAGGGCGAGCTCGCCCTCGCGACGTGAGCCGGACGCCCGCTCTCGCGAGGGCGATGCGTCGCCCTAGCGATGCAGGCTGAACGCTCGCCCTCGCTAGGGCGATGCGTCGCCCTAGCGACGGCGATACATCATTTTCTATTTTTTTTTCACATGAAAAATCTGAAACTTCCAAAATTCATAACTCTTAATCCCGAACTCCAATTTTGACAAACTTAGTCTCTATAGAAAGCTTGAAGGAAGCTCTACATCTTCCACAAAGGATATAAAAATCAATTTGACCTCTAAGAAAGTCCATTTACTTCTGTCCTCATAACTCATTATTCCTTGATCGAAAAATTGCATACTTTATACCAAAATAAAGATCAAATCAAATCCTTCAATTTTCATGAAGAACATCAAAACTCAATTAACCTCTAACTAGGTTAATTTCTCAGTCAAAGTTTCAGTCATAATTAAAGTCAAAAGTCAACCCTATCAAACATAAACTTTGACTGATCATAACTTCCACTCCCGATATCGAAAAATTGCAAACTTTATGGCTACAGAAAGCTCTTAACATAATCTACAAGTTTCCAGAAGACCATTTTATGAAATTTTGCCTAAATAAAAAGTCAACCCTTAAAGGCCAAAAAGTCAAACTTTTTACAATTTTTCATATTTTCACACTTTCTCTTTTTAGTTCTTGTCATTTAACTTCATTTCAATCAACTCATCCTCTTTTGAATATTTCTTATTTTTACTTCAAAATCGGGGTCCAACACCAAATGAGATTATTTTTAATTTGGAGTAAATTAGAGAAATAGTGCTACAGATCATATGAAGAAGTCAAATTGTAATTCAGTCTCTAAGATGTTTAATTTCTAGATGGAGGTTGTGCATAGTATATTGTTTTAGAACAGTAGACCCAAATTTTAGTTTTTTTTTGGGAAAAATCTGGAAGTGATTCAAGGAGTTATGAATTGTGATTTCAATGGTTTTATTGAGGTATAAACCCAAGTATACATTATACTTAGGTGAGTTTTAATATAGGGAATTGGATAAGAGGTGAAGAAGTGTCCGAGTTTTAAAGTTAAGTTTTCTTAACCTTGAAAGATAAGTTACTGTTCTTATCTTTATCTTTCTCGAACCTTCTTTCTCCAGTTTTTCTTTAACACAGAGTTTCTCATCAAATCTACACCAAAGTAAAATCTTGTTTTCTTCTATCCACTACCACTCCCACTGTGTTATTTCTTTCATTTGCCCCAAAGAAAATCGAAACCTACCAACCTCTACAATGACCTACGTGGTTGCATGATGAATTAGGGTTCACGTGATTAGGAAGATTTTGGGGTTTTAATAAGTAAGTATTGTGTTAATATTCATGAGAAGTATGAATATGAGATAAATTTGATGGTTTATCTGATATAGTTTAATCATGGAAATAGTGGTCATTTTCATGAATACTGTACAAGCTAGATAAAAAGTCAGATGTGTTGTTTTTACATATTTGAGGATTTTTTATGTGATATAATAGTGTTGAGATGATTTTTGAGTAGAAAGATCATTGAATACATGCAGGAGAAGAGTATAGAAATTTTGAAAGTGATAAGGAAATATATGCTCTGTTTCCTTTTTAACTACGTGTTATATATATATACGTGAATGTTTTTAGAAATTTGAGGATGAACAAACATGGGTTTAAAGTTAAGGAAATCATAGAGTGAGATGATGTCTTGCTTTCAATGGGATTAAAATGGAAAGTTGATATATATATATATAGATACTCTGTTTTTCCTCTTCATTGTTCATATACATGAGTATATTGGTAAATTAGTGAATGAATAATTGACATCAAAGTAGCAAAGTTATAAGTATGTTTGGGAGTAAAGATATTCACATGATTGAGGTTGTGATTCAAAGAAGAGAAGTAAGGTGTATCTAGTTTAAGTAAATCGGAATTTGATAATAAGAGCAAGTAATGCTGGAAAAGAATGATGAGTGATTGAGTTGTGAAATGAAAATGAGCATAAAATATGAAGTTTGATAAAGTACCCAAGATTGTCATTGGGCATGCATTGTATATAATCCATAAATACAATATATACAATTGTGCATAAATAAATGCTTTAAATTGTGCAATTATTATTTTGTGTGCAACATGTGTATTGAATAAATTGGATGTGCAGGATAAACGTCCGCATTTAGACATTTCCAGAATTTGGAAGCAAATGCTAATCTAGAGCGTACTATGAGTAGATTTAAATGGTCTTACCTTATTGTTTGTTTTGTTTATGTTATGACTTGAGTGATTATGAAAGAGATGTGAATTGATTGTATGATTCCGGACAATGAAGGTTCGAGGTTTCTTGTAACATCCCATTACCGATGTGATGGACATATTGGTAATTCGGATGGGGTAGGATTGAGTGCATCCGTATATTGAATTGCACATGCATTATAGCCTCTATATTATTGATAAATGATTATTGTTGCACAAGCATATGAGTGTACATGCATGTATGACATTTTTCCGGCTTGATAGTGTAAATTGGAAAATTGGGTGATAATTGTACAGATCATGTTTTGATTATAGAATTGGAGTGAAAATTGAATTTAGGGGTTTGAAAATTGATATTGGAGTTTATGATTATGTATTTCCTATTTTTGAGGAATTATAAGAATTTCTCTGGAATTTTTAGAGTTATGGGTCCGGACCGAAAAAATGACTTAAAGACTGATAAATTGAATTCCGGTTCTGAAATTGATAGGCAATTGGCACGAGATAATTTGAGTGATGGTTTTAGGATTTCATATTTATAGTCGTTACGACATTGGGAGAAAATTAGAAAAAGAATCGGATTTTTAGACCCTAAGAATTAGGCACGTGGCTTGAGATTTACCAAACATGCCCTAAGCCTTAGGTATAAAACCCTAAACCCTTTGAATTTTTGCCTTCCATGATATTCTTCTTTGTTTTGAAAGAAAATTGGATTTTTCTTCCTCTCTTCTTCGTGGATCCCTCCTTACCCATTTCTTCCATTTCCTTCTTGCTAATTGTACCATCTTTCACCTTTAATCCATCCTTTGAGCTTGTTATGGGAGAAGATGATGTTTGGTGTTGGAAGAGGTGAAAACCGTGGGTGTGCCTAAGCTTGGAGATTTGAGTTTCTTAAGTGTTTTGAAGCTTTGCAAGGATTAATCAAGTAAGTTATTTTTCTTTCATGTTTTAGATAGTTTGATTTGGTAATTAATTTGAGTATGTGATTGTGGGGAGATATATGAGTTTCGGGCGATGAGTTTCCTTGATTTTGATTTGGGTATTTGAAGGATAATTGGTTTTAGATGGAATTGAGGTTAGGGATGAGTTGTGTTTAGTGTATTGAGTTGTTTTGGAATGTTTATAAAGAGAAAAGACGGATTAAAAGTTGACAGAACTGAGAAATCTGGGTTTTGGGTGTTTCTGGGTTTGCACGTCGTGACGTGTGATGAACACGCCATGGCGAGCAGATTTCTGTTGCACGCCGCAACGAGCAAAAGCACACGTCGCGACGAGCGAAAGCTGGAGCACCGCGATGCGTCGCAACGCATGCGCCGCGACGAAGGCGAGATGGTCTCGCCACTGCGAGTGATCTTACGCCGCGGTGAGGACACCTTTTTGTCCGAAAATGAAGTGCTTCCTTAAGTGATGATTTTGAGCTTAAATTCTTATTGAATTAGTTCTTGAGTGATTGAAATTTAGAGATAAAGAATTATTTTGGAAAGATTCGGGAATAGGATCAGGAATGTCATAAACATGTATAGTACACAATGCATTCGCTGCATGTGCATTATTGATTATTGTAATTATGCAAATGGTAATGTTTATGTATTCTGATTGTTTTAGAGGCTCAAGTGGAGCGTCGATCTTCCGATGTAGGTGAGACTTCCCGGCAGTAGCTCAAAAGTTTAGAGGTGAGTAACCTAGTTAGTTCCTCAACCTTTATGTGTTACATTTTATGCACCTATGCCATGTGGAGTTAAGGAAGGATTTGTGTGTTCGCTTTTGATTGATTTCGGACCATAGGTGTTCGAAATATTTGGAACTTGTTATAGAAGTGTTAATTGTGCATAATTGCAATTAATTGGTTTTAATGCAAAAATTGGACGTATGATATTGTGTTGTGACACGACTAGTATAAACTGAAACATGTGCATTCATGCATAAAGGCATGATCAAATAATGACAACAGTGGCCAAATAGCGATTTTAGAGCTTTAAGCTCAATGCATCAGGACTTTGAGTCCAACGAAACTTTAGAGCCGCAGGCTCAACATATCAGGGCTTCAAGCCCACCGTTATCAGGCGCACGGTCACAACAACATAACAAATTGGAAAGGGTCACATGTGCATTGTATACATGTAAATGATAAATTGTGGACTGTGTGAAAGGCGAAATGCCTTATATTGTGAAATGTAGATGCATGCAATAATTCCGAATATGTTATTGTGTGGTATTATGTGAAATTGTGTGAATTATTTGTATATGCATGAGTTGGGTGGACCATCGATGATGGTTTCTCGCTGAGTTCGCAAACTCACCCAACATTGCATATATTTTTCAGGTCAGTGATTGTAGACTCCTAGCTCCAAAGTTAGACTTTTCCTGCCGTGTGGACCTAGTTGGCAAGAGAAGTGATGGCATCTGAGTCGGTCACCGGGGCGATTTTGTAGATGACCTAGTTAGTTTTGTATCAGTTCCTTTTTGGAATATGTGTATAGATTGTGGAAATTGATAAGTTTGTAAATTGTGTTTTGAGGTTATGAAATGGAAACCTTTCAGTTTTAGAAATCTAGTGATTTTGATATTACAGTTTTATTATATTGATGCCATATGGATTATAGAATTGATCGTTCGTAGTGCACCCTCATCGTGGGTTATGTATCGGAACGACCCACGGGCGTTCCGGTGCGTACCCTACGATAAAGGGGCGCTACATTAGGTAGTATCAGAGCATGGTTTGGCATCTTTTGGGAATAGTATATTTTTAGGCTTGAATTTCAGTAAGAAAAGCAGAAATTGATTGAAATTATGGTTTTGTTATAGGTCATTTGTAGCACCCCCCTTACCATAGGATATGTACCGGGACATCTGTAGGTCATTCTGATACATACCCGACGATAAGGGTGCGCTACGAACTCCACTAACACTCCACATGGCATCCAAGTATCATAAAGCATTAATATGAAATCCACTAATTTTTAGAACCATAAATTCTCATTTCATAACCTCAAAGCAGTAAATTTACACAACTGGTATTTTCTGTACATTACTCCAAAAGAAAATCAAACAAAAAGCTAGCTAGGTCATCCTCAAAAGTGCCAATGACCGACAATTGCTTGCCATGACTTCTCTTGCCAACTCAATCTACATCGCAGAAAAGTCCTCCTGAGTTATAAGTCTACTCTCGGTCCCTGAAAATAATTTGCAATTTTGGGTGAGTTTATGAACTCGGTGAGAACCATCATCGATGGTTCACCCAATTCATGCATATACACAGGTATCACAGATATACACAGTTATTTCACTAAAACACATTCAGAAGTACCACATGATTATTATATCAGTCAAGAAACCAATTCAAGTGCACATGAAATGCGTATGTGACTCTTTTCCAATTTATTACGTTGTTGTGACTGAGCGCCTAAAACTGTCCCATTAAGGGCGCATTAAACGGTGAGCCGTAGGCTCTGAATCACTATAGGCTCCAGGCCCAATCACGTTGAGCTTAAAGCTCTCGTTGGCTGCTCTGGTCACAACTGCCAATTACTGATCATGCAATTATGCATGAATGCAAATGTCCAAATAACAAAATCTACACCATAACCGATTCCCATTTAACATATTCACATAAGTCAATCCCAAGTAATCATATGAAGATCAATTATAGCACTTCGATATCTCATTCCAAATATTTCAGACACCCATGGTCCGAAATCAATCAAAATCAAACACACATATTCCCATCCATTATCTCCACATGGCATCAACGCGTAATTATTAAACACATCAAGATTGAGAAACCAACTAGGTTACTCACCTAATAACTTCCGAGCTAATGCCGGGAAGTCTCTGCCACGACCGTGGATCTACGGTCCAACTGAGCCTCTATAGAAATTAAAATAGGTAAACATTACCAACTGTATAGTTAGAATGACCAAACAATGCACATGGAATAATTAAAACGTGTATAATGCATGTTCATGGCATTCCCGACCCTAATCCAAATTTTTCCCATCATAAAAATTTCATCTACAAATTAGAAAGCTATAGCCACTGACGGCACCCAATTTGGACCTCAATCGGCCCAAAAATAACTAAAACAGTGATCACCGGATAATTACCCGGGGCCACGTCAATTTTTCGTCTAAAAATTCCCAATTTCACACAAAATGAAATTCAACATGTTACAAATCCGATGCCTCAAGAATCAGGTCAATCGGACGTCGGACGGAAAAGAAATTGACAAAAGAAACAATTAGGTCACTTAATGTCAAAAAAAACAATAATAAAAAAGTAAAATTCTACCTCTCTTCCTTCCCCTTTCTTTCCTATTGCCAATCTGAATTTCCAACAACCATAATTTTTAACACACAAATCGGAAAAATACAAACCATAGCTTGTTGGAAAGATCATGAAAAGCTTTACAATTCTCAAGAAGACCATAAAAATCAATTCCAACCCTAAGGGTGACAAATATCCCATCAACGCTACTGCCTACTCAAAATGTATCAACACAGGACAGTATCTTGCTAATTCAAGAACTCACTGATTATTCAGCCAAAAATTACCACATAAATATGCTCAACAAGTTCAAATGTCATCTACAACTTTGATGAATAACCCAAAATCAAATTCCATTGCTAACCAAGTCAATTAATTCCCTCAATGTTGCTGTCCCTGAAACCATTCAATTTGAGCAGTAAACTTATAACAAACATAACTCCCTGTACACAAATCAGAAAAATCAGAACTTTATATCCCTGAAAAGATAAAACCTCAAACTTCAATTCTTCATGAAATAACCAAACTCCAATTCAGCTTCTAACAGTTTCAAATGTGTTATGCAAGTTTCTGACCTAACCAGCACTTAACATCACAATGTAGGTTCAGTTTTTAAAATTCCATATCTCCCACATCTGTTTTCCAAAAATTATCAGCCATATATCATTTTCAAGATCAATGTATCATCTAGAACTCTTCAGTATATTTCAAACTCCAATTCGATTTACAAAAATTGTTAAAATACTTCCAAACCCGAATGTGCACTAAATGTGCCAATCCAACTAGGTTTCAGTCAATGCATAAAAACAGTCAATAGTAATCAGGTCATATCTCCTAATATACAACTCGAAAAATAGCAAGATCAGTGGAAATGGAAAACTAACTCAATATGCTACAACTTTCATGAATACCATTTTCTCAAATTTCATATCAATTAATTCAGAAAAATCACCAAACTAGTTAGGTCATAAATACGGGTACTGTTCACAGACCCCAAAACAGAAATTTTCCATGCAAATTTTCGACCTTCTAACATTACAATTTAGCAACACCTATTTCACACTAAATTGAAGCCAACATCCCAAAGTTTACTTGGGCACAAACCTCACCTCATTTGCTCACCTATACCATTAGTTATGAACAAAACATGACAGTAGGTTCAAAACTCAATTTCCAGCTTTCATCAACAACCTAAGTTCTATCACTTCTAACATCAATAACACATGACTAAGCATCCATTCCTACCTTTAATTTCAACCACAAAC
Organism: Erythroxylum novogranatense; assembly: GCA_029891385.1. NCBI lineage: Eukaryota > Viridiplantae > Streptophyta > Magnoliopsida > Malpighiales > Erythroxylaceae > Erythroxylum > Erythroxylum novogranatense. The sequence goes on from CM057229.1 coordinate 62,350,593, forward strand.
TCATCACAACATACACTTCTATAATGACACAAAAATTGGCAGCACAAACCTACACTCTTCCATACTTTATTTCCCTTCATTACACATCACAAACATCATTAACAACATTCTTATCACATACTTTAACTACCATAACCAATCCCCTTACACAAACATGCATTAAACCCATTCAAACCTACCACTTCCATAATCAAATACATGCATTAATGATCCCCATAAATGCTTTTAACAATCAAAAGAATAAATACAAATTCAACTCTTACCTTAAACAAGTTCAAGCTTTAGATACTCCTTACTTCTTCAAGTTCACACTAACTTCTATATCAATCCTTCACCTACGGCTATCACCAACCTCACAAGGACCATCTTCAACTCCAGGCTTCAACTTGGTTTGTTTGTGAAGAAGAGTAAGCAAAGAACCAAGGAGAAATGTCTTGTATGAGATGAGAATAAGGAAATTTCGATGGAGGAGAAAGCATACCAAGGAAAAGAAGCTATGTTTCGGATGATGGAGAGAAATAAACTTGCCAAATGCAAGAAAGTCGTAGGTGATGATGAAGAAGACAAGGATAATTAATGAAAAAGGGACACTTGGCTTGCTAAATGGAAAAAAGACAAAATAACTTAAGTAACATAATTTGTTCATAATCTAATCTAATTTACTCCCACTTAAACACTAATCATGACTCTCACATAATTCTCACAATTAATTTATTCAATAATCCTATGCCATTATGCAGCCCCTTTTCAGTACAGAAAAGGCTCACTCAGTCCGTCAGTTGGAATTTTTCAGTCCGGGAAAGAACTCCGAAAAATTCCAGAAAAATTCTCATAAATTCCTAAAAATGTAAAACAATTTATGGCGCACTCCAAATAATTTTTCAAATACGATTATCCCAGAATTTTCACAAAGAATCTCAATTAAACACTTATGCCGGAAATGTCATGAATGCATATATACCATATGCATGTGCAAAACAATCATCAGTTATAGAGGCTATATAATGTATGTTCATGCCGAGATATATTGCAATACTCCTAACCCGTCCCAAATGACCAATAAACCCTTCCTATGGGAGATGGGATGTTACAATATCCGTCCTTGGTGATCAGGTAGATCAACCAGCTGATCATGGATCAGTCGGAGCTAGTAGGGAGTCCTCAGTGCCTCGATTTGAGGAGCAGCCTCCTAAAGTCCCCGTGAGACAGGAGAGGAGATATGACAGACTGCGCAAGCAGGGGGCTGTTGATTTCTTTGACAGCACAGACCCTGCTGAAGCTGAGGGATGGCTGGAGAGGACTGAGAGAGTCCTAGACTAGATAGACTGCGACTCTGATGAGCGCTTTGATTATGCGGTTTCTCTGCTGCAGAGCCCAGCATATTAGTGGTGGAAGACTGCTTAAGGCGCACCACGGACCACAGATTCGACATGGGAGGATTTTTTGAGAGCCTTTCGGGATAATTATATGCCCAAGGTTTACATGGAGATGAAGATGCAGGAGTTCTTAGAGTTGAGGCAATTCGGATGCGGTGGCCGAGTATGAGTCTTGTTCAATGAGCCGATAGGGTATGTACATTACGATTACTCGGAGGTCGATAGGTCTTTGGAGATTTGAGGGTGGGCTCAATCTGAAAATCCGTACCAGGTTAGCCCGATCGGACATGGGCACCTTTATCGAGCTGAGAGCTGCTGCAGTGTGGATTAAGCAGCTTCTGAGACAGAGTCAGGCTGAGACTGGTCAGGGATCTAGGAGTAAGAGATCGAGTAACAGTCAGGGCAGCTTTGGTAGGAGCTTTATCAGGCACCAGAGCAAGACCTTTAGATCTTCAGGAGGATCCAGACAGTCTGGTTTTGTTCAAAGGGGGAGATTTGGGCAGACTGGCAGTAGCAGTAGTAGAGGTTCAGGGCAGGCGCTTCCTGTTTGTGTACATTGTGACAAGAGGCACAGTGGGGAGTGTTGGCGGCTGACTGGAGCCTGTCTTGCATGTGGCTCCATGGATCATCTGATTAGGAATTGCCCCACTACACTAAGAGCTTCGTCTGCTGTGGGTAGTAGAGCTGGGAGTAGCACGACAATGCAGTAGAGTCGGGGCGGTGGACCTGGATTGAGGAGTCGAGGTAGAGCCCGAGGGAGAGCGAAAGATTCCTTTATGGGGACTGAGGGCCGTGGCAGCCGACCACAGTCCCAGGCTAAGGTCTACGCCCTGACTAGGTAGGAGGCCCAGGATTCTCCGGATGTTGTTGCGGGTATGCTTTTGATTTCCGTCTTTGAGGTTTATGCATTGATAGATCCAGGTTCCACGCATTCTTTCATTGCACTGCATGTGACATGCAGATTGCATAGGGATAGGGAGATGTTGCAGTATGAGTTAGAGGTGAGTACTCCTTTAGGTAGTACTACTGTTTTGGGAGAGGTCTGCAAGGGGTGCTTGATCCAGATAGATTAAGCAGTGTTGAGTGTAGACCTGATAGTATTGCCCTTGAGGGAGATTGATTTGATTTTGGGGATGGACTGGCTTACTGCCCATAGAGCTGTTATGGACTGCTATACCAAGGAGGTCGTGTTAGAGTCTCCTGGTCAGCCTAGAGTAGTTTTTCGAGGTGTTAGTCAGGCAGTACCAGCCAGGATGATTTCTTTTCTGAGTGCCCTGAGGTTGATGCAGGTAGGTTGTGAGGCCTATCTGGCTCACGTGGTTGATACCAGAGTTGAGCAAAGGTTGCGGGATATTCCTATGATCAGGGAATTTCTCGATGTGTTTTCTAAGGATTTATCGGGTTTGCCGCCGGATGGGGAACGGAGTTTTCGATTGACCTCATTCCAGGTACCGCTCCTATATCCATACCTCCATATAGGATGGCACCGGTGGAACTGAGAGAGCTTAAGGCTCAGTTGCAGGAGCTTCTGGATAAGGGATTTATCAGGCCTAGTGTTTCGCCGTGGGGAGCTCCAATGTTGTTTGTGAAAAAGAAGGATGGGACTTTGAGGTTGTGCATCGACTACAGGCAGTTGAATCGGGTGATAGTAAAGAACAAGTATCCACTGCCTAGGATCGATGATTTGTTTAATCAGTTGCAGGGGGCTCAGGTGTTCACTAAGTTGGATATGAGATCAGGGTATTATCAGTTGTGGATAGCAGAGGCCGATGTGCCTAAGAGTACTTTTAGGAGCAGGTATGGGCATTTCGAGTTCCTAGTGATGTCGTTCGGGTTGACTAATGCCCCGGCAGCTTTCATGGCTTTGATGAATAAGGTTTTTCAACCCTACCTGGATCAGTTTGTGATAGTATTTATTGATGATATTTTGGTGTATTCGAGGAGTAGATAGGAGTAGGCTGAGCATCTGAGGATTGTTCTGCAGGTCATGAGAGAGAGGCAGTTGTATGCCAAATTCACTAAATGTGAATTTTGGCTTGATGAGGTAGTGTTTCTGGGGCACATTGTGACTGGTGAGGGTATTCAGGTGGATCGTCGCAAGGTTGAGGCAATGCTGTATTAGGAGGCTCCTAGGAAAGTGTCTGAGGTTCGGAGTTTCTTAGGATTAGCAGAATATTATCGGAGGTTTGTCGAGGGGCTGAGGGGCTCTCGCTGATCTCAGCCTCTCTGACAAAACTTCTGAGGAAGAATGTGCCATTCAAGTGGACTGAGGAGTGTCAGAAGAGCTTTGAGGAGCTGAAACATCGGCTGACTACTGCACCGATATTAGGCATTCCATCTGGGACTGGAGGCTATGTGGTGTACAGCGATGCTTCGCATCACGGACTAGGATGTGTATTGATGCAGCATGGCAGAGTGATAGCTTATGCCTCGAGACAGTTGAGGTCTCACGAGGTGAATTATCCAGTGCACGACTTGGAGTTAGCTGCAGTTGTATTTACTCTGAAGATCTGGAGACAATATTTGTATGGTGAGACGTTCCAGATTTTCACTGATCATAAGAGTTTGCGGTATTTTTTGAGTCAGAGGGAGTTGAATTTGAGGCAAAGGAGATGGATTGAGTTGCTTAAGGACTATGATTGCACGATTGAGTATCATCCAGGGAAGACCAATGTGGTAGCAGATGCATTGAGCAGGAGATCTCATATCAGTGCAGCTCATATTCAGATTGGGAGATTGCCTAGCCTGATTCAGTTGAGTGCTCTGAATGTGCAGATGGATTTGGCTCAGGATGGAGCTCTGATAGCTACTCTGAGGCTTAGGCCGATGTTGCATAATAGGATTAGGAGAGTTCGGGACCAGGATCCTGTGTTGGTGAGGCTGATGGACAGAGTGAGATCTGATCGGGATTCTGAGTTTGAGTTAAGAGATGGGACATTGTGGATGGGACAGAGACTTTGTGTTACTGATGTGGATGATTTGAGGCGTGAGATTTTGGAGGAGGCGCATGTGGCCACTTATGCTATGCATCCTGGTATTACCAAGATGTATAATACTCTGAAGTTGCATTTCTGGTAGCCTGGCATGAAGAGGCAAGTGGCAGAGTTCGTTTCTCAGTGTTTGACGTACCAGCAGGTTAAGGCTGAGCACCAGGCTCCAGTAGGAAAATTGCATTCGTTGCCCATTCCGGAGTGAAAATGCGAGCGAATCACGATGGATTTTATTATAGGACTGCCTAGGACGCCGAGGCAGTATGATGCGATCTGGGTCATAGTGGATCGGTTGACTAAATCGGCTCACTTCTTGCCAGTGAGAGAGAATAATACTTTGGATCAGTTGGCCCAGAAGTATGTGGCAGAGATTGTGAGACTGCATGGGGTTCCAGTGTCTATAGTTTCAGACAGGGATCCTAGGTTCACTTCGAGATTCTGGAGGAGTTTGCAGTCTGCTATGGGTTCTAGTTTGAGCTTCAGCACATCATTTCATCCTCAGACAGATGGGCAGAGTGAGAGAACGATTAAGACTGTTGAGGACATGTTGCGATCTTGTGTATTGGAGTTCCGAGGTGCATGGGATCAGTATTTGGCTCTGGTTGAGTTTGCTTATAATAATCAGTACCAGAGCAGCATCGGGATGGCACCGTATGAGGCGTTGTATGGGCGTTAGTGTAGATCACCTCTTTATTGGGATGAAGAGGGTATGAGGATGCTTGAGGGTCCCGAGCTGATTCAGGACACTGTTGATAAGGTAAAACTAATTCGGAGTCGCATCAAGGCGGCTCAGGATAGATAGAAAAGTTATGTAGATCAGCATCGGAGAGAGATAGAGTATGATGTGGGAGATAGGGTTTTCCTTCGAGTGTCATCTTGGAGAGGAGTTTTAAGATTTGGCAGGAAGGGCAAGTTGAGCCCTCGATATATTGGTCCTTATGAGATCCTAGAGAGGATAGGACCCTTGGCTTATAGATTGGCATTGCCGAGTGAGATGTCCCAGTTACATGACGTGTTTCATGTTAACATTGGTGAAAGTCTTATGGAAGAACCACTCGTCTAAGGAGGCGACTTGGGAGACTGAGGAGCACATGAGGAGGCAGTACCTGAAGTGAATCACACGTTAATACAGCACTTAGAAAACGATATTAGAATGCACGAGAAGGGGGGTTGAATTGTGTATTCCCCTTTTTTATAAATCTTTTCAGAACTATTTGTTAGAAATAAAATTCTTTACAGAATTTTTATAGATTCTGATTAATCAAACTTTTCAATACTATGTATATAAAAAGTAAGTAATGATAAAATTTGAAACTGAAATAGAGATAGAGAGTAAGAGTGGTAGACACGAAGATTTATCCTGGTTCACCCCAAACTGTGGGCTACGTCCAGTCCTCAGAGTTTCTTCTGAGATTTCACTATCTCTTCAATCGTTACAAGTATTCTTTCACCAACCTCTTCAGGTCTCTACAACCAGTATTCTTTCACACTTAGCCTCTGCAGGCTATCTGTATAACTTTTCTTCTCAAAAAGATATTTGAACACTTGTTACAGAAAAATAGCACTCAGCTAAATCACTTTTTCACGTAGTAATTTTTCTCGCTATTTTGTGTAAGTATCTGTAAGTTTTTTGTGTAACTGTTTTGTGTAAACTTTCCATCACTTTGCAATCTTCGACTTCGACTTGTATTTATAGCCTTCGTCTCTAACTGCTTCTTGATTCTTAAATCTTGAATCTTGAATCTTGAAAGAAACGGTTAATCAGTTGAGTTCTGTAACTAACTCAAACTGACTCTTGCGTCTGCGTCTGCTTTTGTATTTGCTTCTGTGTCTGCGTCTGCTTTTGTATTTGCGTCTGCGTCTGCGTCTGCGTCTGCGTCTGCGTCTGCGTCTGCGTCTGCGTCGTATTTGCGTCTTTCCCGCGTCTTTCATTATCTGCTTGTCTTAAATGCATGTTGACTTTAACTGCCTCAACTTAAATACGTATGCAGAGTTCGCTACTATGTTCGTTAAATACGTATGCGACTTCGTCTATTTTGTTTTTCTTTGTATTTGATCTCTTTTTGTTATACATCAAAATCATATTTATGTAAACTCATTTTGACTTAACAATCTCCCCCTTTTTGAGTATAACAAATTATATATAAGAAAAGAAAACAAAAATTTACAGATGTTGCAAAAATAAAACAAAACTTATCTTCTTCCTTTCTTCGTCTGCTGTGGTCACACCTTCTTTGTCTGAACATCCTCTCCTCTTCTATTCACCTTTTCTGTTTATTTTCTTCTTTTTCTGCTCTCCCCCTATTTGTTATAATAAAAAATGACTAATGATTACGCTCTTGGCAGCTTCGCTATCATCTTTTTTAGATCATTCACCGTCTCCTTCATGTCGTTGAGTTCACCACGTAATATGCTAACTTCATCTGGTGGATCAATCGATGAGGAGGCTTGATCAATATCTGCTGATGGAGGAGTGAAGGGAATTGAAGTAGTGTAAGCATCAGAGGATGGAGTGTAGTCTTCATTGATCTCAAAGGTAGGTGGACGAATGAGCGTTTTCACTTCGTGAAGATTTAAGTCAAAAGGAACAGCAAAGATCAAGAATCGTCTTCCTTGTAGGGGTAATGTGTTTGTATAGACAGTGTATTAGACAGAGGGCTAATACATAGAACTGTCTGAACAAGGAACTCAATAAATGTTCCTGTTCTTATTCTTCCCCTTACTGGACAGTCTTCCTCCTTATTAGTATAGCTGCAGCTCGCTTTATCTGGATTCTGTGCAGGAGTGCATGCCTTGTCAATTCTTCGCACTTCTTCTGCAATCTGATCTGCGGACAGATCATTACTAGCATCATCTTCAGGAAATAATTTTAACTTCCCCCTAGTAAAATCTAGTGGATATCTTGGCTGTATATTTGGCGCAACCATTATCTCTGTGTTCTTTGTGATTGGGAAAATAGTACATGGTTGACAGGGACGTTTTGAAGGATATGGCATTAGAAGGCAAATCCCAAGGTATCATAGAAGATCTTTTCATCTTCTTTGAGTAACTCCCATATGTTACGATTAATCACCATAGGTTGTACCATAGCCACTATTTTCTTCATTTGGTTGAGCACCGATTGCAATAGCGGTCCTTTGTTCAGTAACTACTTCCACCATTTTGATCTTCAACTTCTGTTTCCTCAAAAACTTATGGTAGTTGTATACCATCAGACACGGTTTATCATCATCCGAATCTGATATTGTTGTTGCTTCTTGATGTGTTTCAGTAGGAGTCATCTGATCCAGGCTTTCCTCTACTGGCTCCTCCTGTTGAGCAATAGGTGTTTCCTAAACCGTGTTTTCCTCCACTGGTTCCTCCTGTTAAACAATAGGGGTTTCCTGAACTGTATACTGCTCAGTTTCTGTTTCTTCTCGAACAGCATCAATAGTTTCTTTCTGTTGACTAACTTCCTCAGCAGTTGAAATGATCTTCTTTCGAATAACTTTCTTTGTCTTTGTCTCGCTTGATCGGTCTTCTGATTTCTTTCTTTGGAGATTTTCCTCTCTCGATTTTGATTTTCTCTTCCTCTCAGTCTCTTTGGTTTTTCTGGCCGTATCTTCTTCCAGAATAGAGACTAAGGATCTTGTGGCTCTGGGTGCACAAGATTTAGAGGTTTCTTCACGACTCTGCTCTCTAGCAGTCTTTTCTTCTTGTTGCCTTAGAGTCCTAATCCTCGGTGATCTCTTTGCTTTCTTCAAACTTCGCTCGTAAGACTTTCTCCTCGTCTTTTGGCGACTTTGTTACATCCTCTGGATTGGCTTTCTTGAAGATGAGGACTACTTTGTTTCATGAGAGGTCTTCCTAACACTCTCCTTAGTTCATCCGCAGGCGATCTGGTACTCACTGGAGATTGAGAACTTGAAGCGGGAGTCTTCTTCAATACACGCTCCCCCTAAGTTCTTGACTTCCTTGAAGAATCGGCTTGGTCTTTGTCTACTATGCTCAGACCCATTCGTCGTATCGTGTGTGCATCGATCTTGCTCTTCAAAGGAACAATTCTTCTATTTCCTTGAGTGCGCATTTAATACAGATTCCTTAAAAATCCTCGTCAGAAGCATACCATAAGGATAACTAGTTGAATCCTTTATCCCCTTAATCATATAATGAAGGATCAAGAAGGGTAAATCTATGGGATTTCGATTCAATAGGTAGAAACGGACATTGTTCATCCAGGTGGTCACCAAATGTCTTGAACCAATTTCGGTAGAATGCAATTAAACAAAATTGCGTGAAGCACCCTAGCCTTTGGAATCAAATTGGATGTCTTCCTCTCCTTGAATCATTTGTGTCATATAGTTGCCTCCCGATATCTTCTTCCTTCATACCGACTTGGGACATCCATCCGGCCTTGGTAGACGGTTTCTCACAACTAATGGACAATCGATCACCTTCTTTATAAGCTCCTTTGTCACAACAATGTATATTCTATCTACGAAGATACGATGGTGTTGTCTATTAGTTGAGCGTTCTTCCAAAACTCATATACCTCATTTGTGTATACAGGTTCTTGCGTCTGGAAGAAATTCCTCCAACCAGCTCTTATGATTTCTGGTTCTACATCCATGTCGTCTCTTCTTAGTGACTCAAAGTTCACATGTCTTCCATAAATCATAGCTGCTTCCATTGTGTAGAGCAAAAACTGTCTTCTGGAGAACTTTTTGAGTGAGATGTTTTGAGAGAATTGGTAAAGTAGAAATGAACCGTCAGGAGATGATGAAAAGACTGCAATAATTTCACCTTCAGTCTACTTGTACGGTGAGTTCTAGAATCATTAAGAACCTCGATATAATCAGATTTTTCCCTCCAAAAATCTTCCTTGTGAGAGAAGTTACCAGCTGTAACTCACTGTAACTAACGTCGTTAGTTTTGACGTTACTTTAGTCCTGACCGTTCACTTAATATAACCATGTTAAGATTGCGTCTTATCTTCTGGAACCGTTCTTCACTCAGTAGTTTAGTGAAGATATCTGCCCACTGAAGTTATGTTTCAACGAACTGTAGAAGCACCACTTTCCTCTGAACATAGTCTCTCAGGAAGTGATGTCTGACTTCTATATGCTTCACTCTGGAATGCTGAATTGGATTCTTTGATAGATTGATTGCACTGGTGTTGTCGCAATATATTGGAATCTCCTCCTCTTGAACTGAATAGTTGTTGGGACCCGATCCGGGAACCGGATCCCAACCGGAAACCAAAGAACGAAGAAAACGGAATCGAATGGAAAGCAAATGAAAGTGGCAGCAAAAACTAATCGAATCAAACGAATAGATTTCGAAGCGAAAGCCGAAGCAAAGCGAATGCGGAAACAAACACGTAGCAAAACGGATCCGACATCCGACAACAATTTTCAAAGGAAACGATCGAATGAACATAGTCGCGTTGGAAACCCTAAGACGTTCAAAAATCCGAAATGAATTTTTTTTTATTCTCATTTATCAAACTCATACAAAGAAATCTTATATCCTTTTTCCTTGGAAATTCTTTCTCATGCGAAATCTCAAAACTTCACCATAGTCTTACACATCTCAAATTCCATTTTCATTCCAAATTTTATCAAAAATTCGGCAGCATAACGACTGCCTTTATCCTAACCCAAACCTGCAAGGGTAAAGAAAATACACTTCTAAAACCAAACAGATCTCAGAATCATCGGACTCTCCCGTCCGGAACCCAAACACCAGCAAAACGCAAACCTAAATCTAATACTTCAATAATTCTCAATTCAATACCAAACTCATAATTCAATCAAATTTCCAAATCAATCATACATATATATTCCCAATTTATCCATAATTTCATATACAAATTTCACAATCATTCACAATGCTCAACTTTATACACAAATACATTTTTCCCAAACTTATCTTAAGCCATAAACATATTCATACTGAAGATCCAAATTACACAAAATCTAACTGACACAAATGTCGAAACTGATGTCTTCACATTCTTTCATCCGATCTCCGCTCAAACACGGAGATGGGGATGAAAGAGGGTGAGCTCAAAGCTCGTGGATAACACATTTATAAATCGATAAATAGCGGAAATCATTTTTCACAAGCTTTTGCCAAAAGGCTAATTTTTCAAACTTTATAATTTTTCAAACAATTTCCTCAAACTTTTTTCATATTTTTCAAACTTTTCCTCAAACCCTTTTCATATTTTCAAACTTTTCATAATAATCTCACTTTTTCTCATTTTTTTTCAACCTTCTCGAATTTTTCATAAATATGAATGCAACATACAGAAACAAAATTGAAAACACACAACATATCAAAATGGTGCAGCTAGGTCCAAGCGAGCGTCTTGCAGTCTCGCAGAGCGGTCTGTCTGGCATCGTGAAATGTAACGTCTACACTTTCCGGCATAGCGGTCCAGTGTAGCCGTGAAAGGAGTCCGAAATCGGAGCTCCGTGCCACTAGCGGGCAGCCGGGAGAAGGCTATACACATAGAGACAGTGCTGACTCACCAAAGGACCTACCAAACCCACATAACACATATCGAAAACGGAAACTAAAATTGCCTGAAGGCACTTTCCAAAATTTTGCTTTTCTAACATTATTTCATCAACTTAAAACAATCTCACAAATTCACACATATCATACAATTCAATTAATTCAATCAATCAGTAATTGCTACAATATGCATAATTATCAATGCGTACACAACAAATACAGTTTCAGAAATTTCTAACGATTTTTGCAAATCATTTAAAACAATGAATTTAAGCTTGTAATAATTTTTCAAAAATCACTTAGGAATCATAATTTCCAACCTTAAATCAATTCTTATTTTCAAACATTTCCAAAAACAATAAGTGATCAAAATTCCAAACTTTTGCTTTTTTTAATTTTTCAAAATTCGTATTAAGCTTACAAATCAAAATATAAATATGTTACCCACCTCGAAATGACGCTAGGAACTTGTTCCAAGCTCCAATTTGATCCTTGCTTCTTTCCTTCTTTCAATTAAACATGACCTAAGCCATAATCACCCAAATTCACATCATAAATTTGCATAATTTCCAAAATTAACTATCGAAAATTCATAATTATCATATTTCCATGCTATTTCAATCTTCAATTTTGAAAATCCCCAATTTTCAAAATTGGCCTAAACCAATACACCCAAATTAAATCTCATAAAACATAATTTCTTCAAAATTAATTCCATCTTTCATCAATTCATGCTATTTTTTATGATTCTACACCTTTAATTCACAAAATTTGGGAAAACCCCCAAATCTCTAATTTGGCCTAAACCCCCAATTCATAATTTTTCAAATTAAACTTCACCTAAAGCATAAACATCAAAATTAACTTAGGATATCTCAAATTCTTCACTAATTCAAGCCATCTAAATCATCAATTTCAAAAACTCCCAAATTTTTACTATTCATCATCTTCCCCACTAAGCTTTCTCTCTCTAAAATCTTCCATAACCAAAATTAACTCATCAATCACAAAATAAAACTCATAGCACATAAACCCACATCATTTCTAATTAATCTAAACCAAAAACTTATCAAAAATTCAAAGTAAAAGAATTTCTCTTACCTCTTCCTCTCTTCATTTTCAGATTTTTACAAGCTTTAGAGGGAGTTTCCACCTTCTTTCATCCTTCTTCCTTGAAATCTACTCAAAACAAGCTTTAAAACTCTTAAATTTCCAAAAACTAGCTTTCTCTCTCTTTTCTCCATTTTTTCCTCTCATCCGAAACTTCAATCTTCTCTTCTCTTCTTATTTTCTCTTCTTCTTTCCAGAAAAATCGTGAATCTCCTTCTTAAAAACGACAATTTCATCTTCTTATGTGCCATGTCATTTAAAATTGATGAAAAGACTAAAATGCCCTTGTCATGTTACTTTAAGTCATGTTCACTTGCGGGTCTGATTTGCACTATTAATTTGAAGGAATTTGTCAAAACTTCCTTCTTGAGAAATGTTCCTCTCAATCATACGAATCCAACGCCACTGACCGCGCTCAATTCCGATCACTACATCAAAAGTTATGTGCAAAACAGTGCGGGTATATCCATATTCTAACACATTTTCCATGTATGATTATTTCCGTCCAAAAGTTCACATTCTTAATCCCAGAATTGAAACTCGATGTCTTCATAAAAATTGTAGCCCTATGTCTCTCGTTTAATTCAAAACAAGAATCGCCTCATTTCGATTCCCAGACCAAAAGTTATGCTCAAATTACTCTTAGATGTTCCAAATCCAAAAACTGCACACGAATTTGAACTTCCATTCATAATTTGAGGGTCTTAGGGGCAAAATTGACATTTTATTTCTTCATATGATTTGTAGCCCCTTGCTTTATCTTTATTTCGCCTCAAGAATCACTTCAATCGGATCTCTACAGATCCCGAATTTCATAAAACACTGAACTATGCTCGGAAAATTTCCTGACTCACTTTGATTAAATTAATCACCATTAATTTCATCTCAAAATTTCACAAATTTCTGTGAGGATTTAGATAATTGTCTTAGGAATCCAACGCCATAAGAATCAACTCAATCGGATGTCAGACGGAAAAGATATAAACAAAATAGTGAATAAAGGTCGAATTTGTGAAAGGAAACTAACAAAGGAATCAAAACAGCGCCGTATTGGAGAAACAAAAACGGCGTCGTTCCAAACAGAAACGCCCGCGTTTGGGCGAGGCGAAGACGCGTCGCCCTAGCGACGCGAGCCGAATGCTCGCCATCGCTATGGCAATGCGCGTCACCGTAGCGACGGTGGCTGGACGTTCGCCATCGCTACGGCGATATGCGTCGCCGTAGCGACGGCGGCTGGACGCTCGCCATCGCTATGGCGATACGCGTCGCCCTAGTGACGGGGATAAAACATTTTCCTCTCCTTGTTTTTTTTAACTTCCAAAATTCATAATTCTCAATCCCGAACTCCAATTTTGACAAGCTTAGTCTCTATAGAAAGCTTGAAGGAAACTCTACATATTCCATGAAGGACATAAAAATCAATTCGACTCCTAAGAGAGTCCATTTTCCGATCAAAGATACTATCCTCTAATAATCATGTTAAAACCACAATATAAACTTGTGAAAATCATAACTTATTATTCCGAGATCGAAAAATTGCATACTTTATATCGAAATAAAGATCAAAACAAACCCTTCAATTTTCATGAAGAACATCAAAGCTCAATTAACCTCTAACTAGGTTAATTTCTCAGTCAAAGATTCAGTCATACTTAAAGTCAAAAGTCAACCTTATCAAACATAAACTTTGACTGAACATAACTTTCACTCCCGATATCGAAAAATTGCAAACTTTATGGCTACAGAAAGCTCTTAACATAATCTACAAGTTTCCAGTAGATCATTTTATCAAATTTTGCCTGTATCAAAAGTCAACATTCAAAGGCCAAAAAGTCAACTATTTCAAATTTATCATATTTTCACTCTTTCTCTTTTTAGTCATGAATTTCAACTTAATTTCAATCAACTCATCCACTTTCCTCTCATAATCCATATAAATTCATTCAAATATTAAAGCCCTCAAAATTAAACAATTCATTTCTCATAAATTTTTCTTAAGTTCATCAAATTTCCTTAAATTCATTATCATTCTCACCAATTCTTTCTCACTTAAATTCATTGTAATATTTCTAATTTTAATCAAAAGTTCGGGGTCCAACATTTCTTCCCCTCTTAAAAGAATTTCGTCCTCGAAATTCACACTTACTTAAACTCCAAGTAACTCATTCTTGCATAAATTTCTTTCTAAACAAAGATCATCAAGCACTTTCTTACTAACTTCTTTCCAAAAACTCATAATCAATCACTTTCTCTTATCTAATTTCCTCAGCATACATATTCTTAACTTACTTCTTATATCAAGTACACCACATTCACTATTATATCACTTCACTATATCCACAATTCAATATGCCTTACATATATAAATATAAACTCAAGTTGTCTCATCTTTCACCCTCAAATAGATATACAAAATGAAATCATCTTAATTCCTCATGGACTTCAAATCTCAATTTCATGAACAATCTCTTACAATCCCTCAACATTCTTATCGTCTTCATCTATCAATCACATTTGTATACACTTTATCTTTATCACAATCTCACAAATTCAATCTTATGCTTGAACACTCTTAGACAAATCGATCAGACCTGGCGCCCAAGCACGATCATAATCGGGCTCGATACCATAAATGTTGGGACTCGATCCGGGAACCGGAAACCAAAGAACGAAGAAAACGGAATCGAATGGAAAGCAAATGAAAGCGGCAGCAAAAACTAATCGAATCAAACGAATAGATTTCGAAGCGAAAGCCGAAGCAAAGCGAATGCGGAAACAAACATGTAGCAAAACGGATCCGACATCTGACAACAATTTTCAAAGGAAATGATCGAATGAACATAGTCGCGTTGGAAACCCTAAGACGTTCCAAAATCCGAAATGAATTTTTTTTTATTCTCATTTATCAAACTCATACAAAGAAATCTTATATCCTTTTTCCTTGGAAATTCTTTCTCATGCGAAATCTCAAAACTTCACCATAGTCTTACACATCTCAAATTCCATTTTCATTCCAAATTTTATCAAAAATTCGGCAGCATAACGACTGCCTTTATCCTAACCCAAACCTGCAAGGGTAAAGAAAATACACTTCTAAAAGCCAAACAGATCTCAGAATCATCGGACTCTCCCGTCCGGAACCCAAACACCAGCAAAACGCAAACCTAAATCTAATACTTCAATAATTCTCAATTCAATACCAAACTCATAATTCAATCAAATTTCCAAATCAATCATACATATATATTCCCAATTTATCCATAATTTCATATACAAATTTCACAATCATTCACAATGCTCAACTTTATACACAAATACATTTTTCCCAAACTTATCTTAAGTCATAAACATATTCATACTGAAGATCCAAATTACACAAAATCTAACTGACACAAATGTCGAAACTGATGTCTTCACATTCTTTCATCCGATCTCTTGCTCGAAACCTGGAGATGGGGATGAAAGAGGGGGTGAGCTCGAAAGCTCGTGGATAACACATTTATAAATCGATAAATAAGCGGAAATCATTTTTCACAAGCTTTTTGCCAAAAGGGCTAATTTTTCAAACTTTATAATTTTTCAAACAATTTCCTCAAACTTTTTTTCATATTTTTCAAACTTTTTCCTCAAACCCTTTTTCATATTTTCAAACTTTTCATAATAATCTCACTTTTTCTCATTTTTTTTTCAACCTTCTCGAATTTTTTATAAATATGAATGCAACATACAGAAACAAAATTGAAAACACACAACATATCAAAATGGTCTGGCTAGGTCCAAACAGAACGTACTGCACAGTCTCGCAGAGCGGTCCTGTCTTGATCGTGAATGAAACGTCTACACTTTCCCGCATAGTGGTCCAGTGTAGCCGTGAAAGGAGTCCGAATCGGAGTCCGTGCCACTAAGCGGCAGCCGGGAGAAGGCTATACACATAGAGACAGTGCTGACTCACCAAAGGACCTACCAAACCCACATAACACATATCGAAAACAGAAACTCAAATTGCCCGAAGGCACTTTCCAAAATTTTGCTTTTCTAACATTATTTCATCAACTTAAAACAATCTCACAAATTCACACATATCATACAATTCAATTAATTCAATCAATCAGTAATTGCTACAATATGCATAATTATCAATGCATACATAACAAATACAGTTTCAGAAATTTCTAACGATTTTTGCAAATCATTTAAAACAATGAATTTAAGCTTGTAATAATTTTTCAGAAATCACTTAGGAATCATAATTTCCAACCTTAAATCAATTCTTATTTTCAAACATTTCCAAAAATAATAAGTGATCAAAATTCCAAACTTTTGCTTTCTTTAATTTTTCAAAATTCGTATTAAGCTTACAAATCAAAATATAAATATGTTACCCACCTCGAAATGACGCTAGGAACTTGTTCCAAGCTCCAATTTGATCATTGCTTCTTTCCTTCTTTCAATTAAACATGACCTAAGCTATAATCACCCAAATTCACATCATAAATTTGCATAATTCCCAAAATTAACTATCGAAAATTCATAATTATCATATTTCCATGCTATTTCAATCTCCAATTTTGAAAATCCTCAATTTTCAAAATTGGCCTAAACCAATACACCCAAATTAAATCTCATAAAACATAATTTCTTCAAAATTAATTACATCTTTCATCAATTCATGCTATTTTTGATGATTCTACACCTTTAATTCACAAAATTTGGGAAAACCCCCAAATCTCTAATTTGGCCTAAACCCCCAATTCATAATTTTTCAAATTAAACTTCACCTAAAGCATAAACATCAAAATTAACTTAGGATATCTCAAATTCTTCACTAATTCAAGCCATCTAAATCATCAATTTCAAAAACTCCCAAATTTTTACTATTCATCATCTTCCCCACTAAGCTTTCTCTCTCTAAAATCTTCCATAACCAAAATTAACTCATCAATCACAAAATAAAACTCATAGCACATAAACCCACATCACTTCTAATTAATCTAAACCAAAAACTTATCAAAAATTCAAAGTAGAAAAATTTCTCTTACCTCTTCCTCTCTTCATTTTCGGATTTTTACAAGCCTTAGAGGGAGTTTCCACCTTCTTTCATCCTTCTTCCTTGAAATCTACTCAAAACAAGCTTTAAAACTCTTAAATTTCCTAAAACTAGCTTTCTCTCTCTTTTCTCCCGTTTTTCCTCTCATCAGAAACTTCAATCTTCTCTTCTCTTCTTATTTTCTCTTCTTCTTTCCAGAAAAATCGTGAATCTCCTTCTTAAAAATGACAATTTCATCTTCTTATGTGCCATGTCATTTAAAATTGATGAAAAGACTAAAATGCCCTTGTCATGTTACTTTAAGTCATGTTCACTTTCGGGTCTGATTCGCACTATCAATTTGAAGAAATTTGTCAAAACTTCCTTCTCAAGAAATGTTCCTCTCAATCATACGAATCCAACGCCACTGACCGCTCTCAATTCCGATCACTACATCAAAAGTTATGTGCAAAACAGTGCGGGCATATCCATATTCTAACACATTTTCCATGTACGATTATTTCCGTCCAAAAGTTCACATTCTTAATCCCAGAATTGAAACTCTATGTCTTCATAACAATTGTAGCCTTATGTCTCTAGTTTAATTCAAAACAAGAATCGCCTCATTTCGATTCCCATACCAAAAGTTATGCTCAAATTACTCTCAGATGTTCCAAATCCAAAAACTGCACACGAATTTGAATTTCCATTCATAATTTGAGGGTCTTAGGGGAAAAATTCACATTTTATTTCTTCGTATGATTTGTAGCCCCTTGTTTTATCTTTATTTCGCCTCAAGAATCACTTCAATCGGATCTCTACAGATCCCGAATTTCATAAAACACTGAACTATGCTCGGAAAATTTCCCGACTCACTTTGATTAAAATAATCACCATTAATTTCATCTCAAAATTTCACAAATTTCTGTGAGGATGTAGATAATTGTCTTAGAAATCCAACGCCATAAGAATCAACTCAATCGGATGTCGGACGGAAAAGATATAAACAAAATAGTGAACAAAGGTCGAACTTGTGAAAGGAAACTAAGAAAGGAATCAAAACGGCGCCGTATTGGAGAAACAAAAACGGCGTCGTTCCAAACAGAAACGCCCGCGTTTGGGCGAGGCGAAGACGCAGTCGCCTTGGCGACCGCGTCGCCTTAACGACGCCAGCCGAATGCTCGCCATCGCTATCGCTATGGCGATGCGCGTCGCCGTAGCGACGACGGCTGGACGTTCGCCATCGCTATGGCGATACGCGTCGCCGTAGCGACGACGACTGGACGCTCGCCATCGCTATGGCGATACGCGTCGCCCTAGTGACGGGGATAAAACATTTTCCTCTTTTTTTTTTTAAACTTCCAAAATTCATAATTCTCAATCCCGAACTCCAATTTTGACAAGCTTAGTCTCTATAGAAAGCTTGAAGGAAACTCTACATATTCCATGAAGTACATAAAAATCAATTTGACTCCTAAGAGAGTCCATTTTCCGATCAAAGATACTATCCTCTAATAATCATGTTAAAACCACAATATAAACTTGTAAAAATTATAACTTATTATTCCGAGATCGAAAAATTGCATACTTTATATCGAAATAAAGATCAAAACAAACCCTTCAATTTTCATGAAGAACATCAAAGCTCAATTAACCTCTAACTAGGTTAATTTCTCAGTCAAAGATTCAGTCATACTTAAAGTCAAAAGTCAACCTTATCAAACATAAACTTTGATGAACATAACTTTCACTCGATATCGAAAATTGCAAACTTTATGGCTACAGAAAGCTCTTAACATAATCTACAAGTTTCCAGTAGATCATTTTATCAAATTTTGCCTGTATCAAAAGTCAACATTCAAAGGCCAAAAAGTCAACTATTTCAAATTTGTCATATTTTCACTCTTTCTCTTTTTAGTCATGAATTTCAACTTAATTTCAATCAACTCATCCACTTTCCTCTCATAATCCATATAAATTCATTCAAATATTAAAGTCCTCAAAATTAAACAATTCATTTCTCATAAATTTTTCTTAAGTTCATCAAATTTCCTTAAATTCATTCTCATTCTCACCAATTCTTTCTCACTTAAATTCATTGTAATATTTCTAATTTTCATCAAAAGTTCGAGGTCCAACAATAGTCTTCAAGCTGATACTTAATCCACAAAGATTCAGTGAGCAAAGAATCATGCAGATATATATTCCTTGACGGTTGATAGAGCAATTGAGCTTTGTCTCTTGCTTGACCAGGAGACTAGATTTCCTCCAAGAAAGTGACATCCTCCACTTGTGCTCTTCCTTTCGATTCTATCTCCGGCATAGTCTGCATCACAATATCTAATTAACCTGAAATCTTTACCTTTCTCAAACATTAAGCAAAGATTAGTAGTACCTGCGAGATATCTCAGAATTCTTTTAACAGCAATAAAATGAGACTCTCTAGGATCGGCTTGAAATCTTGTACACAAGCATATACTGAACAAAATATCAGGTCTATTTGCTGTAAGATACAGTAAAGAACCAATCATCCCTCTATACAGGGTTTTATCCACCTTTTTACAAAGTTCATCTTTCGACAAAAGGTTTGAAGGATGCATCGGAGTTGCCATAGGCTTTACATTATTCATGTCAAATTTATTCAACAACTCTTTCACATACTTTTGTTGATGAATGAAGATCTTCTCTTCAGTTTGCTTAACTTGCAACCCAAGAAAGAAATTTAACTCACCCATCATACTCATTTCAAATTCTTTCTTCATTAGACCCTCAAACTTCAAGCACAACTCTTTTGAAGTAGCACCAAAAATGATATCATCAACGTAGATCTGTACTAAGATAAAATCATTCTGAAAATTCTTCCTAAAGAGCGTCTTATCAACTTGACCTCTACTGAAACCATTCTCTATTAAAAAGGTACTCAGACGATCATACCAAGCTCTAAGAGCTTGCTTCAGGCCGTATAAGGCTTTGTGAAGTCTATAGACATAGTCTGGGTTTTCAACATCTTCGAAGCCAGGTGGTTGTTTCACATACACCTCTTCATCTATAACGCCATTCAGAAATGCACTCTTCACATCAATCTGAAACAACTTTATATCATGACAGATCGCATATGCCAACAAAATCCTTATAGCTTCAAGTCTTGCTACTGGAGCATATGTTTCATTATAGTCTATTCCTTCTTGCTGATTATAGCCTTGTGCTACTAATCTAGCCTTATTTCGACTCACTCTTCCTGATTCGTCTAACTTATTCTTAAAAACCCATCTGGTTCCTATAATGGATTTCTTAGATGGTTTCGGAACTAAGGACCAGACGTTATTCCTAGTAAATTGATTCAGCTCCTCTTGCATGGCTAACACCCAAGCTTCTTCTTAAAGAGCTTCCTCAACCTTCTTAGGCTCTACTTCGGAGATAAAAGCTACATTAGCTTCTCTTACGAATCTGGACCTTGTCCTAACTCCTTCGAGGTCTCACCGATAATTAACTCTTCGGATGAGAGCTTTTATACTTCCAATTTCGTCTTAGTTCAATAGTTTCTGGAATATCCTCAATTTTGTTCTCATGAGTGTCTGATGAAGGAGTTTCTGAAGTATCATCTAAGTTCTTTGAAGGACCTTCATTCTCCATGTCATCTTCCTTATGAGGTTGAGAGCTATCATCAAACTTGACATGGATGGTCTCTTCAACAGTCTTTGAAGTAAGATTGTAAATTCGAAATGCCTTAGACGATGATGAGTAGCCTAGAAAGATTCCTGGATAGGTCTTCAAATCGAATTTATCCAATAGCTCTTTCGTATTCAGAATGGAACATTTGCACCCTAATGGATGAAAGTAAGATATGCTTGGTCTTCTTCCATTCCATAACTCATAAGGAGTCTTCTTCAACATGGGTCGCAATGCGAATTCTATTACGAATATAGCATCTTTGATTCACGACTTCTCGCGAAAATACTTAGGAAGATTCATCTCACATAGCATGGTCCTTGCCATCTCTTGAATCGTCCTATTCTTCCTTTCAACAACTCCATTCTGTGTGGAGTTCTAGGGCCGAAGTTGTGGGAAATTCCATTCTCCTCACGAATACTCTAAACTTCTCATTTTCAAACTCTCCACCATGGTCACTCCCGACATCGGCTATGGACATTCCTTTTCATTCAGTAACTTTCGGATAAGGTTCTAAAGCACTTAAAAGACTCATCTTTGTGTGATAAGAATAATATCCAACAAAATCGAGTAAAATCATCAACAATAACAAGTCCATATTTCTTTACGCTAAGACTTATTGTCCTTGTTGGACCAAATAAATCCATATGTAACAATTCTAAAGGTCTAGATGAGGTTACAAAACTTTTAGAAGAAAAAGAGGTTTTAACTTGTTTTCCTTTCAAACAATTTTCACAGAAAAATTCTTTGTCAAAACTTATCTTTGGCAAACCTCTTACCAAATCATGTTTTAATAATTTTGAAATATGTTTCAAAGAGACATGACCTAGCTTTTTATGCCAGATTAGTCTTTCCTCTTCAGAAGATAGAAAAAATGAAATATTTTGACTTTGAAAATCTTCTAAATTGATTTTGTAAAGATTGTTTCTTCTCTTGGCAGAGAAAAGTATAGACCCATCTTTGTTTCTGACTTCGCAAAGATTTTGATTGAATGTAACTGTGAAACCAGAATCACACAATTGACTGACGCTAATCAAGTTATACTTCAGACCATCAACAAGTAGTACATTATTTATGCATGCAAATGAATCTTTACCTATTTTCCTGATTCCAATAATTTTGCCCTGCTGGTTGTCTCCGAAAGTTACTGATCCTCCCTTCTTATACTGAAGGTCTAGGAACATAGACTCTCTTCCCATCATGTGTCGCGAGCATCCACTGTCTAAATACCAATGGTGCTTGCCATATCTTCCAAGGAAGGATATCTGCAGGAGAAACTATTTTATTTTTTGGTACCCAAATTTTCTTGGGTCCTTTACGGTTAGTAGTATGCATATGATGTGATCTTTTATGCATATAACTAGGACGTTGATTAAAATGAATTATCCTATAACTTCCTTTTTGAAAGACAGATTTTTTACGAGACTGAGCCTTGTTTCCTGTAAACCCTAATCCAGTCTTATCACTCGGATGTCTACATTTTTCAAGCATTTCATTCATTTTCTTTGTACTTTCTGTGAAAGTAGCTAAATCAACTGATAAATTCTTAATCCTTATTTTAAGTTGATTGATCTCTTCTGATCTGTCTACAAACTTCCTTTTATCTTCTAATTGTTTCTTTAAACAAATATTTTCTCTCTATTACCTCGGTATGTCTAATATTTTCTACATACTTTTTCTTTAACACCTTGTCTTGTTTCGAATAGCATGAGAATCTTCTAACAGATTACGAGTATGCATCATGCAAATTATCGTAGTCGATTTTACCTCCTCATCACTATCTTCCTCGGCCATCGTGGATGTTCGATATTCGATGACTCGGAACTCATGTCGATTGAGATGAATCTAGGTCCTCCCAAGTTGCCATCATGCTTTTCTTGCCTTCTACTCTTCTTTGATTTCTTCTTGAGAGTAGGACATTCGGACTTGTAGTGTCCAGTGGTTTGCACTTTCGTAGCGAGATAATAGAAGACTTCTCCGGTTTAGCTTCATCTTTCCCATTCTTTACGAATATCCGGTTCCCTCGGACTTTTTCTTCCACATGCGTCTTATCTTTCTGGAGATGAAAGATAATTCGTCATCTTCATCACTTGACTCTGATTCTGATTGGCTAGAGTTGTCATCCTTTGATTCTTCAATTTTCAACGCTTTTGATGACTTCCTCCTTCTCTGAGTCTTATGATTCTTCTGTCCGGCCTTCAGTGCTATCGACTTGTCCCGCTTGGGCTTGTCTTCAGCGTTGAGTTCAACTTCGTGAATCTTTAAAGATCCCAGCAACTCATCCAGCTTTAACACGCTCAAGTCTTTAGCTTCTTGCACCGCAGTAACTTTAGGTCTCCATCTCTTAGGAAGACTTCTTAGAATCTTTCGAACATGATCTTGATTGTTGTACGTCCTTCCTAGAGCTTTCAATCCATTGACAATTGTTTGAAATCTTCCAAACATTTGATCAATAGATTCTTCATCTTCCATCCTGAAAAGTTCATATTGATGCACAAGAATACTTATCTTGGATTCTTTAACTTGGCTTGTGCCTTCGTGAGCAATGGACAATGTGTCCCACATCTCTTTTGCAGTGTCGCAACCGTGCACTTTGTCGTACTCGCTCCTGCTTAGGGAACACGTCAAGAAAAATTTCGCCTTTGAATTTAGTTGTATTCTTGCTTTCTAATCAACCGTCCATCTGTTCCGTAGAATAGAATTGCCTTCTTCATCTACAGGTGTATAAGGTCCGTTCTCTATTACGTCCCAAAGGTTGACATGAGTAGATTCGATGAATAACCGCATCCTATCTTTCCATGGTGATAGTCTTCTCAGTTGAATCTTTGGAGGTCTAGTGACCGAGGCTCCTTCAAATGATGTATACATGTGACTCTGCCATTATCTTTAATCCACACTTCGCCAAAGTGATTCTTGGATACCTTGCTCTGATACCAATTGAAGTGAATCACACATTAATACAGCACTTAGAAAACGATATTAGAATGCACGAGAAGGGGGGGTTGAATTGTGTATTCCCCTTTTTTTATAAATCTTTTCGAACTATTTGTTAGAAATAAAATTCTTTACGTAATTTTATAGATTACGATTAATCAAACTTTTCAATACTATGTATATAAAAGTAAGTAATGATAAAATTTGAAACTGAAATAGAGATAGAGAGTAAGAGTGGTAGACACGAAGATTTATCCTGGTTCACCCCAAATCGTGGGCTACGTCCAGTCCTCAGAGTTTCTTTTGAGATTTCACTATCTCTTCAATCGTTACAAGTATTCTTTCACAAGCCTCTTCAGGTCTCTATAACCAGTATTCTTTCACACTTAGCCTCTGCAAGCTATCTGTACAACTTTTCTTCTCAGAAAGATATTTGAACACTTGTTACAGAAAAATAGCACTCAGCTAAATCACTTTTTCACGTAGAAATTTTTCTCGCTATTTTGTGTAAGTATCTGTAAGTTTTTTGTGTAACTGTTTTGTGTAAACTTTCCGTCACTTTGCAATCTTCGACTTCGACTTGTATTTATAGCCTTCATCTCTAACTGCTTCTTGAATCTTGAATCTTGAATCTTGAATCTTGAAAGAAACGGTTAATCAGTTGAGTTCTGTAACTAACTCGAACTGACTCTTGCGTCTGCTTCTTTTCTGCGTCTGCGTCTGCTTTTGTATTTGCGTCTGCGTCTGCGTCTGCGTCTGCTTTTGTATTTGCGTCTGCGTCTGCGTCTGCGTCTGCGTCGCATTTGCGTCTTTCCCGCATCTTTCATTATCTGTGTCGTCTTAAATCATGTTGACTTTAATCGCCTCAACTTACGTATGCTCGAGTTAAATGCTGTTAAATGCGTATGCGACTTCGCCTGCATTTTGTTTTTCTTTGTATTTGATCTCTTTTTGTTATACATCAAAATCATATTTATGTAAAGTCATTTTGACTTAACAGTACCCTCACCTGTTCGATCAGTCAGGTAAGAAATTTCGAGACGAAATTTTTATTAGGAGGGGAGAATTGTAACATCTCGTTACCGATGTGATGGGCATATTTGTAATTCAGATGGGGTAGGATTGAGTGCATCTGTATATTGAACTGCACATGCATTATAGCCTCTATATTATTGATAAATGATTATTGTTCCACAAGCATATGAGTGTACATGCATGTATGACATTTTTTCGGCTTGATAGTGTAAATTGGAAAATTGGGTGATAATTGTACAGATCATGTTTTGAATATAGAATTGGAGCGAAAATCGAATTTAGGGGTTTGAAAATTGAAATTGGAGTTTATGATTATGTATTTCCTATTTTTGAGGAATTATAAGAATTTCTCTAAAATTTTTAGAGTTATAGGTCCGGACCGAAAAAATGACTTAAAGATTGATAAATTGAATTCCGGTTCTGAAATTGATTGGCAATTGGCACGAGATAATTTGAGTGATGGTTTTAGGATTTCATATTTATAGTCGTTGCGAAATTGGGAGAAAATTAGAATAAGAATCGAATTTTTAGACCCTAAGAATTAGGCACGTGGCTTGAGATTTACCAAACATGCCCTAAGCCTTAGGTATAAAACCCTAAACCCTTTGAATTTTTGCCTTCCACGATATTCTTCTTTGTTTTGAAAGAAAATTGGATTTTTCTTCCTCTCTTCTTCGTGGATCCCTCCTTACCCATTTCTTCCATTTCCTTCTTGCTAATTGTACCATCTTTCACCTTTAATCCATCCTTTGAGCTTGTTATGGGAGAAGATGATGTTTGGTGTTGGAAGAGGTGAAAACCGTGGGTGTGCCTAAGCTTGGAGATTTGAGTTTCTTAAGTGTTTTAAAGCTTTGCAAGGATTAATCAAGTAAGTTATTTTTCTTTCATGTTTTAGATAGTTTGATTTGGTAATTAATTTGAGTATGTGATTGTGGGGAGATATATGAGTTTCGGGTGATGAGTTTCCTTGATTTTGATTTAGGTATTTGAAGGATAATTGGTTTTAGATGGAATTGAGGTTAGGGATGAGTTGTGTTTAGTGTATTGAGTTGTTTTGGAATGTTTATAAAGAGAAAAGACGGATTAAAAGTTGACAAAACTGAGAAATCTGGGTTTCGGGCATTTACGGGTTTGCGTCATGACGCATGTGATGAACACGCCATGAAAGAGATTCTGTCGACGCCATGACGAAAGCAAAAGCACACGTCGTCATGACGAACAAAAAGCTGGCGCACATGATGCGTCAGAACGCATGCGCCGCCATCTGGCGAGATGGTCTCGTCGCAGCGAGTGATCTTACGCCGCAGCGAGGACACCTTTTTGTCCGAAAATGAAGTGCTTCCTTAAGTGATGATTTTGAGGTTAAATTCTTATTGAATTAGTTCTTGAGTGATTGAAATTTAGAGATAAAGAATTGTTTTGGAAAGATTCAGGAATAGGATCGGGAATGTCATAAACATGTATAGTACACAATGCATTCGCTGCATGTGCATTATTGATTATTGTAATTATGCAAATGGTAATGTTTATGTATTCTGATTGTTTTAGAGGCTCAAGTGGAGCGTCGATCTTCCGATGTAGGTGAGACTTCCCGGCAGTAGCTCGAAAGTTTAGAGGTGAGTAACCTAGTTGGTTCCTCAACCTTTATGTGTTACATTTTATGCACCTATGCCATGTGGAGTTAAGGAAGGATTTGTGTGTTCGCTTTTGATTGATTTCGGACAATAGGTGTTCGAAATATTTGGAACTTGTTATAGAAGTGTTAATTGTGCATAATTGCAATTAATTGGTTTTAATGCAAAAATTGGACGTATGATATTGTGTTGTGACACGACTAGTATAAACTGAAACATGTGCATTCATGCATAAAGGCATGATCAAATAATGGCAGTTGTGACCGGAGTAGCCAACGCATTTTAGAGCTTTAAGCTCAACGCATCAGGACTTTGAGTCCAACGAAACTTTAGAGCCGCAGGCTCAACATATCAGGGCTTTAAGCCCACCGTTATCAGGCGCACTGTCACAACAACGTAACAAATTGGAAAGGGTTACATGTGCATTGTATACATATAAATGATAAATTGTGGACTGTGTGAAAGGCGAAATGCCTTATATTGTGAAATGTAGATGCATGCAATAATTCCGAATATGTTATTGTGTGGTATTATGTGAAATTGTGTGAACTATTTGTATATGCATGAGTTGGGTGGACCATCGATGATGGTTTCTCGCTGAGTTCGCAAACTCACCCAACATTACATATATTTTTCAGGTCAGTGATTGTAGACTCCTAGCTCCAAAGTTAGACTTTTCCTGCCGTGTGGACCTAGTTGGCAAGAGAAGTGATGGCACATAGGTCGGTCAGCTGGGACAATTTTTGTAGATGACCTAGTTAGTTTTGTATCAGTTCCTTTTTGGAATATGTGTATAGATTGTGGAAATTGATAAGCTTGTAAATTGTGTTTTGAGGTTATAAAATGGAAACCTTTCAATTTTAGAAATCTAGTGATTTTGATATTACAGTTTTATTATATTGATGCCATGTGGATTATAGAATTGATCGTTCGTAGTGCACCCTCATCGTGGGTTATATATCGGAACAACCCACGGGCGTTCCGGTGCGTACCCTACGGTAAGGGGCGCTACATTTTTATGCTTGAATGTAATATTGAAGTGCTAATTGTATGTGAATGTGACGAATTAAATGCTTCATGACATGAATGCATGATCACAAAGTGTTTCTCAACATAAATGTTGAATATCGGACTAAGGTCCGATGATATGTGAAAGTGAATAAGTGATCATATGTGATTGATGCATTTCACTTCATGAATGCATGAAAAATAAAGGCAGTTGTGACAAAAGGAGCCACCAAAAAGAACTTAAAGCTTAGAATGTGGAAAAGAGCCTAGAGCTCAGAAAGTGTATAAGAGCCAAAGGCTTACTATATAAAATAAGCCCGATATCTCCAACAGATACGGGACAGTTATCAATGAGCCTGGTATCCCCTAAGGATACGGGACAGTTATCAATGAGCCTGGTATCCACAATAGATACGAGATAGTTTAGGCACTCAGTCACAACAAAGTAACAAATAGAAAGTGGGTCTCATGTGCACTACATATGCATGATATGAATGATTATAATGTGTTAAATGTAAACTGTGAAATGATTGATTAAGTGTATGTGATCCTATCTGTGATGTGAATTATGTGGTATGTGATTGGGTGAGCTATCGAGAATGGTCACTCACTGAGTTTGCAAAACTCACCTAAAATTTGCAATTATTTTTTAGGCTCAAAAGAGTACCCCGTTAGGCAAACAGGGGTATACCTACTGCATGCAAGTGAAAGATAAGGGTCAACATCAGTTTCCATCTGCATTTATATTTTCTTATTTTTGTATCGAATTGAGTCTTCCGCAATTTTTGTAACTTATGCATTTGAATATTTTTGTTTGTAATAACCTTCCCAATTGGAAATGTTTTGTATTTGAATTTAGGCCCAAGTGACTAGTGAAATTCTGATGCGTTGTGTATTGGTTGTAACTTTGTGTTTGAAAATGTTTACGAATAAAATAGGCCTACTTGATTATTGGATTTTCGAATATGTGTTCGTTAAATTAAAAAAAAATTGTACTGCGTTCTGAATGTTTAACTGTTTTAGCATGCCACCCTTGTAGGGGGATGTACTCGGACATCACTCAGGATGTCGGGTATGTTTCTTAAGAAGGTGGGGTTCTACAATGTGGTATCAGAGTCGCTTTTTTTTAATACATGTCAAGTTACATGCATTTTAGTTATGTCATAGCAGATAATAGCAATTGATCCCTAGTTTGAGTCACATGCATGAGCATTTGTTAAATGTTTAAACTGATATGAGTGGTGAGAAAAATGATGATCTGTTAGAATGTGAGAGGACAGAAGTTTGTGGATATTTAGAAATAAGGAATAATATATGGTTAGATATGACAGATATAGATTCAACGCATTCATATTGGTGGATGTATTATAGAATACGACATCAATATTGTACTGTGGTAATATATCCTTGAATGTGATATAAAAGTGAATACATTGTCGTAGATTGATTAAGGAAAGAAGTGATATCAATATGAATGAAGAGACCTAAAGTGTACAAGCCAAGTTGAAAGAAAACAAAATTTTCTATGGCCTAAAAAGGTCAAACTTGGACTTGAAATGAATGTCGGTTAAATGTGATAAAAGTTATGATTTAGCTTAAGAATATGTCTATGGAATTGAGATCAGAATTTTAGGATGATGAATCAAATGAGAAGAGTTAATGCACCCAATATGAACGTTGAATCAATATGACATGATGTAATACTAAAAGAGGTAAATCATGGAGAATTCAAGTAAAGTTGATGTTAGTATATGTTAATGCAAGGAAATCCTGATCGTGGCAAGAATAAAGAGAGAAATATTGTTTAGGACAAATTGAGATCAAAGTATTACTATTTTCAGATATAAAATGGTGATTTGTTAGAAATAAATCCCTGGATAAAATGGGATGACTTTGATCATACACACATAAACATATATGATTGTGTCTACTTCATCGAGTTTTGGTAACCAAAACGTTATGACCTTGTAAGAGACAATAGAAATTGATATTCTTGAGGTACTAGGAATGTCTGATAAATAGTGATGGAAACAGTGGATTTTTTTTTGAATTCAAGGTGACATTATCACTAATGGGAGGAGAATTTAGGCCCACATTATACTCTGTGTAAATATGTATAAGAGATACAAATTAGGCTTGATAAATGTGTTACCAACACAAAAAATTAAGAATTCAAATCAATTGAAATGTGTGGAGAAACTAGTATGAATGAACAGACATTAGAATAAATCAATATGAAATTTGAGGAAAATCATTCGAGAAAGGGAGTCAATGGGGAAATTGAAAATAACATACGATAATACTACTTCACTAAGGAATTAGTCACTTAAAGAATTACGAGAACAAATCATGGACAAGAAAATTTGGGTTATATTTGTTGGAGTTAACAATGCCCCCGACAATATTATGGTATTGAAGATTAAAGTGATCTAAGCAAAATTGTATCAGTTAGTGTGTCACAACCTGGAACCACATTAGGCCCATGAAAACCGCTATATAATCGGGCTAAGGACACTCACAGTATCCTTAATCCGACTATGCAAAGCTAACTGAATATGTATTTGTTTCTCTCTTTTTTCAATTATTCGGGCAGCACAACAACTGTGTTTTAAAAATCCCAAAAAACTACAAACAAATTCAAACACACTTCTATATTCACATCCAACTACAACTTCAGGACTTTAAAGTCCACTCAAGGTAATCTCAACCACAGTATCAAAAGATTCATACATAAAGTCATTTATAAAACACAAGGCAATCAAAAGTTAACTTACAAAATCATAAAGTGTATCTACATAAATACAGTTCATGAGCCACTAGACAAAAAAAGTACAAAATAGGAAACAACCCACGTGCGATAATACCCCGAAAATGTCAAAAGACAGCATGATCCACTCAGAACTTCAAACTCACTAAATTAACCTGTAGGGTTGGAAAGTGGAGGGGTGAGTACACTAGGTACTCAGTGAGTAGGAAAAACATATATCACAAATAGAATTCGATTCATACCAAGACGATGTAGATAACCTATTAAATGAATATATATCACATAGAAAACACATAAGCCCAGCCTATGACTCAATGTATACTGGTTAGGAACCATATAGGCCTAGCCTATTAACTCACTCATCCGGTGAACATAGGTTCCAGTTCCAGTACATAAGAACATAAAAATGTCATATGTATAAATCAAATATTGATAGGAAAACCAATATCAGGATATGCCAAAACAATCATATGTGACACCACTAGTTGGCCAAACTAATGTGCACACCCATCGATACTCAGTGTTGACTCAACTTTCATTCGTGGTGAGGTCGGACTACAGTCGACAAGAGCGTCATGACCTTAGGTGATGACCTCGTTGATGTCTAGACCTTAGGTGTGGAATCACCCACGAGTCCCGTAGAAAGGTATCGATACGACAACTCGACTTTCATATACCAGCGTCAAGGGTACAGGGGTCGCTTAATCAGTTGTGCTCAACACACAATGGGCCAATCGTTTTCTCACCAATCACAAAACAAATCATGTCCAATTATTAAGTATAAAATCAAGTAAGGCACCATGCTTTTATTTATCAGTCCAACCGATAAAATAAAATTGTGCTATAGCTTTAAGCCAAAAGAGAATAAATATATGCAGAATACATGACTTGGTTATGCTTATGTAAATTCTAAAACATTTTCATACAATAAAAATTATCTTTTGCAATCCAAATACAAAGTTATTCAAAAATGTATTTTCATAAAATAAAGCATTGTTCTTTGCACTTTAAACTTAGATTTGTTCAAGACAATAACATTTCTCAAAATTTGTAATAAAAATATCAGCTTCAAAAACCATGTTGAAACATTATTTTTACAATAAAAGTTATCTTTTGTGCTTCAAATGCATAGTTGTTCAAAACAATGATGTTTATTAAATACTTAAACGTAGTAGCATCCATTTGAAATTCAATTCTACCATAAGTTGCCTAGGTTCAAAATTCACATACTAATCATCATACTTACCTTAGGATGTTCTAATCCTATTTAAGAAATATGGTCTCCCCAACTCACCTCAAAAGAAGATATTCACTCCCTTAACTTCAACAATCCTCGATATGATCTCCTTAGTTCACGACTCCTGAGCCTTTATACATAAAAAGACATACAATGAAATTACTACTTAAACATAAATTTCATATTTATACTATAACACCCCACACCCGCAGGATCCGAACCCGACATCCACAGTGATATCCGGGTCCGTGCCCCGCGAGAATGGCGTGCTAACCACTCGATCGTAAATCGAGACATTACTTTTAAATAACAAAAGCGCGAAGTCTATCGAATTGGGTACAAACATTTTCAATAGCCACCGAGATTAATCTTACGAATACAAATAACCATTTTAGTACAAAAGTCAAGACATGCAATGCGACGCGAATCGATCCCGACTTGACCTTCACTTGAATCCTGCGAACATACTCCGTTTCTTGACGGGGTACTCTTCGATTCTGAAAAATAAGTTGCAATGTTGGGTGAGTTTCGAACTCGGTGAAAACCATCATTGATGGTTCACTCGAATCATGCATTCACGCATATTGCGTCTGACATATCTCGATATTATCTGATCAACGATATTATATACAATTTCTGATGAGTCTATAATAGTTTACTGATATCTCATCACGATTCTACGGTATTATCGACAATTCTGATAGCACTAACACTTATCGGTATCATATTGCGATTCACGTTAAATCATGTCATTGTCACAATTGATCATTCATTCACAATAATTTCTGATTGTGATTGCGGTCATTCCACGAGTCACATCTGATCATTTCGGGCATTTAGTACGATGTATGCAATGCACGCGTGCGACTCTTTCCCAATTATTGATGTTGTGCCCAAGTGCTCGATCGGTGATCGATGGGACGCGTCGAGATTTCTCCCTCGGGCTAGGCGGTCGATCTGATGGCTTAGGGATAAATCCCCTCGGACTCGAGGCGGTCGATCTGATAACGATGATCGATGGGGCGCGTCGAGTTTCTCCCCTCGGACTCGAGGCGGTCGATCTGATATGAGCTCTTGGCTCTTTTCATTGATATTAGCAACTTGGGTCACGTCCTTTATCTCGATCATGCATTGATCGTGCAATCGGTGTTGATAATTCGATTATTTAGGGATTGATAATATCGATATGGCTATAAAGCCCGGTGTAGCGATTACTCGGTGTCACTCGATGTCCGATACAATCTGATGGCGCATAGAATTCAATTGCACATTTTGATATTCATGTGAGTCATACATGATAGATTCATCGTTCAATCCTATCTGATGAGGCATGCGGTTCATTCATATACATTTCAAGAATAATACAATTCACTCATATACTTTTGATGGGTCTTGCGGTGCAATTGAAATTCGATCACATATATTTGATAGTCATGTAATTTCTGATGAGCATTTAGACACTCGAAATTTGAGAAACCAACTAGGTCACTCACTGTAACTTCCGAAGCTCTTGCTGGAAGTCCCAAAAATATCGTGGAGCAGCGGTCCAGCGGTGCCTCTATAACAATAAAATACAGTCCATTACTAATTGCTCGATTAAGCGATGCAAGAATGCATATGTCTCGGTGAAATGATGTACGATGCATGTTCACGATTTTAGGTACTAAATCCCAATTTCGGTACTTTAAGCTCAATCCTATCTCTTTGTTCAATTGCTCACCAATAAATGATTCATTCCTACGATTCAGTCCATTTTCCTCAATTCAATTCCTTATAACGATTTCCTATTTATCGGTCAAACCCTCGATTACAATTCCCAAACAAGACTCCAATAGCCTCGATTTGGCGTTTAGGTCACCTATGGACCATAATGGACCTTATCTAAATAAATCAGTACCAATTAGATCAAATTAAATTCTCATAATTATCCTCAACAGTAGACCTCTTTCCTTAGATCACAATGAATCGAGAATCACCTCAATTGGAGGTCTATACCAAAAGTTATGCCCACTCATCCAAAATCAATCCCATACATTGACCCATTCGCCGCGACCATGCGGCCCTCGCCGCGACGAAGAGAAACACGCTCGCCGCGGCGTGAAGCACGCTCGCCGCGACGTAAGCCAATTGGCTCGTCGCGACGTGGCATTTCCTTCGTTCGTCGAGATGCCCCCTGGGCTCGTCGCGACGAACGGATTTAATTTAAATCCATTTGCTCGTCGCGACGAAGCTTTCGACGCCTCTGCTCGTCGCGACGTGCGACAGTCCGATCGTCTTCTCCGATCGTCTTTTCGCCATTTTCTCACTCTAAACCCCATTAAACACTCTCAACTACTCAAATCAACTATAATAAAGGCCATAAATGCAGTAGGAACCATTAATAACAACATTAAACCAGTAAAAACTTACCAAATCACAGATCGATCTACAAATCCCTCAAAATCGCCACAAACCCTAAAATGTTTCAAATCCAACGATGATCCACTCCAAGCTCCTCAATCCCATGAGAGGAAATGAAGAACGCTGTGGAGAAGGGGAAGAGAGAGAAAATCGTTTTGCCTTCGATATTTTCCCCAATTCTCAAACCTAGGCTATATATATATAGACCTAAGTCTCCAAATCAGTCCAAAATTCAGTCTCTAAATTTTAACAGCTCCACATCATAATTTCCTATCAGTAAAAATTTTAATTTTTCCTTTACCATTGGACAGTTCTTTCAGTACTATGCAGTCAAATGGGTCAGTCAGTCCAAAATTTTCGATCCGGACATTTTCTCCCAAATTTCCGAGAAATTTCCTCTAAGCCACTATAAAGTACCAGTCACTCATAAACTATTCTAAATCAGTCACTTGAACACATTAACTCCTAATTCCTCATTTAATCACGATTCAGTCAGTCCAGTCAGTCCACAATTCGATCAGTTCCAATTCACAATTAAATACCGGAAAATCATGAACGCATGTACCAATGAACATATGCATATGTAGTAGACCAGTTCCTCTATAGGCCAGTAACATGCTCAGTCAGTAAATACAGTAAGGCCTATCATTCAGTCTCATAATTACCATAATACCCTTGCTAACAGTAACGGGATGTTACATATACACCATTACATTAGCTTCTCTTTTGCATTTTTTAAGGCATTTAATGCATTTAATCCCATACTTACTCATTTTCAAACATAATTAAGCACATCTTTATCCAAACACATTAAGCCATTACTTGTCAATCTAAGCTACAATTCAAGTTCACTTTAAGTTAACATAAAAATGTTTTCCAATGCATACCATTATGAAGCCCTAAATCCTAAGCCAAGTTCACTTAGGCATTTTATCAAACACCTAATGTGCATGATTTTCAAGTCACATTTTCAAGACTTGATCATAATAATTCATGCTCCTATCATGTCATATAGTAAACACTTCCAATCAATGACACATTCCACCACTCCATTCCAACCAATTTCCTTCATTTAAGCTACATTTTATCAATTGTATAACTCATTTTATTAATCCACCTCTTCTCCATCATTTTGACCTAACCTTAACCAACACACATCTTCTCCATTCTTCATCATCAATTCACATCATACATGTATAATTAACACCATAGGACTCATTTAGATCATCAATTTCAAAAGATATTCAAAAATTCACAAACTTTCACCTAAAGAAGACAATTTTGGTTTTGACTTAAAGAACCCCCTCCATGACACATTTCATTCATCTAAACCATGTTTCATGCATATTCAAGAATGGTGAACAACATATCTTAACACCAAACTCAAAATCATAATGTAGAGAGAGATGAGACAAAATTTACCTAAACCTTCCTTTAGTGATATTTTCAAATCCATTGAGAATTTCTCAAATCTAATGATAGATTTGGGTTCCTTGACCCCATATTAGCTTAGAACACATTGATTGAATTGAAAAACCAAAAAAAGGGTGAATTTTGGTGATGGCCAAAACTTCCACTTCTTCCTCTCTTTTCTCCTTTCTTCTCCTTTCTTTTAATTAAAACAAGATGCTTTAAGTCTTAAGTAACGGGATGCATGACCATAAGTGAAAAAAGGGTCTAGAACATTGACTCTTCTTTCACCAAATGGGGTGAAATTACCATTTTGCGCTTAGTTTATGTGAATTACCATTTTACTCTCCAAACTTTCCTAAATTTATAATTAAGCCCAAAATTTGGGAATTACCAAAACTTTTATTTTTACTTTGGTCCTTGGACTTTTTCAAATAATAATTAAGCCCCTTAACTTTATAAAATTACATATTGGTGCTCCAAGAATTGAAAAATTACGTTTAAGTCCTTTGACTTTTAACAATTTGCAAATAAGCCCTTATATATAGCAACTTTTCCAATTAAGCTTTCTAAATGTCTAATAAGTCTATAAATCATGTCTAATCACCTCTAAGGCATTATAACACATTTAACTTAGCCTCCATAGCCATATCCATCCAATGGACTCGGTTTTACACACTTAGAAGCTTATATGTCATAAATCTCCAAGATTTCACTTCCTGATGAACTCTAAGTTCATGTAAGGGCATATAACATTATAAATCATTGGCATACATACCAAAAGGATTCAAATTCATCTTTGAACTCATATACAACCATGTATATATTAATAAATAATAGTATCTCCAAATACAGAACAATCACCAAAGGGCTCAAAAAGTCCAGCATTACATAAAGACTATTATCATAAATGGTATTTTGAGTGTATTCAAAAAGTAAAGGGAACATTTTCAATACTTGAGGGAGACCTAAGAAAATAGAGGTAATGATGAAGTGAGAAACTTCAAGGCATATATGAGAGATCCAAAATTTTCCAAAATTAGCTGGATATTGGACACTACCAAAAGTTGTTAAGGAGATTTTACTAATCTTTTCCCTTGACAAAAATGTTTGAGGAAAAATGTGTCAACTATATGAGTGATGAATTAAAAAGAATTTTGAGGAAATATAACACCAATGATAAGAATGTCATTTGGAATTGGAGATTATATAGTACATAATGAGATTTCTCATCAGAGATTAGGATAAAATCCAATGCAGCATAATAAAGTGATTTCATATGCGTGGAGACATTTCATATATACATAAACATTTCAAAATTCATAGAGATCATTAAAGTTTGAGGTAATTATGGAGTTTGAAAGAGCTGAATGTAAGGCTCAGACAATGAATAGAGTGACTTGAGGATTTTGATTGTGTAAATGGATAATTCCTAGTAAAGCTGGTGTTGGAATTTGATGTATTGAACAAAAACTTCAATAACGAAATAGCACAAATTTAGATATCGAGGTTACCAAACCAAGTGCAATAAAGAGCACACAAAATGTGTATTATTAGCTATTGAATTTAAGATCAGTGCCACAAGAAAAGATTAACAAAGCCCAAATTGAGGACTCAAAAATGGTGAATCTTAATGAGGAACTGAGAACGAATATGAATTTTGAGTTCGAATAGGAAAAATGTTGCTTTGTGATTGAAATGAAAAAGATTGTACCCGATAAATATGAGTGAGCAAAGATGTTATTAAAGAAAGCGTAAGTAATAACCTAAGCTATACATCCCAATAGGACTATGCCGAAATAGTACTTAATTGCTAAGGATGTAGAAACTAGTAATTGAATGTTTGAATTGCCAACAGTCCTAACTATTGGAGATATGTTTAAAGCATATATTTTTGGAGTTCATAGGAATATAAGATCAAGGTATAGTTCTAATTGACTTTAAGCATATCAATCATTATTACGGTGATGTCATTAGAATACTGTATGAGGCGTTATATGACAAAAAGAGTCGTTCTC
Organism: Erythroxylum novogranatense; assembly: GCA_029891385.1. Classification (NCBI taxonomy): domain Eukaryota; kingdom Viridiplantae; phylum Streptophyta; class Magnoliopsida; order Malpighiales; family Erythroxylaceae; genus Erythroxylum; species Erythroxylum novogranatense. The sequence goes on from CM057229.1 coordinate 62,387,708, forward strand.
CCTTATTAAAAGGTTGAAGGATAGAATTGATTCGAGGTATTGTTGATGAGTGAAATGAATTTATAATAAAAGTTAAGTGGCTCAAGAAAGGTGAATGAATTTTGTGGGACAACATTGAAGTTATGAAATGTAGTGAGACAGACCCAAGAGTTAAGTGCATTAAAAAATAAAAAGATATGAAATACTAGGCAAGAGATGAAATATTTCTAAGAGTAGCACCTTGCCAAGGTGTGTTTAGATTGAGATAAAGATGTGCTCAGATAAGGGAAAAAGATAAACTAAGCTTGAATTGTATGAGTTCACATGAAGTTAGTGAGAGCATAGGACCGGTAACTTATGAGTTGTATTCTCAATAAGATGCCTCATAATTATAATGTGTGAAATGTGAGTATGCTAAGAAAAAATGATATGATCTGACATAAATGTATTGTCGACTTACCAAGTGAAAAAAAGATTTGAGTAACCCGAACTATATTGAGGAAACAATTAAGATAGGGGGATATCTGAAGAAATAATTAGAGGATTGATTGATTTCAATGGATATGGTCAACTGGAAGAAATTATTCGATGTACTGAAGTTAAATGGGAAACGGAGGAGGATAGCAGGAAACATACCCTTGCCTCCTTGATTAGTCATATAAGAATTTGGAGGACGAAATTTATTAAGGGCAAGAAATGTACGTAACATCCCATCCTCATATTAAAAGTTAGAACCCAAAAGTATGGTACATGTGAGATCAATGAGAGATTAAGAAAAATGTCTTTTTCATACTCATGCATATTTTATTATACATGCACATAAATTTGGATGTTCTGCACGCATTTAAAATGACTGTACATACACTCATTGACACTCCGGGTATAACTGAAATGTAATGTGATATTGTTGAGAATTGTGATTACGATGATGAATAATTTAGATGGTGAATTTGAGAATTAGGAATTGTTTACAACTGTAGTGAATGGATTCTGGATTGTGATATATATAAAAATTTACGTAAGTTGATGAAAAAATATTTGTCTCTGTTATGGTTTAGAAGATTACATATATGGTTAATATACTGCTCATGAATAAAAATATATGAAGTGTTAACAGAAGTGAATTTGAATAAGTGATGTAGTGATAAGTATTTAAATGCAAAGTGTATAATGAAATGAAGTTGTTGAAAATGTATAATACAGAAAAATGGAAGTGCAGAAATTAGTGTTATCCAAATATGCTCTGTTTTTGGTGTTAGTGTGTAGTCTTTATTTTGATCTATTGTGGAAATGAATTTAAGTGAGTTTAATGATATGAAATGAAGAGTTAGTGAGGTTGCGGTATAGAGTTGATAAATTGCTAAGTTGTTGAAGAATTGAAAGTGTGGAAAAAAAATGCATCAAATGAAAGTAGAAAGAGAAATAAAATGCAGAAAATGGAAATTCATGCATGAGAAATCAGATTTTTTATGTTTTCTGTGAACCTTGGATTTTTTATTTGTTTGTGTTGTTGAGCTAAAATGAAGTTAGAAGAATATGTTTCAGTGTTCTATATGTTAATTATAGAAGATGGAAATAAGAGTAAAGAAGTGGAAAACTACAGTAAAGACAGAGGTAGTAAATATGAGTTTCAGATTTTTAAGCTTTGGAGTATAAGTTTGATTCTATTTTGTTTAAAAAGTGTACAAAGTTTAGAAATGCATTATTAATAAGTTAGAATAATTTAAGTTGGAAAAAGTAAAAATGAAGATTGAGGAAGAAGAAGCACAGTGAATGAAGATGAGAAGTTAGAAAAGTTAGCGTTGATATGAAACTTCCTTAATTAAACTGTATTGATCTAGGAATATTTTGACAAAATTTTCAACATGAAAGTTATAGATGTTTCTTTTAGCTTTTTATTAATATAAATTTTGTAATTTTTAGAGTTCTGGATCAAAAGTTATGGAAGTCTGAAGTTGGATATGTAACTAAGAAAATTCAGACTTTCGCATGAAAGTCGCTATTGTGCATTTGCACAATAGCAACTTTCACCTCTAAACCTTTAAACGCACAATAGTGACTTTGAAGGTTTTAAGGTAAAAGTCGCAATTGTGTACAAGCACAATCGTGACTTTGAAAGGTTGATGAAGAAAATCGCGATCGTGCACATGCACAATCACGAGTTTGGAATACTGGGAAGCTGACAAACATCCTTCGGTTTTTTGGCTATATCTTCTTCGTCCGAGCTCCAAATGACATGAGACTTAGACCATATCAAGCATCACCAATCTTACCCAGAGCATCTCTAGCCAATATAATAATCACAGAGGATACGAAAACCATATAAAGCATCAACGAGAGTATCTCTTGTGTTTGGTTTCTCTTCATATCGAAAACTTTTGGTTTTATATTTTCAAGTCTCTCTACTGTGTATAACCCTTAATCTAAACTATCCATTTATGACCATTATGTTTCGGTTAAACAGTGAGAATGCTATTAACATCCAAAAATCATCAAACCGAAAAGCTTTTAAATGTGCAATTTTTCTGTTACTATGTCTGTGATTCATGGCAATGCAATTTGTAATGGCATTACTTTATACAGTGCAGAAAGTAATGCCATTACAAATATAAAACAAAACAAAAATGAACAAAAAATATAATCATACATAAACGATACATGGTAGAACACAAATTATGCAACATCGTGTTCTGATATCAATTGTTAGACATTTATTGAATCGAATGATTTTGGCATACCTGTATCCATGATTGTTTTCCATAAGATGTTGATTTTCTCTCTTCTTCTTTCTTTAATGTGTTTCTTCAATGGTTCAGAATAACTATTCAATAAGTTTTGAAAACTTATATAGCATCACCAACCAACATGTCGTTTGGTAATGAAAAGAGAGAAAGAAAGGGTCGTTGACCTATTTGAAATCTATTATTTAATACCCAATAACTATTATCTTGGGTGTTCTTCATGAGACTTAAATCTATAATTCAAACAGCCATTAAATAATCTAGCAGGTATTTCTATATTCTGTATACTTCTGCAATTATGTGAAAGCCAACTTAATAGAAACAGAATAATCCCTCCAGTATAATATTAATAATTATTCGCAGTAATAATAATCGAATAATTTCATGCTTCAAAACTGATAATGGCATTGTTGTTTCACACAGTATCGTGTGCATAAACCCTTATAAAGGAGAAACTGGCCAACAACATATTTGGCTAACTTTCAATCAATATAGAGCTTTTTGGTCAACTTGAACCAACTAATTTGATGCTTTTTTATTTTTTTCTGACAATTGGTCAATTAATGATGTTATATTGGAAGACATAATTTTAAAATTGAACGTCATTCTTCATTATAAAAATGAAGATGAAAAGCTAAGTCATTCTTCGGGGTGTATATATATAGCTTAAGTTCACAATCCAATTAAACTACAGATAAATACGGCGAAGATCTGACCTGTTCCTGCTCGCCTCCTTACATGGGTGACCTTTAGTATATTTTCTCCGATTCAAGATCTTGGAAAAGGAAAATAACAGTAATATAGTAGAAAATTCTAAACATATATGGTCGGGTCGGCAGTGTCAGGCCCGGATCCAATCAAGACGACCCGTGGGCCGATCGGTCCATTCATCAGAGATCAGTCTTATGCCTAAGCCCATGCCCTCCTTGGCCCATCCATAGAAGGAAATCTCCCATGCAAACACGTAAAGACCTAAACCTAACTACAAAACCATATATAAGGTAAAATTCTCCCATAATTGAGGTACGAAAATCATAACCTAGTTCTTTTCTCTGCATTGATCAACCTTACCTTCACCAAAAGACTTATTTGAGCGTCGGAGGGGCTAATCGGGACACAACCCCCAACGTACCTTCTTTGTTTTGTAGGAATCTTTGCGTCAGACTCATCACAGAAAGCAGCAGACTGATGGAGCAGAACGGCAACGCACAGTTCAGCCAAAATCCGGCAGAACTAATTGGCGCCCACCGTGGGGCCTGACTTCCGGGCACCACATCCAGAAACACACAGATCAGTCAGGCGACGGCGATGAACCCTGATATAGCCGTTGTTGCGGCTCTGGTGATGCAACGCATGGGTTTGCAACTACCTGCAACTCTGCCGCCTGCACCACATGTTTCCCGCACGGAATCCTCAGATCCTAACGATCAACCACAACCTCAGGATTTAGAACAAGAAGAACAGAGTGTCGCTTTAGAGGATAACGCTGCACTCAATATACACCTGAATCTCCGGCACCGATAGGATGCAGATCCTCTCTCGCCTGTGCACACCTCCCTCACCAGGAAACAGATTGAGGAAGCGGCTGATCTATTGATCCGCCAGATTTTGCAATCTCGGCAACCACAACGGCAGCCATCTGCCCGGCAAGCCGTGCAACAAACCAACATGACGACCGATCGCCACCAGACTGAAAACCTAGAAAAAATCGTGGACGATCGGATTAACGCAGCTATGAGCTTCCGTCCAGATCGTCCGACATCACAATACAGCTCTCCCTTCACTCCGAAAATTTTGGATAGCCTCCGACACGGAACCAAAATACCAACGCTGAAAAATACCTTGGCAAGATCAGGCCCTGGATTACTTACAACACTTCCAGTCGATGATGAATCTACACTGTGTGCCAGATGCCATCCAATGTAAGGCTTTCTACGCAGCCTTTCAAGAGGGAGCCCGACGATGGTTCAATAGTCTACCCGGTCAGATCACCGCTTTGAGGATTTGAGGCTACTTTTCCTCAACCAGTTCGCCACCAATAAACGGCCACAGAAGACAGCTTTGGAGGTGATGCAACTTACCCAAGGAAGGAATGAATGTCTGCGCGAGTTCATCACTCGGTTCAATAACGAAGCGGTCGAGGTCCCGACCTCTTGCTCGCCTATCTTGGCCGCTAATGAGCAATACGAGGGACGAAGAGTTTAAGAAGTCGTTAGCCCTCAATCAGCCCCGATCTATTCAGGAGATCAGACACCGGGCAGACAAGTACATTCAGCTCGAAGAAGTATTAAAGAATACAAAACGTCGGGCAGATGATCGAGGGCCGAGTGGTAGGGCAGATGAGTCTCACAAAAGACAGAGGGATCAGTCGACCTGGAGAAAGCCGATCGGTCGGCAGTGGCATTAACAAGATTTCACCCCGCTTAACAAACGATATGCGGAAGTACTAGCGGTCATGAGAGCGGATGGGGAAACTATCCGAGAACCCAATAAAATGAAGACCCCTAACAAGGATAGGAACCCGGATCTATATTGCCGTTTTTACAAAGAGGTCGTCATGATACGGAAGATTGCTGGCAGTTGAAAAAAGAAATCGAATCCCTCATACAAAGGGAAGGTTAGGCGGTTAAATGAAGACGAGCAAACGCCGATCGGGATAATCAGCCGAGGCCGGTCTGTCGGACAATAGCGTACCGCCACGAGGCGAATCGACAGAATGACGGAGGGAGACGAATCTGAATCTGAGATAATCGGCGAGAAGAGAGAGGCGATCGAGGAAAGAAACGAGCGAAACATCGGGCAATAAGATGGCCGGCCGACCGGGGTTATTAACACGATATTCGGTGGAAATGCAGCAGGCGGATCCACCACCAAAGGGAGAAAAAGATATGCCAAACAGTTGGCAGAGACTCATCCACCAAAAAGCCGAGGGAGAATGATGGGATGATATCATTCGATGAATCCGACCTCGATGGAGTAAGTTGCCCTCATGATGACGCACTCGTGGTAAATCTGAACATGGATGGTTACGAGGTGAAGCGGGTGATGATAGATACGGGCAGCTCGATCGACTTCTCAGATTACGAGGCCTTCAAGAAGATGAAGGTACCCGAAGATCGACTACTACCAACAGACGGCCCCATTAAAGGAGTAACCGGGGCGTCAGCCTATCCGTTCGCCCCGGTGAATTTGAAAGTGAAGTTCGGACAGAAGTTGTGTCAGATAGAAAGGGACGTTGAGTTCCTAGTCGTAAAATTTCAAGGGGCGTACAACGCAATAATCGGGCGGGCTACTCAAAATGCCCTCAGATCGGTCGTCTCCACCTACTACCAAGTTATGAAGTTCCCGACACCCCACGGAGTTGGTGTTGTCAGGGGTCAGCAAAGAATTGTCAGGGAATGTTACTTAGCGGAAACGAAGACATTAGATGGGGTAGTAGTCCTGACGAGCTCTCTTGATGTGAGAGCCGACGAGGAGATGGATAGGATGAACCCAGTGGAAGAAACACAGCGGGTCGGACTGGAAGAAGCTGACCCCTCTAAATTCACAAACCTAGGCTCCGAGCTGCCGGGCGACCTGGTTAAAGAAAGCACAGACTGTCTGGTGAAAAATAGATCGGTCTTCGCTTGGGTGCCGAGCGATATGCCTGGAATTTCCCGATCAGTGGCGTCGCACTCCCTCGGTATTCGACATGACTCTGGCGATCGATGTAAGAAGCGATGGCACAACAAGGAGCGACAAGGGGTGATCGAGAAAGAAGTAGAAAAGTTACTCGAGGCCGGGTTCATCCGAGAAGTCAAGTATCCTGAATGGCTCGCCAATGTGGTTTTAGTGAAAAAGAAGAACGGGAAGTGGAGAATGTGCATAGATTTCACCAATTTGAACAAAGCATATCCAAAGGACAGTTTTCCCTTGCCCAAGATCGACCAGCTAGTAGACTCTACCTCAGGACATGAACTCCTCGACTTTACGGGCGCTTTCTGGGCTATCACCAGATTCAAATGAGTCGGAAGGCGAAGAAAAGACCGCTTTATAACCGATCAAGGCACATATTGCTATCAAGTAATGCCTTTTGGCTTGAAGAACGCGAGGCGACTATCGTGACTTCGTCATGGAAGTCTTTAAGAAGCAGATCGGTCGGTCGGTGGAAGCTTATGTGGATGATATGGTGGTAAAAAGTAAGACGGCCACGGAGCATGTGGAAGATCTCAAGGAGGTCTTCCAGACCCTGAATAAATTTCAGATGAAGCTGAACCCGAAAAAATGATTTTTTGGGGTGGCATCCAGAAAATTCCTAAGGTTTATGATCACTCAACGGGAGATTGAGGCTAATCCAGAGAAGATCGAAGCCATCATCCAAATTCCCTCGCCTCAATGCTTAAAAGAAGCGCAGGTATTGACCGGTCGGATAGTCTCTCTAAGCAGATTCATCTCCAGATTGGGAGACAAGTGCCTCCCATTTTTCAAAATCTTGAGGAAGGCGAACGTAACACAATTCCAATGGCCGGACGAATGCGAGAAAGCTTTTCAACACTTAAAGCAATACTTGTCCAGCCCGCCTATCCTGCAAAGCCCGGCAGAGGGAGAGAACCTGATCTTATACTTGGCGGTTACGGAGGGGTCGATCAGCGCGGTACTTATTCGATCGGAGGGAAACGAACAACACCCTGTCTATTACGTCAGCAAAGTATTGACCGGACCAGAAACGTGATACACGCCTATAGAGAAACTAGCCCTCTCCCTGATAATGGTGGCTCGGAAGCTAAGGCCCTACTTCCAAAGTCATACAATTGAGGTATGGACCGACCAACCCCTCAGGCAGTGCCTTCAAAAGCCCGAAACTTCGGGTCGGTTAATAAAGTGGGTGGTAGAGCTGGGAGAGTTCGACATCTGATCTGAGACCTCGCACGACCATTAAAGCGCAGTGTTGGCGGACTTCATCCGCAGATGAGCCAACCTAATTGAAGAATGACGGTTCCACTTGGAGCTTGTTTGTTGACGGGTCGCCCAATGCCGAGGGATGTGGAGCGGGAGTAGTCTTGATCAACCCAACAATGAAAAAAGGTAGAATATGCCGCCCGACGAGTTCAAAGCCTCCAATAACGAAGCAGAATACGAGGCCCTGATAATCGGTCTCCAACTGGCTAAGGAAATGGAGATAACGTATCTAAAGATATATAGTGATAGCCAGGTGGTGGTCGGCCAAGTCACCGGGCAGTATGAGGCCAAGGGGAACAACATGATCAAGTACTTGGAGCTGGTAAAACAGGAGTTGAGCAATTTCGAACAGTACTCGGTCAATAGAATAGAACGAGTTCAAAATGCTAAAGCGGATGCGCTCTCCAAAATGGCTTCCGACCGCGATGCCATGAACAATGTTCTGGTAGAACGGCTAGACCGGCCTAGCATTCAAAAAGTCAAGGAAACTCTCGACGTAAGTACCAGTCGATCGAGTTGGATGGAACCGATCACACAATACCTTTTGGAGGGAAAACAACCGGAGGACGCGTCGGAGGCCAAGAAACTAAGAATAAAGGCAGCCGAGTACACGGTCGTTAACGACACTCTATACAAGCGGTCTTACGACTAGCCACTGCTTCAATGCTTGAATGAAGAAGAAGCCGAGCAGGCAATGGTCGAAGTCCATGAAGGGATGTGCGGAAACTATGTAGGAGGCAGAATGTTGGCTCACAGACTGATCAGACAGGGGTATTACTGGCCGACAATGAGAAGAGACTGCCAGGGGAAAGTCGACCGATGCGAGGCCTGCTAGAGAAACAGCAGCCTGTCTCACCAGCCGATCGAGAGGATGAAAATTGTGAGTCATCTTATCCCGTTCGCTCAATGGGAAATGGATATACTGGGGCCCTTCCCTCTCGGACCCGAGCAGAAGAAGTTCTTGATAGTGGCGATGGAATACTTCACCAAATGGGCAGAAGCGGAAGCGGTTGCTACAATTTCCGAGCAGAAGGTAGAGAACTTTGTGACGAAGAATACTTACCCGCTTCGGGATGCCCATAGTGTTGGTTACGGATAACGGTCGATAGTTTGACAACGACAAGTTCAGAGATTTCTGCGACCGACTAAAGATCAAGCTACAGCTGACTTCGGTAGCCCATCCTCAAAGCAACGGTCTCGCGGAGAACACCAATAAAAAGATAATGAATGCTCTCAAGAAGCGCTCAGATGGCTGAAAGACCTGGGTGGAAGAACTAGACGAAGTGTTGTGGGCATACAGAACCACACCGAAAGGAGCCACAGGGGAAACACCGTTCAGAATGACCTTCGGGGCAGAAGCCCTGGTTCCAGTAGAAGTGGCATTGCATAATCAAAGGGTGTCGGGTTATGAAGAAGAGCGGAATGATGAAGCCCGCAGAGCGGAACTCGTTCTCCTCAGCGAGGACAGGGAAAGAACAACCGCTTGATCGGAAGCGATCAGGCAAAAAGCGATCAAATTCTACAACAGAAGGGTAAAGCCGAGCGGTGTAAAGATAGGCGGGTACGTCCTGCGAAAGGCCGAGACGGTCGGAAAGCATCCTGGAAAGCTCGGACAAACATGGGAAGGACCCCTACAGGATGATTAAGCAAGTCGGGCATGGTTCTTACGTCCTACGCGATGCGAAAGGGAAGGTTCTACCAAGACCTTGGAACTCTCGGAATTTGAAGGCGTTTTACCAATAGATAAGTTCTACTTAAGTTAATCTTTACTTATTACCGCTTTTGTATACATGTGGAACCTTTTTCCGTCCCCCGAGACGGGTTTTTAACTACCACACCCTCATTATCATCAATAAAGGGTTTTGATTTCTTGGCAATAAAAGCTCCATTGTATGCGTGAAGAGTAAAAATCCAATCAACCATTGCCCGGCATCTCCATAGATCGACTACGATTTAATTGGTCGTCGAACAAGATCCTTGGGACCTCGCCGAAATCTCCATAGGCCGACTACGATCAATCGGTCGCCAAGACAAGATCCTGGGACCTCGCTCGAAATCTCCATAGATCGACTACGATCGGTCGGGTCGCCAAGACAAGATCCTTGGGACCTCGCCGAAATCTCCATAGGCAAACTACGATCGGTCGGGTCGTCGAACAAGATCCTTGGGACCTCGCTCGCCATCGTCCGGCATCTTCATAGACCGACTACAGGCGGTCGGGTCGCCAAGACAAGATCCTTGGGACCTCGCTCGCCATCGCCCGGCATCTCCATAGACCGAATACGGTCGGTCGGGTCGCCAAGACAAGATCCTTGGGACCTCGCTCGCCATCGTTCGGCATCTCCATAGACCGACTACGGTCGGTCGAGTCGCCAAGAAAAGATCCTTGGGACCTCGCTCGCAATCTCCATAGACCGACTATAGGCGGTCGGGTCGCCAAGACAAGATCCTTGGGACCTCGCTCGCCATCGCTCGGCATCTCCATAGACTGACTACGGTCGATCGAGTCGCCAAGACAAGATCCTTGGGACCTCGCTCGCAATCTCCATAGACCGACTACAGGCGGTCGGGTCGCCAAGATAAGATCCTTGGGACCTCGCTCGACATCTCCGTAGACCGACTACGGTCGGTTGGGTCGCCAAGATAAGATACTCGTTCGACTTCGCCATCGATCGACTACGGTCGATCAGTCACCCGACAGGTCGACCAGATTACCGAGACAATCCTCGGAACCATCGACCGTTACGATCGGTCGGTCGCCAAGGCAAAGTCCTTGGGACCATAGCTCGACCTCGTCCGACGGATCGACCAGGTTACCAAGACGATCCTTGGAACCATCGATCAACTTCGCCATCGATCGGCATGGTCGCCAAGACAGAATCCTTGGGACCACAGCTCGGCCTCAACCACAGATCGATCTCAATGTTGGTTGGCCATGAACGACTTAGCTAAATTCTACTACGAATCGAAAATAAAGAATATAAACATGGAAGATAGTTTAGAAACTGAAGGCAAGTTCATTTCTTGAATTAGCCCTGGCCACAAGCCCGACCAGGTGAGCTTTAAAAATCAACAGAGGGGGAGGTTTGAATGACCGGGGGAGCAGGAGAAGCCTTGGAGAGAGGCGGATACCCAGGAGAAGCCTCAGAAGGGAGCGACACAATGGGAGCAGGAGCAGGAACCGGGGAAGCAACCGGAGGAATATCTTCATAAGGAAGCTCTTCTTGAATGAGATCCGGCTCTTCATCCGGAATGACGCTCGTCGACCCCTCAGCCTTCTCCTTGACCTCCTCCAAAGAAATCCCAAGAGTTGCAGGAAGAAGCGGCTCGGCATAATTCTCGAATGAAGGGCACATCGACCCCTCAGGAGTATAGAGCTCGTGGCCCTTCCTCAGAATCGAGAGGGTTATGTCACAGGCGAGCTCTAAACTCTCCTCGTACAGAAACCGCCTCTTCCATCGCTTAATTGCCTCAATCCGCTGTTTCTTAACAGAGCACCGCACCTCCCACACGGTGTTCTAGGCTCTGTTTCTACCTTCCACTGCAGAATGGAAATCTTGGCGGTATTTCTTGTTAAGCTCCCGCTCCGCCCTCACCGTTCTCTTCAGTTCGTCCCTCTCCTCCTCCCCTTTGGCCAGTCGAGCCAACAAAGCGCCCATCTCCCCCTCCTAGGACTTCTTCTCCTCTTCCAAGGACGTGTTTTTAGCCTGGAGGAGGTCTCTCCCCTCATTCACCTCCGAAAGCTCGCCCTTCAAAGCCTTCACCTGATCATGGAGATCCTGGACTTCCTGGTCCAGAGTCTCCAAACGCCGCAAAGATCGCTGAAGGACGTCGACGCCTCCGCTTTGCCGAGACGAACAGTGAGACCCTAACTCCAGGCTACCCCTCTTGTCCATGAGTTGCTCGTCCACAGGGGGAGTAATCCTCTCGACAATGTAACGGGACACCTCGAGATCCCCGATCGTGGCATCCTCGGCCAACTTGAGGGCAGACTTCCACTGCCCAGGATTCGCAACTTGCACCTTTCCCTTGCCCTTCTCTTTCACTGCCACGGCCCGACTCGCCTGGCAGGACGATAGATCACCCAACCGAACCAATCTCTTCCTCTTAAGAGGAGGACCCGCATCCTCCTCCTCCTCCTCCTCCTCCTCTACCCGAATTATCTGGCCCGCGTCGACGGGCACAATCGGCAATGATGCCGAATCAGAAGGACGGCCCCCGGCAGGTGGAACACCCGTCGACACTGCGGGGGAGCCCAACCCCGCAGACAAAACGGCGCCCTCACCAGCCTGCGCCTCTTTCCTCTTCTCCTTCTGAGCGGCCCGCTTCTTTGACTTGGAAGCTTTGGCAGGAGTGTCTTCCATCCTCACCATGGTTGCACAGCAACAAAGCAAATTAGAAAGAGGAACCAAAAATCAAGAATATAGTAAGAAACTCGACACCGAGGGCTCAACCAGACAGGACGTTTTCCTCTCCCAGCCCACTAACTCGTGACGGAGGGTCAATAAGAAAAGAGCTAGTCGAGATACCCCCGGAATAGGCTCGTATCAGCCCCGCAAAATCGTAATGGCCGAGCTCCTTTATGCGATTGATCACCCTCCACTCTTCCCTACTAAGAGACACGCTCGACATGTCATTCCACTGCTCGGCTAAGGGGTACCTCCACGGGCGAGACTCGCTGGAAGACCCTGGGGCTTTCACGAAGAAGAACTTCGTCCGCCAAGAAGAAACTTTCGAGGTCAGACTGCACGGTAAAGGCACCAAGCTTCCTTATATTGTAGAAAGGGGACCCCAGCCCCAGAACTCGGACTCTGACCCATCCTCAAAAAATGACGCAAGATGCCAACCGTGGGTAAATGACCGAACTGATGGCATAATAGTGCCAAATCATTAACAAACCTCCAGCTATTCGGAGGAATTTGGCTCGCCATCAACTGGTAGGCCATGCACACCTCGTCGACGATTGGAGCATACGGAAGTCTCATACCACCAACGGAGAAGAAGCTTTCGGAAACAGCAAAGTACCTACTTGAGTTGCTGTGGATCCGCTCATTCCCCAGAGCAAGCCGGGGACCCCAGGACAAGGGGATGTCATACCTGATTATTGACCTATTCAACTCCCCCAGGGTCATAGTCGACGGATTCCTTGGCGGCGCCTCCACAACCAACCCATCTTTCCTTTCTCTCGTTGATATCTCCTCAACGCCCCCTACCATACTTCTAAAACTACCCGTCGACATACTTACCAAGAAAAAGGAAAGAAGAAGGAACGAAGAAGGAATGAAGAAAAAGGACGTACCTATTTAGAGATTAGAAATGGGTATATCGGACGGCAAAGCAAAAAGCAATTTCTGGGAACCGTGAACGATAAAGAGCAAGTGAAAGCAAAGTGTAAGTTGCAGAACGAAAGCAAAAGGTAAAAAACACCGCAACTCATCGACTCTAAATACTTATAGGAGGTCGGTTGGAGGGACATTCAATCAAAGCTCGGCACGTGGAGAAGATCCGAGCAAGCTCAGACACGCGGCAGAATCTGAACCAAGAAGAATCAGGGCTATTCAAAATCGGAGTGGCACGAGCAGTTGAAGGGACTCACATGATAGGTTTGTCTGACGATCATGAGGACGTCGTTTGATTCGAAGGTCGTCGGTCGGCCTGCGCCGCTCTAATAAATTCTCCGCACGCTCGCCAATGATAGCCACCCTATTTGTTTCAACGAGAGCTGTCGTGCAATAAGTGCCGAGGCCGATCAGTTGGAGCACTCGGTCGATCGATCTCGAACGAGCGATTATCTTATGAACCGGTCGAGATCCGAAGCGATTCGCGATAATCGGTCGAAGACTGATCGATGGGGATCGCTGAATCGTCCCATGATCGGGCTACAACAACAATGCCCGACCGATCGACTACTCCATTTAGCTGACCTACGGACGAGCTACTTCTCAATGCTCAACCGATCGCCCTAATCACGAGTCATCCTTTGTACGAGCTATACAACCTCTACATACCCCTCCGACCCTTCTCTTCGCTCAGGCTAGAGGAGTAGGGGGCTTATGGTCGGGTTGGCAGTGTCGGGCCCAGATCCAGTCAAGACGACCCGTGGGCCGATCGGTCCATTCATCAGAGATCAGTCTTATGCCTAAGCCCATGCCCTCCTTGGCCCATCCATAGAAGAAAGTCTCCCATGCAAATACGTAAAGACCTAAACTTAACTGCAAAACCATATATAAGGTATAATTCTCCCATAATTGAGGTACGAAAATCATAACCTAGTTCTTTTCTATGCATTGATCAACCTTACCTTCACCAAAAGACTTATTTGAGCGTCGGAGAAATTAATCGGAAATAACTTCGACATCATGCTTTTCTTTATAGAATCTGCGTCTCATCATCGAAAGCAGCAGAGATGATGGAAGCGAGCGAAGAATGATTCGGTAAAAAATCCGTGAGTAACCAATATATATATATATAACCCACTCACGTAATGCTGGGTCATAACTTATTAGGCGTGCTAAGAGGATAGAAAAAAGAAAGTAAATGGAAAATTGGGAAAGCGAGAGGATCAACCGTAAATAACACTTCTTCTGATCCCATGTGGCACGGAGACAACTAGTTACGTTCCTGGGGTCACAGGGGCTTTAAATGCAAGACAACACTTGCCAGTTCTTATGCATATTATTTGTTTGAATGTACCGTACCGCTACTTTTCTGCAACTTTATTTCAATTAATGACACAAAACTACAAAATCAAAATATAAACACTAGACTAGAACTTCTAAAAAATTAAAAATTCATTAACATATTGAATGGATTCAATATTCTATCACCCATAGAATAATTATTCAAGATAGTTGCCGTAGTTAGTGGAAGTCAGAAATGGGTGTGAATTGGCTGTGACTGAATGGATTGTTAAATGCCTTGCCCAGCTGGTTTTAGTTTTAAAGAAGAATAGTCTAAACTACTGTTACTGTAATGGACAAATTGTCATAGTCGCATTGCTTCCGCTTCTAGAATATTGAAAAAGAAAACGTTTCATTGATATTTTCGATGCAGCAAATTGGCCAGTTGGCTCCTTCAGTCCCTTTCGCTACGCGGGAGAGAGACAAAAGATCAAGGATTTTAGTCAAGACGTTGCGCATCGCAGTTATAATATCTCAGCAATTTTTACAGATCTAGATCGCATCTGACACCAAACCGTTTACTAGAACACCCATTGTTTTTTATGAAACAATTCAATAGGTGTGTTTACTCAAAATCAGTTATTTACATCATTCAAGCCTCGAGCATGCGTCATCAATGCAACATCATAACCTTCATTATTAAATAGTGCCCAGATATTGGACAAAGTATGGTTTGTCTTATTTGACTTTCATAAGTTGTTTTGATTTATCTTTTATATATATATATACGGTGCTCAGATATTGGATAAAGTATGGTGTTCTCATTTATCTCCATATATATATTGTTAAGGTTACTCTTTTGTTACAAAAAGATCACATATTCGAATCATCGAAACAGTCTCTTTGTAAAATATAAAAGAAAAATTACGTACAATTGATATTCCTCCTCCTACTCTCTCAAAGCGAGGAGTCTTGTACGATGGGGCTATTGTTGTTGTGTGTGTGTATATATATATATATAGAGAGAGAGAGAGAGAATATATATATATATATATATATAGAGAGAGAGAGAGAGAGAGAGAGAGGAATCAATTATCAAATTTTGATAAATGATAAATTTTAACGAAAACAATTTTAAAGTTTAGAATATGTACATCAAATTATTTTATATATAATAAAGTAAAAAAAATTTGAGTTTCCTTGTCATTTAAGTAATTTACAAATAATTGTCTAATATATAAAACTATCAAAAATTGTCTAGCATAATCATTCTTGTCCAATGGATAGCTATTATGAGCAAGTTAAATACTCTAGATCAGTTGAGGAAGCATAAGGAGGTACAAGGGGCTTATGTTCTGTGTAATAACTATGAGCTAGGATTCCATAACTATTAAGAGTTAGGCAATAATCCTGGACCTATGTATTATATATGTTGCTATTAAAATTAGTTGCTAAGGTAGTGCTAACCTATATTATTCAAGGGATCTGACTTGAGAGGACTCAAGGACTATTTAGATCAGTAACTATACTGAGATACAGGGCATTATTAATGTCATTGTTGGCGCACAATCTCCAGCTCACTTGTAGTGAGGAACTGGTAGAGAAATGGTGATTGAGATAATCCTAATTTTCTCTAAGGCAAGTACCAAGAACTAGCCCAATCGTGTTCAAAAAATGAGGATTTAATATAGAGTATCAAAATAGTTATTGGAAGGAGTAATAGGTGGGTTAAACCAATTTCACAAGGAGATCTAACAAATAGCAATCTGATTAGCCTCGATGCTCCTTATTTAATTAGAAATTTTGTGATCAATCTAGAGGCACAGCTTGGTAGATGATGGTGCAGAGCATTTACATGCAAAATGTTTTCTCAAAACTTCCCTAACTTTGTAACTCGATCAATCTAGAGGCACGGCTTGGTAGATGATGGTGTAGAGCATTTACATGCAAAATGTTTTCTCAAAACTTCCCTAACTCTGTAACTCTATGGCTTAACTTAGTGGATCACCTATGGACATTTGTCCTTGAGTTGTTTTTTTGGGATTTTCTACCTTTTAGGCCTAATTTTTTTACTTTGAGTTAGAGGGCTGGCTATTGAGTTTCCTATAACGAGCGTAAGCTTAATATAAACTTGTAAAACTTTATATTATGTTAATTATATCTTTAATCTTTTTAAAAAATATTTGA
Source organism: Erythroxylum novogranatense (assembly GCA_029891385.1). Taxonomy (NCBI): domain Eukaryota; kingdom Viridiplantae; phylum Streptophyta; class Magnoliopsida; order Malpighiales; family Erythroxylaceae; genus Erythroxylum; species Erythroxylum novogranatense. The sequence goes on from CM057229.1 coordinate 62,404,173, forward strand.
CTTATCAACATGTATTGTTCATGTGATATGTATTTCTCTTTTGTTTTTTAACAAAAGTGAAAGAAAAAGAGCTTTTTTTAGACTTGAGTTTACTATCTCATTCTAATTCCTTAAATTAGTGTAAACGTGAATTAGTTTAGCTAACTTTTTCTTTTGGATGGAGACCTTAGTTAGCTGTGCTCTTCTGAACATTTGCATTATTGTTTCAGTACTCATTTGTTTATGTCTATTATATCTTTTACCCTGTATACTATATACATTCATGACTATTAAAAATATCATGATTTTCGATTAATTTATTCAACTTGGAATTGTGTATATTAAAATTGGTTTATACAACATTAAAGTTATACACAAAATTCATGAACTAAACATAAGTGTTAAGAGTAACTTGACTTCTAGAATATGTGTACGACATTAGTATTAAACCTTTTAAGTAACAAAATCTTATTTTCAAAATAACAATTAGTACGTAAATATTAATTATCTGTGTAATTTAATCACTTGAAAATTTGTGCATATTAAACATAAATTTATATATATACCAGCAGGATAATATCATATTGGGGAAGAATAGAATTAGAAATTGATAGAAAAGCAAGGATATGGGATGATGTGAGTAGGAAACAAAAATATCTATTTTAACTCTATCAGCCATGGGTTCGAATCTAAGAGAAATTCTAGAGAATGTATGCTACCTTGAAATTTTCTTGTTTTTCCTTAATGATAAATATATATATATGAACCTATGTTATAAGATGTTTAATTAATATAAGATATTTTATACAATAAATAGAAATACTAAATTTATGTATTTAAAACTTTATAAGAAGATTACATTCATTTTAAAGTTAATTATAAATTTAACAATAAATAAAATTCAAGTAAATAAATAATAAATAATTTAATTTTGATACATGTATATATCAGATAAAACTACTTTCACTAAGTGTTAGATGTTTAATTGATATGACATGTTCATACAATAAATAACAAGGCTAGATTTATTTATTTAATCATGAAATAAAATAGAATTTGATGAATATAGTTGTTTAGTTTTATACTTTCAAGCGTGACAATTTCTTTTTAGATATAATACCCACAAATAAATACCCTCTTAAATCAAATTTCTTAATTAATTAATTTAAATATCACTAATGCATCTTTTTTATTATTTTCTTTTATTATATAAATGTTGGTTGATACCTTACAGCCAATCAGTTGGCTTTAGTTTAGTGAAATAATTATTTTAAAGCATTCTTTTCTTATACATATTAGATATATATGATAAAATTCATGAAATAAATGTGCATTGTAAATAAAATTATAATGATATTATAATTATAAGATTTATATTGTATTCATGTATTATCCCTAAATTATTCATAGTTATTGTTCTATTAAGATTGAATATTAATATAGCTAAAATGATTAGCGATGTTGTAAATTTTCCTTTTGAAATGAGTAGTTAATCTCATACACTAAAGTATGGATATACTTAAAAATGTATAGTTTATTATTATAGAGAAAATTCATGAACTAACCTCGTATAAGAATTTCATTAGGAACGTTACTTATATGACTATAGAAATTCTCATTGTGATAAGTGTATAAGTGATCCTTTCACTTGATATCTCTAACGTTATCTCATATAGGGATTGCAATGTTTTAATACAATTTATAACCTATTCTAATCAAAAGTAGCTCAATCGATAGTTATTGAATGTAACATAAACTCTATGAAAATAACTAATGATCAATATACAATTCTTCACCCCAAAGTAATTAGGAATAATATTCTATTATTCTCGATTAGTATTGATTTAGAAAATTCTTGGCTAACGTGGAATGACACTTTGAAAATAATTTTCAAATTTTATTAATTGAATCAATTACTAATGGTGAAGAACTAACATGATGGAATTCAAATAGATTAGACATAAATTTCTTACTCAGTATCTAATCAAAACATTATAAGATGAAATGATTAAACTATATGAAAAATCATACATAAAAAGTTAGTTAAAACTACTTTGATATTTTTAAATATTTGAATTGTAACAATACGTTGCTAGGTGCCAATCTTAATATATAAATATAAATTATATAATTATATAATTAAAGATAATTTAAAGGAATTTAATTTTTTGATCTTAAATAATATTTAAGGCTATAATTTATATTTATTGCCAAAATATTTGGGAATCTAATAAGTCACACACAAAGAACGAGTTAAAGAAAGAAAGATATTTTAACTAAGTTGAATTTGATAATAAAGTTTAAGAAACTTAAAGTTTCTTTATCTTATTTGAGCATAATTGATATTTAATTAGAATTATTTGTACTTTTAATTAAAATTCTAATTTAATTTATATTAAATTATTAAAATGCTCAAAACTTATTATGAATAAACTTAAGCTCTAAGGGAGCTAGTACTCCTTGCTTAACCCTTTCTGCAATAATTTTAAAGTTCTCTCAATATGTTCTATATATATCGTTAGAGGTCGAACACTTGTGTAACTATGACGAATTAGATGAACCGATTTTAGAAATGTTTATAGGGAAATGCAAGAAAAAGGATCAAGCTTTCAAATAAAGTATATATTATGATATATATATATATATATATAATTTTATAAAATTTAAACGATCTTGACTTTTAAAAATCAAATACAAAAGATTTTGTAATTATTTTGCTACATATGTGCTCAAATCCTGCTGCTTCAATTTTCCAAGAGTAGTATCAGAACCACTTTGATTCTATAATTTGATTAAAATACTTGGTTTTTATTCATTTGAAAAAGATTAAGGCTAAAACTTAATTATTTGAATGATTTGCCTAATGTTAACTATGGTATCATTAATAATTAGGGTTGTTTTGTTTAATGAAATAGAAAGCTAATGATATACATATTATTGTTATGTTTCTGAAAGTTAGAATATAACTCCTATATGTTTATTTATTTCTGCAAACTAATTATGAACTACACCTGTCCCATCACTTTGTTCTATTTCTGGAAAGTATGTGTTTCTGTTTCGCTCTTCAAAAACACAACACGCATGCCCCTCTTAGCTTTTAGTTGCAAATAAAAGAAAATTTGCTTCTAGATAATGTGGTTGTTTGGTTGTTATGTTTTTGAAGTTGAGAATTTCATATGTTGCTTTTCTGGTTTTTAGAAAACTTTTAGGCCTTAGATTAATTTCTTGAATCAATTGGATAAGTTTATGAAAACATGGATCAAATTTGCTTGATTGAATTTCTTGGATTTACGATTGCGTTTGGTTGCTTTTTTTGGGTCAAAAGGGTAGCAGGAGAATGTCTCCTCTGAATTATTAACGTGATTATTATTTATGATCTCAAATATTTATATGAATTATGGAATAATCGGAGCATGTGCTCACGCACACGCACACACGTATTAAAAAACAAAAAATGTGATAATTATTTATGGTCTAAAACATTTATATAAATTATGGAATAATAAGAACATGGATTTAAATGAAAATTTCATTTGACATTTACTTATTATAATGTATTTTATTTTATTTTTAAATTTATATGTTTTAAAATTTCATGAATTACAAAATTTTGTATAACTTTAGTTTTAAGAGGATTCGTTTTATATTTAAACTAACATATTGTTATTTATGTAAAAATCATTTATATAGCATTACAATTATACCATTTATTTGTTTTTGATTTATTTATCTAAATTATTCTAAAATCATGAAAACAAGGCTTTATAACTATTATTGTTAGTTGTTCCTCCCTTACTCAAAAGTGTTATGTCTTGATTCAAAAAAGTGAAGGGATACCTTCTAATCTCACATTAAAAAGTTAACATATGTATAAGATGAGCAATATGTATATATATAGGATGTTATTTTAATAAAAGGTTTCATGTAATGACTTCTAAGTATTTAATGTGATTATAGAACCAAAACAAGACAAAATAACAGTTGGAATCAAAATAATCCCTTAATATAAAAGGTCAAGTGTAATAGAATCATGACATCTCATATAACTACCTAAAAGAAATCATGTGTGTCTTCATTATTTGATATTGTCGTTAATAGTATTTTCTGTAATTGCATAAAAAGAATAAGAGACTATGAAATGTTTATTTGATTTTCCTTTAACCGAGATAATGAAAATATTAGAGAGCTAAATGTTATTTACAATATGAATAAATAGGATGCAATTATCAACATTAAATTAGATCTAAATTAATGAAAAGATGAGCTAATTAGGTAGTAATAAAATAGAAAAAACATATAATTGAAGATTCATATAGGTTTATATTGTATCTCTTTCTCCTTCAGTATGATAAAGGCATTATTATTTGTTGATCACAAGGGAGATGCATAAATTAAGATGGGAGTAAACTTTTATATGGGAATAGCAATATGTTAAGCTAGAGACACAAGTTATGTAGTAATTAAAATGAGTCAACTAGTGTAGATATGGAAGTTGAGTCAATGTATGTTGGCTTATATGAACTTGAAAGTGAACATGAGTGCTCAAAAATGATAAATGAACAAAACCTAGTTGTCAAATTTTGATGCTAAAAGAGAATTTAATGCTAGAATTGCATTATATGTTAGGATATCGTTTGATTCAATGAAGACATTTACGAAGGCCTTGACTGCACCAAACAGTACTAAGTTAAAGTAACCAATGTATAAATGTTAGCCAAGCACTGTCATAAGGACATCAACCTAAGGTTGATTACATGAATGAAATTTTGTGGGTGCCTTTTGTTTTGAGTGATTAAGTGAATTTTTGGGAATATATCTTCACAATATTTTTTAACATGCATGGTTAAGTAGAACACTAGTTAGAGGCATATTTATACTTTTTATACTTACTAGTTAAGAGAAAATATTTTTATGCCTCTTACACGTTCTTTTTATTTTTTAATCGGTAAATAACACAGGATGTATATCTTAAGTATTATATGTTGGGTCTCAACTTCTAAGAATAAGTCGAGGTATTAGAGTTATGTTTGAAAAAATAAGTCTGTAAGTCTAATATATAAAGTCTACATGAATATGGCTTGGCATGTGAACCTTCTATATAGTTCTTTAATTCTAAAATTTTTTAATTTAAAACAAATGATTTCTCTAAAAACAAACCATCATTAAAAAAAAAAAAAGATGTTGATATCTTAGAACTAAAACATTCCTCACCAGAACATGTTAATCCTTGGTCACCTTGTTTTTACACCAAGTCGAAGCTAATCATGGTTTAGTTCATGATACATTAAGTTCAGAAACCTAAACAAAAGCAAATAATAAAGAAGAGAGAGCAACTAGATGAGCTGTTTAGTGAGAACTTACAATCAGTGTGGTTGAAATAATCAAACAATGAGTTAAAAAAAAAAAGAAGAAGAGCAAGAAGTCGTTTTCTAATGACAATAGGTTAAGAAAGATGTTTGGGATTATACACATTAGCTTGCACGTACCCTATAAACTAATTCCCAAAAGCTCATCTGTCATCATGGCGGCCAATTTTTAAAGGACCACTCTGTTTTCTTCTCTACCTTCCCCACATTTCTTCTCCCTCTCCTCACACCACCAACTAATACCGCATTCTTTTACTCTCTTATTCTCTCTTTCTTTATCTTCCCTTCACATCTATCTTCATCTTGGTTTTTGGCTTCTTCCATCAATCAAAGCGTTTATAACTATCCCGGGAATCCATTATATATAATATACGCTTAGTCTTGGAGGCCCCGGTGTTCATTAATGGATAGAAAGTTTAACGACTTACAAATCAGTGAGCAAGAAGAGAACGAAAGTAACCCAGAAAGTGGTCCAGACTCACCACCTTCTAGCTTGGTTAACGACTTCAAGATGGCTTCTACTTTCTCCCCAAAAAGAAGGTAACTTTTCCATGATTACATGCCCGCTCAACTCACCTGTTTTCTTCAATTTCACAGCACAGTATATTTGGTTTTAAAAGCATCCATAATTCGAGCTAAAAAAGGTTGTCTTTGAAGCTAAAAATCATTGAAAGTAATGTTCTTTATGCATAATTAGTTAACGCTATTGAACAGTAAGAGAGGCGCACATAAAAAAGTGATATCGGTGCCGATCAAAGACTTAGACGGCGCACGGATGAAGGGTGAAAATGCTCCGCCACCTTCCGATTCATGGGCTTGGAGAAAATACGGCCAAAAACCCATCAAAGGTTCTCCTTACCCCAGGTGAGGTAACGGTTAACATCGAATAAAACCATGTTAAGTTTATAACGATTATGGACGAAATTAACATGCAGGATTGGGTAGACATAATAAGTCCAGTTTTGCCTGAACTGCAGAGGATATTACAGGTGTAGCAGTTCAAAAGGTTGTCCAGCCAGAAAGCAAGTAGAGAGAAGTAGAGTGGACCCCACAAAGCTTGTGATCAGCTACTCTTGCGAACACAACCACCCTTGGCCTCCACCGTCCAGAAGCCACCACCATCAGGCCTCCGTCCCCAAACCCCCCACCACGACTGTCGCCAGTCCTAAACCCCAAATCTCTGAGTCCAAACCAGAAACCCCAGAACCCGAAGCCGGGAAAAGCTTCACCGATCTCGGTGACGAGTCACTTATTACGACCGACGAATTCACATGGTTCGGAGACATGGAAGCAACGTCTTGGACAATTATCTCGAGTCACATTTTTTCGGAGGAGAGGAGCTCTGCGGATACGGAGTTTTCTCCGATGAGAGAGGAGGATGAGTCGCTGTTCGCTGATCTGGGGGAGTTGCCGGAGTGCTCATCGGTGTTCAGGCACCAACGTGGAGTGGGACCGCAAGTTCAGATCTGCTGACACGTGGCATTGTCATCGCGTGGGTTATAAAATTCAAGGGTGTCTACCGCATGCCAAAAGAAAAACATCATATTTTTTAGAAAAAAAAGGACTCTATTAATAATTTGTTTTTAATTTTTTTTTTATTTTTGCCTTGATTTCAGTGTAGTAAATAATAACAATCTAATTCTGATTTCTGAAGGCCGTCGCGATC